>JAPZDX010000025.1:9836679-9854271 GCA_029783625.1 Naso annulatus
AAAAAAAAAAAAAACATTTAAATGTGAACACATAAAGTAAGTATATAATTTGTCAGTACTTAGCTCTGTCATTATATTTAAAATACTATACACTATCTTTTAGAGAGAAGTACTATGAGCTGTAAATTTAAGCGTGCAAAGTTGAGTCTTCTTTGGAGCTGACGTTCTAGTGGTTGTTAGTGTAGTGTGAGGACATTCCTATGAGTACCTCAGCTTTGATAACAAACCACACACAATGTTAATGCACAATTAAAACTGAACATTCAAGCACTTCTGTTATTCTGTCACTTTTCCATCATCCCAGGATAGTGACAGTGAAAACCATCATTAGTGAGTGTAAAGCCAATGTTTTGGGTTTTTTCCTTTGAAAGACTACCAACAAATGAGAGGCATACAAAATGTAAACATGGTGCTGAAATATACCCTTTTTACTCAAAATGTATTATCTATTTGTTACCATGTTGTACAGCCTGCAAAAACTCAAGCATAACTATATGTGACTGTGAGTGTAGGCTACATGTTATGACCGGTTTGAAAATGGGCTGAAATGTCAACCAGACCTGAAATTTGAAATTGCTGTGTGCTATCATATGATACTGTGTTATTCTACTTTTCAGATGCACATTGCATCCAGCAGAATTTGAATAGCTATGTGTGTGACCGTGATTCTTGTGCATGCATTTCAATGAGCAGCACAGTCTGTACGTCAAGTAAACACAAGGCCCTGCACCTGCTGGTGATATCCCTGTTTGCTTTTAAGTTACGAACATTGCACAACATCAGACAAATTCATTGCTTGTGAATTGTTTTTGTTTATGTTTATTTTCAGATTTCACTAGGCAGTGAAATGCACAGTGAGCATAAATACATACAGTTACAGGAGATGGATCCTCTGATCCACTTTTAAATTGGCATACAAGTGAAATTCATGTCAGCACAGAACATACAGAATATTTTAAAATCATTCAATATTTACAAGAATCATTTCATAAGGTTGTTTTAATATTCTTCTATCTAACCTAAATCAAAGATCCCATCAGAATGAAAAAGCAATTTATTCACTCTTCACTCAGTTTTTCACAGTTTTTCTCATGATGTCTTAAAGTGTCCATTAGAGTGTAGCATGGCAATGGAGGAGCATTGGGAGCAGATATTGTTGTAAACCAGGCATAAAGAAGCTTTTTTAAGAAGAGATATGAGACATGAGACGATTACACCATAGTGTTTTTCACTCTGTCAAAGATTTGTTGGACTTTCACTGCAGGGAAACAGCCTTCCCTCACAATGGTGATGGTCCCTGTGAAGAGAAGGAGAGGCTTAAGTTAGACAGTGAATGTTAAAACACAAAAAAGAATGAATGAATGTGGAATATTTTTTGCGTTTTACCTTCATCAATTTTCAGGCAGTTGACTACAGTGGAACCAACAGCTTCATTCGAGTCCCCATCACATAGAACCCCCTGGATCTTATGTCCCAGTCGACTATGGTAGAAAAAAAATTAATTAATTAATTAATGTTGAGCCTGTATGTGCATGTAGTTGCCATTGATTAGAAATAAACAGTGACACATTCACCACTCTGCCTCTCAGAGCTGACTGATATTAATATTTTGGACTCAGATCAGATCATGCAGATCTGTCCAGACTGAAGCTTGGGTCTTAAGGTAGAGGGTCAGAGGGAAAAAAAGGAAACAAGCTTACTTGATGATCATATCGTGGTGGGTGCTGTCTGGCTCTCCGCTGGGATTGGCTGAGGTAATAGCAAGGGGTCCAGTGATGTCACACAGGTGGCAAGTCACCGTGTGGTCAGGGACACGGATCATAATGCTATCCTTGGTACCAACACGGTCATAAGCAGGTCCCACTCCTCCAAGAGATAAATGGAAAGGTTAGCTGAATATTGATTATTTACTGACTAAAGATAAGCTGAAACAGTTTTTAAACCTAGGAGCAGTTTACCTAGTTTAAACAGCCAGTCTCCTTTGCTGACGATGCAGCTGACACCTCCTGGATACACATTCCTCATAAACTCCCACAACAGAGGACTGAAAGGAGGCTTTGCTGCCACCAGCTGCTCCACATTAGAGATGCAAAGAGAGATGGGCTTCTCTGCTGGTCTGTCCTGGATGAGGTCACAGTAAACAGGTTGATAAATTTCACATCAAATACAAAATGCTGAAATAAGATTTAAAAATTGGTCTCATATAACACTTGCATCTTATGTTTTTTATTCTCACTTTAATGTTGTAAATTCTCTCCACAGCTTGAGGATTCTTGCAGGATGCAGCCAGGGCGTACACAGTGTCCGTGGGAATACCACACACTCCTCCCTCCTTCAGAAGACCAGCGATCTTCAGGAGACTGCTGGTGAATCGTGAATTAACCGCAACACAGGGAAGTTCTGGAGCCGACTTCTGCGTCATCATCTCCTGAAAGAGACCACAAAGACAGAGAGATTTTCATCAAATGAACACAGGAGAGTACGGCAGACAACTACAGAACTGGCAGAGAAATGCAAATTGGGTCTCTTAATTGGTTACCTTTATAACAGGAGGGCCCATCGGCAGCAGTCTTTGAGAAAAGATGCCGTTCGCCAGTGATGCCAGAGCTCCATAAATGCAAATTATTGAAAGTATTGCAAGCATGGCAACTGTAAAGAAAATGTTGTCACAATGTTTCACTGAGTGACACACACACACACATGTACATGTATATATAAAACTAAAAAATGGCTTAGAGGTAGGCTTTGCCTGCGCTTACTTTCTAGTTTATATGGCAGTCGCTGCAGCGTAGAAAGCAGGAAGCAGACCAGAACAACCTCCATAATTGCTGTTAGAAACAGCAAAACCAAGTTCCTAGAGGCAGCTGAAATAGACATTAGAAGAATTAAAACTAGTTCAAAAAGAAACAAATTAATAAATTCTTTATTAAACAATGATGTTGTTGACCTTACCAATCAGCATAAGGAAAGCATTAATGACCAGAAGAGCAATAGCTCCTGCTGTGAAACCGTAGGCAGACTCTGTGGTCAGCTGAAGCAGTCCACCTTCAAAAGAAAAGGTTGAGATCAGAATTTTGAATATTTCAGTCAGAAAAGATCTACATTTAAACATATTTACGTTGACATACCTGCAAATCTAAACCAGGTCCAGATTGCCCATACTGCTACATAGATGGATGAGATGACTGACCCAAAACGGCCACCTCCTGTGACCTGCAGCCGACTGACATAGGCCTGGATGATAGTTCCAGAGATAAGGACCCACGGGACAGTCAGATGAAGGAATGCAGGATTTGTGCTGGATAAACTTGTATGAAGAGCTGAGAGAGATGCAACCCCATTTAAAAAGTAGAACAGGGCATCTGAAGCTTGGTCAGTTTGGGGCATCGCCTCCTGGTCTCGCCGCATGGCCTTGCAACAGTTTAAAGCCTTCTTCAACCGGTCAGTGGGGATGGGCTGTGGTCCGACGGGGATAAGAGACTTTTCTGCTATGGTGTTGATAAGACGGGAGAAGGTACCGTACAGGGAGACTGCAGTGAACAGGGAGCAAGCTACACCAAAGAAGATGTAGTATCCCTTTGGGGGAATTTGTTGGATAGTCGAGACTGTGACCAGGACAAACAGCATGTTGTGGATAATTTCCAGGACATCTGTGTTCAGGCTTGCCACGCAGAGCACAAAGGCTGCTGCCACAAAGAACCAATCTCCCACCATTGCTTCTCTCCCTGAGACCACTTTATTGTCCTCCACAATCAGAACAGATACCACAAACTCATCCCAAGCCTTGATCAGCCAATATGTGGCATGGAGAGCAAACTTTGTGGTGTGGTAGCAATCTTGGCGCAGATGAGCATAGTAACTGGAGAGCAACTGGGCAAATGCAGTGATTGAGACCCATGCAACTCCTAACCCAAAGGATTTCATGTACCCAAAGCTGTAGAATGCAAAGACAAAGGGGGCAACAGTATCACAGAAGAAGCCCAAAGCCATTGGCTCAGCATATTTTGTGTTTTTTTTCTTTTCTTGGCCAATGCTCTGGGAACTTGCTGAGTTGGTGGTCCCCAACAAGAGAACATTAAAGAGAGGGGTACCAAAACCTTTAAGGATAAAACGTTGAGTCAGACCTTTGAGAAGCAGTGCCGCTGAACCATAGATGGCAAATACCAGAATGAGCAACTCTATAATACCAGAGACCACAAGGGCCCAGGAGCCTGCCACAAGATTCACTGCTTCAAAAATTAAAGTGGCTGTGATGGCCCCAAAAACAAAAGGCATGATATAGTTGACTGTGGCAGAGCAGAACGCTAGGAGAAAGGACAAGAGGATATAGGGGACCAGCCCAGCAATTGCTGACTCATCAATGGATAGGAATAAACGGTTAAGTGGGATGTCGGTTGTGGCATTCGAAGAAATGTTGCTGATCATGGTAGTGGACAGGGACAAATTGCTCATCATCTGATGTGACATGGATTCTGCTGGGAGAGCACCAAAGTAGATTCGGGTGGCACCAAAACTGCCCCATAGAGCAGCATAGCCAATGAAGGCAGTGCCGCTCAGATGATCGTATTTTCTGAAGGAAAGCAGTCCGGCAACCAGTTGGCATAGACCACCAATCAGGATGAGATGAACACCTACACAAAAAACATGGAAGAGCAATTAATAAAACAATTTTGTCTTACATATTATTATATTATTTAAGCAGATTTTCAACAGGTTTTACCGGCAAGTATGTTCTCCACTCCCACTGGTGTATTGCCAGTGTGAGCTTTATTAAAGTTCTGTAGAAGAACGAGGAATGCACTAATTCCATTGGACAACATGCCAAGCACTCCTGGTTCACCGTAGAAACTGGCTGGAAACTCATTTGATGTGGCCATTGTGTCTTTGCGTTCAATCTGCAGTTTAACTGAAACAATAAAACAAATAACTTGGAAAATGTATCCATGAATGTACATACAAATAAAAAAATGCGTGTAGCTTTTTCTTAAATTAAGTATAATGAGCAATACCAAATACAGAAATCAACCAAAATCAGCCAAAATAAACTGAGAAAACATCTCAATGTCATAAAAATCAATCATAAAGTTGATTTATTGAAGAAAAAAAAATTGTGAGCCAAATGGGAATAAAATAATAAGAATCGCTGCTAAAATGTATATGCAATTTATCATCCATGTCATTTGCATATTAGAGGTCATTGTTCTGTGTGACTGGAAAGCTTTGCAAAACAACTCAAATGCTTCTATTTGTAGAGCATTGTATAAAAGTGTAAAAGCAAAGTATAACATCTGTATTTGTTATCTATAAATATATCATAAAGTGCAGATGATGATCTGTTAAGTCAGACAACTTATCTAAGTCAGTGTAAGGCTCTACTCAATCAAGCTGGGGTTTTTTTGTCCTAAACTGTCCTTTCAGAGTTTTTGGCCCCACCCAGTGGGTCATTCCTCTGTGACAGTAACGAGAGACTCAGCAGAGAAGCTGTGCTCAGTGATTCTGTTTTACGGCCACAAATGAGCCACGTAAGTTACAATTTTATCCAGAATTTTAAAAAACTGATATTTTCTCTCTGCTACAGGAACTGTTTTTGATGTTGCTTTAATTTAATATATATTCCTTTGAGTTGCAGTTTAGATCATCTATAACTTCACAGTGTAATATTTCATTATTCTGCCACACATCATTTTTTAACTGTAGATATTTAGCCCATGTTAAAACATGATACCACCATCAAATTAGAAGGTATATTTATAAAAGTCTGTGCTCCAGCTCATAATAAAGCAATTTAAAACAAAGTCTTACCTGAAGACGCTCAGACAGACGAAGTGTTGAGTTGCTGTGAAGCAGTGATGAATGTTTGTTCTAAATAAAACTGTAGGAGGGTTGAGGGTGTAGGAGGAGTCTTTGAATCCCTTACACAGTAATCATTATGCAGGTGTTTCCTCCTTCTTTTGAAGAAAGATGATGCTGATAATCACCACTGAGGAAATTCCTCCTTCCTCCAACTCACATTATGACGTCATGAATGTATCTGCCCTACCTTGTTATTGCCAGGTCAGTATCTGCAGCCATTGTGACTTACTGACTATATATATGGCAGGTACCTTTAGTCTTAAAAGCATCAGAGTCCTTCACAGCCCCACTGACTACAAACTGCATCAAGAGGAAGAGAAACAGTGTGGCAAGAGAAAAAACTGACTGCAGCCATGATCTCCACACTGAAGGTAAAGATTTACAGACTTTTTGACAGGCATACATTCCTGTTACATTGAGCGATCCACGGAATGTGAAAGAACAAAAATCTTGTTTATGCCAAAGTAAATCAACTAAATTACTAGTTTTGCATTAAACTGTTTGACTCTATCTAGTCTAGCGTTGAATTTAAAACAAAAATATTGCTCTTACTAGTTTGCAAAGTTAATATTATATTTTTCTGAGCATTTTCTGATATTTTTCTGAGCACATAGTAAAGTAAATTTTAACAGAGGTCTTATTAGATGTTAAGCAGATTATACAAACCTGTTCATCACCAGCTTAGCAGCACAATAGCTCTTTAAAGAGGCACACATGCTGAGTAATACTGATTATAGTGATCCCAATGTCTACCAAGCGGCTGATGTAATTACTTCTAAGTCTGATAAAGCCTGTAATTGAAATGAGATCTTTAAAAAAAAAAAAAAAAACACTAAATGTTACACTTAGTGGTTCACAGGTGTAAAGATATTCTGTTCTCTTTACCTTGCAGAAAACTATCAGACCAGTTTTGGCTGTCAGGGGGCTGCATAAGTCTGCAGTGGAAGGTAAACTTAATTCCTGTACACTCATCTTTACTTCATCCTTCTGTCAAACAAATGAAGACATATTTTTCTCATTTTAGCTGTTACAAACATTATTTTCTCTTGAAGACAAATGAGAAAAAATTTCTCCTTTCATCACCTCTGGCTTCTTTACATTTTTATAACCACTTCTTGCTTTTCCCTCCTGCAGTGTTAAAGTACCCAGCCCCTGAAGATACAGTCACAGCCAGCTATGGGAAATTCATCAGTGAAATAAAGCCTCAGCACTTGTCCTCCACTGTGCTCCACCGCAGCAAAAGAATGGTACTGGACAGCATCGGAGTTGGTCTGATTGGCAGCACAACAGACGTGTTTGAACTGGCTCTGAATCACTGCAAGGTGAACAAAAATAACTTTTCTGAGGTTTTCATTTGAAATCAGGCCTAAACACAGATGTTACACAACCTTAAACCAACATTAGTCGTGAATCATTACAACGGCCTTGTGCAGACAGATGAGATTAGTGAAACTAAATCACAGGTTATTATGAAAGTGAATTTCTTGGGAACAGCAGGAGTTCTACGTCTAGTGACCTTTTATGCCTAATTTTTGTGTCTGACATATGACTTACAAAGGAACTTATTCTGCTTCTAACTGGAGAGTGATATGCCTGACATTTTCAAATAAAGTTCACTTTATATGTATGAGGACACAGTCTGTAACTGCAAGGGTTATTAAAAATATCCTTGTGACAACACCTTGTGTTTGCCTGTCTGTGTCTTTTCCTCAGTGCATGTATGCTCCTGATGACATCAGCTCTGTGTACGGACGCAGGGGCACAAAGCTCTCCCCAACACTGGCAGCTTTTGTCAACGGAGTGGCGGTGAGTATAAACAGGTGGCACAGACGTATCCTCGGGTAAACCAGACATTTTATGACATAGTAAACCAAACCCAAAATACAACTATTTATACTCTGTTATGGAACTGTCTGTCAGCTGCAGGACAGGGTGATGAAAATACTGAATTGACCTCGCATAACCCTTTTGCAAAAATTTCCAACATCACGTCTACAAATATTCTTTGGCTTCCACTCTCATGTGGGGCTCATTTCTGCAGCCTGCATTTGCCTCCAGTGGTTGAAGCCAGTTAAGGCAATTTAAGGGATTTTCCATTTCACTGAGAAAGAAGATGGGTGTAGTGACTTAAACTGCAGCTAATTATAAAAAATGTTTACAACTGGCTACTATGTTATTGCTTGACTCACAGCAGTGTCAGGTTATTGCTAGCGGCAAGTAATTATGTACTATTATTCACAATGTGTTTCCTTTTTTTTTATTGCAGACTCACTCCATGGACTTTGATGACACATGGCACCCCGCCACTCATCCCTCAGGAGCGGTCCTTCCTGCTGTGTTGGCACTCAGTGACATGATGCCTGCTAACAGCAAACCCAGCGGCCTGGACCTCCTGTTGGCATTCAACGTTGGTATTGAGATCCAGGGTCGATTGTTGAGGTTCTCTAATGAGGCCCACAACATTCCCAAAAGGTGAGACCTCAGCGCATGAGTCAAATTAGATGCAGATAATTTTATTTATGGGCGAATACGGATGTTGCGATAGGTTTTGCACTTTAATGGGTCTGCCTGGGAGATCACTTGACATATATAAAGCCAGTTCCTTATTTAAGATATTTTATTTCTATGCATTATCTATGTGTACACAGAGATTTATATTTAACTCTGCTGATGTCTGCAGTGTGATTCACAAGAGGCCTGTGTCGTGTAATGTGAATGTAATGTGCAGTCTCATAGGAGTGTCAACAAGCCGTGAAAGGCGTGTTATTATGGTAATTTGACGTGACAGCTGAGGGTGTGTGTGTGGTGTTGGCACAGTTCGTCATTTGGAGGTTGATATCACCAAGTACTTAATTTGGCAAGTGTTTATGCCAAGCCAAGTGTTCCAGCACATTATTTCCTTGTTTATGAAATGCTGCAGTGAATGTGGCCTGTTTCCCATAACACTCCTGAAATAAGCTGCATGTGGAGGGCCAAGTGAAAGGGTAGCTTTTTGTACAAGGAGACACATTCACACAGGAGCTCTGCTATAGCTTATGATTAAGTCACAAGAGTAAACACCTGACCAAAGCCTCTTTTTCTTCCTCATCACCAGATTTCATCCTCCCACTGTGGTGGGGACCATGGGAAGTGCAGCCGCCTGTGCTCGCCTCTTGTCTTTGGATCACTCCCAATGCAGTCACGCCTTGGCTATAGCTGCTTCTCTCTCTGGTGCTCCAATGGCTAATGCTGCCACTCAGTCTAAGCCACTCCATATTGGTAATGCATCACGTTTGGGGATGGAGGCCGCTCTGCTGGCCTCTCGAGGCTTAGAGGCGAGTCCTCTGGTCCTGGATGCTGTCACTGGAGTGGCTGGCTTCAATGCCTTTTTTGAAGACTATGCACCACAGCCTTTAGAGTCACCCATTGATAATGGTCATGTGTTCCTGCTTGAGGAGCAGGACATGGGCTTTAAACGCTTCCCAGCCCATCTAGGTATGCATTGGGTGGCAGATGCCGCAGCCTCAGTCCACAAGCTTCTTGTCGGGCTTGGTCCTGCTACTGTCCACCCAGCTCAAGTCGAAGACATCCTACTCAGAGTCCCCAAATCAAAGTACATCAACCGGCCTTTCCCTGAGTCTGAGCATGAGGCACGCCACTCCTTCCAGTTCAATGCTTGCAGTGCTCTCCTGGATGGGGAGGTGGCTGTGCAGTCATTTACACCCACTGCCATGAGGCGCCCTGACCTGCACGCTCTGCTGAGCCGTGTTCGTGTGGAGCATCCCGAGGACAACCAGGCAAACTTCAACCGCATGTACGCCGAAGTCCAGGTGACACTTGTTGGGGGAGATGTTCTGAGGGGACGCTGCAACACCTTCTACGGTCACTGGCGCAACCCGCTGACCAATGAGAGCCTAAGGAAGAAGTTCAGGAGCAACGCTGGGGCGGTGCTTCCCTCAGAGAAGGTTGAGAGGCTAATCGATGAGGTGGAAGAACTGGACAGCAGCGTAGATTGCACGGCTCTTCTCTCACAGCTGCAGTGAATGATCACAGACACACACTACTACAGCAACAACAGAACTTACTGATTATAAAAACAATTTTAAAGACATTTTACATGAATACTTACCTTAAAATGCATTCAAATAACACATTTGTTCAAATCTTTTCCAGAGAATATCACATGTCCATGATGATGATGAAAAAACTATTTAGTAAAGATGTGTAAGCGACTTTTATGTACACCAAAATTATGTTTCTATATGTCTCTGTGAGCCATGTCAGAACATATTTATCTAATATACAATATTTTATTTTCTATTTTTCTATTTTATTTTCTGAGGAAATCATTGAGCTGTAAAATGTGATCTATTACATTGCAAAGGGAAAATGAAGGAAAATGTAAATATTGAAAATTTTAAATATTTAAACATTCACATATATGAAGATCAAAGCACCCTACAGCATTTCATGTGCCAAATAATAGATTGTTACAAAATATTTACACAACAAAACGTGACGCAACTGTGTTTAACATTTTAACATTTTATAACATGCTTGCAGCTTTCTTGTTTGTTTTTCTTTCAATAAAACTATCAAAAACAAAGTCGAAGAATGTTTTGTCTTATTTTGTTTGTTTTTTTTTAAGGAGTGAGTTCAAATTAATAATAATGTTCTTTTTGCCCCCAAATTACCCACATTTCTTTTACTTAACCACACTTATTTAAGCATATTACAAATGGAAGCAGTGTGAAGTGTAAGAGAAAATACAATAAATTTCTCTAGATAAGAGGGTTCTTCAGAGAAGCCTAGTGAGATAACAAAGTACAGCACACTCGGCAGTCATTGGGTTAATCACTGCCAGTGAATAATTGAAAAACCAAGACAATGTCTGCAGTCCTGCTTTCACATTAGAGGACAAACATTCCTATGTCCTTCAGTTACAACAGGCAGCTGTAATTCTTTTCATTTCCCAGTTTGTACAATGACAGTGCAAACAAAAATGAGCATCTGAGTTTTAAACTTTGAACAGTGCCGGGAAAAGACAGCTATTTTCCTATTTTCCTCATTGCAGTCTTTGGTCCTTTGTTAATTTGTAGCACAAAAAAAAGCCTGCACAGGAGGAAATGAGTTCCTGTGTTGGAGACACTTGGGGGGCTGTTTCATGTCCTTACCAGCATGTCTCTTCAGGATATTATTGACAGTCAGTAATTTTTTTATTAACTTTGGTCTCATCTGACAAAGACAGTCCAACCCAGCTTTCAATGTTTTGTATTATTTTATAAGCAAAGGAGCAAAGACTGTGCTTGGGTTAGTGTCTTTGCTCAGTGTCTTGCTCTCAAAGCCAGATTAACGGCAGCTAACGCAGATGAGTGGATCACAATATCTAGAGTCGTCTTAAAGCACTTTTGGTCACAAAGGTCTCTTTTTCTTCCCTGGTAAAAGACGAATTATAAATGCAGATTTCCACAAGGGTCAACAGGTTAGGTTACAGTTGATGTAAGTTCTGTTGAGTGCTAATGACGAAAGAGTAGTTGATGAAAACATGGCCACCAAAAGAAAAAACCACATAACTTGTGTTGGCATTAGTAAATAATCATCTGAATGAAATGTTGGAGTAAATTGTTAACGTGAAACCCATTAAGCCTTGTCTTTTCAAAGTCATTGCTGCATCGAAAAAATCCTTTTGTCCTAAATAAACCTGACCCAACCCAAAGGCAATGAAGCTGCATGGAAAATATTTCATAACCACATAGAGAATGATAATTATCACTGACTCAAAAGTGGTTGACACTGGAATGGGATGGTATGATTACAAGGAACCGTCGCTTACAACTATGAAAGAAAAAACATCCCCCATGAATACAGCAGATAGGAAAGATTGTTACTGATAAACTGAGGCATAAAGTTTATTTTGGTTCAGTGAGTTGGAATGGTAAAGTCAGATCTGGCTTGCATTTCCACTGCCAACCTACCCTTACATGGGCAGGGCACATAGCGGCGTCAGTTAAGCCAGAATCATACCTGAACAACATTAAAAAATTCAAAAGTGTTATGTAGCTCAGTAGAATAAAATAAAATTAAAAAATTTAAATAATACATTGATATTAATATATCTATTTACAGTGACAGGTACATACAGAGCCTCAGAAGCAGCAGCACTTTCTGTCTTAGTTATTCTAGATTCTGTCTAAAATTTATTAATTAATTAATCTAAATTTATTTACTTCAAACATGCAAAAAAGAGAGAATGAACTTACAAACATACACAAACATGCAGGCATATCCAAAAAGAAGTTTGAAGACATGTGAACATATTAAATGTATGAAAATGATATTCTTGTACATCTTTTTAAATTGGTTCACATTTGAACATTTTTTAACGTTGTTTCTTTGAATTGTTCTATAACTTAATGCCAATAATTGAAATTCAAAAACTTTTAACAGTTGATTTAATTTAAATAATTTAAAATATTGTGTTTGGTGTGATCCTGATATACGACGTGAATGATTCTTGTTGCTCTTCTCTGGAGAACAATCAGTGAATACAGTGAACTTTTGTAGTTGTTGCTCCACACCTCTGCACAGTAAATATGGTAATACAAGGGCATAGTAAAGAATGTGGAGTGATTTGTGGTCCAGTAAATGCTTCGCTTTGTTTAGTATTGAGATGCATTTTAATAGTTAATTCTGTACATGTTTTATGCAAGATTTCCAAATGATATTATCATTATTATTATTTTTCTAAAAAGAAATTGTTTCATGTTTTCAGATGCTACCTAAACATTATGGCCAGCATTTAATCTCCACACAGATCATCTGTCAATCTGCTAATTTCTTTTTTATGACAGCGTAAAGAGTCGGGTCACGCTGGCTGGTCTCACCCAGCGAGATGCAGCTCCTCACAAGTCCAAACTTTGTGACGGATACACAAACAAGCATTATTTGGATAAACTGACTACATATGCTTGGAATTTATGTGGTAACATTCTCGCCTAAAAAATATCTAAAACTTACTGAAGTTATATGTTAACAGCTGTAAATTACATTTATAAACAGCTTTTTGCCTACTTGCAGTCAATGGCCTGTAGTGTGTGTGTAGCGCCACCCTCTTGAAACCACTTGGTAACCCACAGGAAGGGTGACCAGAATAAGGACGGTACCGTACGTTTATTTTGGTACCATCCACAACTTTTAACAATGGAAACACAAATAATTGCAGCTGTGTCATACCGTACAAAACTGAACTGTACCACCCAGTGGAAATTGAGACTACCGTGACCGATTCATTGCAGGAGTAGTCAGCCGTGTTTGTCATGTGACTTCCTGAATTACCATGTTCATTCTCAAATTTCTGCAGTGGTTCCAGTAATGTTTGTTGTGACAGTAGCAGATGACATCACATTGTTAAGTGCTGACAAACTGCTTGACGGTCAGCCACTCGTCCACTTCACTTGTGAGACTTTGGCAGCAGCGACAGAGGCTATTGTCTCCCCTCCTGTTTTCCTTTTTCATAATTAATACAATAATAAAGTATACAAGTAAATTATTACCACAATTTTGATAGCATAACTTTGTCACTTACCTATTATTCAATCATTCAGTGAGTTAGTCAGGGACTACTGCATTTGCAGGGCTGCACCTGGTATTACGTATAGCCAACTGTACACAGTAATATTATACTGCATTATCCTAAAAGTTTTCTGAGGACATTCCCTGCATTGCTCATATAGAAAGATTCCCATAAACAGCAGCTGAGACAAAAAACTCGCTAAAAATATCCCCTCAGATGTGTATCATTACTAAAAGGCTTTTGTACCGGGACGCCCTCAACAACAATGGAGGGACTTTGACCACAATAAGGATGAATTACAGCTGTGCAGTTTTTGTCTCTCCACCCAAAGTGGAGAAGAAATGCATCCTCACACATCTAAAAACACTGATGTCCTTTGCTCTAATAGCTACTCTAGCTGTGACACAGACGGAGTTTCCATGCGACAATGCCTGAACATGTCGCTTTTGATGGCTGCCGGTGTTTGCATTCATGATGACCCGAATTTCTCTATTGTTGGTCCCCATCCTATATTACCTCACTCACATCAACAGTTTTATCACACAGGTTTCAAAATTAGGAGAACAATCTGGCACTTTTCACAACTGAAGGACTTGGTGTGTGTGCAGTACACCCATTCTTAGTCTTCCCTTGTCACTGTGGACTTGGTAGTCCAGTAGGCACAATGTAAAACATAGAATACAGAATCACATTTCACATTTACAGATACATTTCACAAACCTTTGATGAGTATGATCTACTGCAACAAAAAATAAGAACCTACAAAAAATAATAAAATAAAAAAGTATACTGTATATATATTGGGGTTTGGGTTAATGGGACAGCAGGATTTGGGGTGATTGAGACATTGTTAAAGGACTTTGCTGATGGAAATATATACATATATATCAAAATGGCATGCTCTAGATCAGGGGTCTTCAACCTTTTTCAGCCCAGGGACCCCTTGATCGATAGAGAAACAAAGCAGGGGGCCCCAGATACAAAATATTTAGAAGCAAATGTTGCATTTTAAGACGAACCAACTGTTTTAAACCTATTTTATGCTCAGTCATTATCATGTTTGTAAAAAGTAGCGTATTGTTGCCCATTAATATTAGAGTTTACTGTTAATTGAGTTTACTCAATATAATTTTTGTCCAAATTTTAAAAAATCCCCAGACATAAATTATTTTGATGAAAATTTTTAACTATTTTGGGAGACCCCCTGCAGCACCTCCGGGGACCCTCTAGGGGTCATGACCCCCTGGTTGGCTGCTCTAGATTAGTGGTCCCCAACCTATTTAAGTGTGTGGATACCAATCAACCACAACAAGATCCTGTCTTTGTTACCTGGGCTGGTCAAATAGCAAAACAACCCACTAAGTGTATCTCTGAACAAGTAAAACCCAACATTAAGTTTATCCTTGACCTCTTAACTCACCCTTAGATACTACAGAATAAGCTCAGTCCCACATCCCCAAGAAGAGACAACCTGAGCAAGAGAGAGTTCTCTATGAAAAAAACAGAGGTTCAAGTTCTCACCATCCAACTCGCAAAGGCCTGTGGAATAAAAAACGGGTGAGGTCACTACTGCTTTCAAGAAGACTTTAAGAGAAAACCAGGCCTCAGCTTTAGAGGCATTCTTCGTGCAAAAACAGCCTGCTTTAACCTTTTTCCTTTTTGATTTCTTTTAAGTAAAAATTAAAATTTATCTCAGGATCCAAGACCTTCCATGTCACAACTGAAACTGCAGCAAAACAGATCTACACTACCTCTTCCTCTCAAATGAAAGGGGGAAAATCACAACACTGCTAGCGCGTCTGAATGCAGAGGTAGAATATGTGTTGCTACTCATCATATTTATCCATCTGTGATGAGTGGAGCGTGAAGTTTTGGAAGTTTTGCGCCACCTTATAATCACTTCGACTGAGGTCAAGAGATGCTGGTTGATCTCTTGGTTAGTACGTACAGTAAAGATTTCTGTGCTGCTTGGTGGCAGTTTGAATCACCCGGTTCAGTACGATATACTGCTGTGGAGGAACTCTGTCACCTGAAGCATGCATTTTGCCTGTTGCCCTTGTAGTTGTTACTTTCACTTAGTGCTATAACACTGTTAACTCTGGCATCTCTGCAGGTGCCCTTTGCAGTCAGACTGCAGTAAACTTGAGGTGTCACCAGCCCCCACACCCTGTAACAACTTGTATGATGTATGCATGTGTATCAATGAACCATAAGATTGTTTTATGCACCGCAGCTTGTAACCTTAAAGGTATGCAACGCTTGATTTTTTCTTTATTTGCTTCTTTTGCATATGTTGTGATTAACAATGCAGGCGTCTTATACCATAGAAAAAAGTAAATGGTGTTTACTTCCCAGCTGACCTTCTTGTGCTATATTTGACAAAGAAGGAGCACCATTGCCACTGCTGTTTTTGTCCTTATCATCTTTTTACCTGATTTGTTCTTTTGATAATCCTCTTCAGTAGCGTGCTGCTTTTGATATTCATAACTTTCCTGAAATCTGTGAAACTTGCTGATCTAACATACTCATTCTGAATTAGGGTTCTTTCTCACTTTTTCTGTTTTTCTTTATTTCTGTCTTGCTTTCTCTCTTCACCATATAAAATTTCTGTATAATATAAAAGCAGATGTATGTGCAAACTATAATATATACCTCTCTTATTCACCTAACCCTAATGGACTATGTGACTATAAGCTGCTAAGATCCAAAGAGATCAAAGTAACGTGCCGGCTGCTTGAAACAGTTCACCTGCTTTTGCTTTCTGACAGCTAGTTGAGCATTCAGACCACAGAGATACTTTCAAGTGCGTTAGCCTACATTTCAACAAGGGGTCTTCCCTCAGAAGTCGGAGGTCAGATGTCAACTGTATCCTGCAAGATGTTTAGTCTCTCATTTCTCTCTCTCTCTCTCATTTCCTGTCATGTGTCTGTAAATAAGGCAATATCTGCCTGATTAATACTTAGAAAAGAAAACCAAGCAATTCCACGTTTAATGTTTTATCTGAATATGCAGTTCAACAACGCCATCCGCTGGAGTGCAACTTAAGTACAAACAAAGTAAAATGCAATTTTTAAATATAATATTTGTTCTCTACTGCCAAGGTTATCAACGTGTAAATCACAAAGAAAGAAGACACTTTGCGAGCTGCCCCAAAAAAAGGCAGAGGACTGATAAAGTGTGAGGAGGGAGCTGAGATGAGTGCAAGCTCGACCCTCTAAGCTGGCAGACTGCTCGACAGTCAGCCACTCGTCAACTTTACTTGTGAGACTTTGGCAGCAGGGACAGAGGCTGTTGTCTCTGCTTCTGTTCTACTTTTTCAGTATTTAAGTAAATAATTAGTGCAAGCTTGATAGCATAACTTTGTCAGTCACCTATTAATCAATCATTCAGTGAGTTAGTCACGGATGCATTTGTAGGGCTGAACAGAGTATTATATATATATATATAAATATATATATATATATATATATAAATTGTACACAGTAATATTATACTGCAGTACTGAGAAAGGTTTCCTGAGAACATTTCAAAACATCCAGGGTAAACTAAAAATATCCCCTCTGATGTGTATAATTACTTCAAAGCTTTTGTGTTGGGACGCCCTCAGCAACAATGGAGGGACTTTGACCACAATAAGGATGATTTACAGGTGTGCAGTTTTTATCTTCTCTCCACGCAAAGCAGAAAGGAAATGCAATCTCAGACGTCTATAAACACACGTATCAGCTACTCTAGCTGTGACACCGATGGAGTTTCCATATAACAATGACGGAACAGGTTGCTTTTTAAGGCTGCCAGTAAGCCCAGTGTTTGCATTCATGGTGACCCCACCCCATCATGACAGTAGGCCTACACCACAGAATACAGTATCACATTTCTTTTTTCCTAATACAATATTACAGTGCACTTTACAAAAAATACATTATTACATTATTACAAAGATTAGAAAGAAAATGTTGGTAGGTGGGTAGGCAGGTAGATTACATGATTTACTCCAAAGCAAAGATTAAGAAAAATGTGTCACAATGCAGGAAGGAGTGTCGAGGCGCCTCAGCTTACAAAAAAAAAACCTGTCCTGGAATTTCAAGGGCAGTATTGTAGGAAAAAAACTTCATAGATGAATCTGAAATAGCAGGAGCACATGGATAACTCACAAGTTTTACTTTGGCCTGAAAATGTTAGTCTGA
>JAPZDX010000025.1:9914136-9924875 GCA_029783625.1 Naso annulatus
GGGCACACTATAAGAGAGAGACAGGCGGGTGTTTGTTATTGCTAATTTTCTGTCAGGTTAGGAAGTCCAGGTAGATCCGACGCATCTTGGGATTAAGAGTCAGCACAGAGGGCTTGTGTAAGCACAGGCTGAACCTAAAACAGAAAACACACACACACACATACACAATGCACATTACTCTACCTCTCCAGAGGCCTCATCACTGGAGCCAAAACACTACAGCAGCATGCATCTTTGATACCGAGTTTTAAACCTATTAGATCATATGGCTATAAAGTATGCATGCAGACTGTACACTAGCTCTCCCCTGACAAAGAGTTTCTCTCAGTGGAATTACCTGCATAAATAAACCATAAGCAAATCCCCCAAATAGTGCGCACAAAAGGCAAAATGAGCAAGCATATATACACACCTCGGAGACAGATCTCAAAGGAGCAGGTTATGCACAACGTCATTTGAATATGAAAGGAAAATACCTGGCAGTTTGATGCTCCTAAAGTATTTAGACCACCGTGACAGAAACATTGCTGTATCATTGCAGTCAAAGAAATGGAAAAGATGAATGCTCACACTGGAAGTGGGATTATTGGACACTATGGATGGGGGGGCATGCATGTACTTCCTGCTGCTTATTCGTGGGCATCCCATTGTCATCAGTGTTTGGTGCCAATGTCAAAGCTCACAAACTGTATTTCACAACTACTTTGAGTAATATTAAAAAGCTTTCTCTCAAAAAATAAATGAATAAATAAAAGTATATAAAAATAAACTTTAGCCTGCCTATTTAGAAAAAAAAAACTCAGATTCAAAAGTCTTTCCATTTCTCCTAACTTAGACCAAAATTATTGATTATTTTCTCAATTAATCAACAAATCATTTGGTCTATAACGTGCAGAAAACAATATTTTTTGCAAATTTATCCAACTAATGGCCAAAAACCTTTAGATAATGTTTACTATTTGAAAAAAAAAAAAAAAAAAGCAGTAGATCCTTAAACTTTCAGTGATAAAACTTGGGATTATTTGGCTTTTTTCTCTCTCTCTCTTTTTCTTTTTGTCGTTTGACCATTCAGTTTACTGACCAATCAGGTAAGCCCTCATCCTAACACAAAATCCCCCAAAATACGAACTTTCCTTCATGGAATACAATCTAACCGGAGCTATGATTCCAAACAGAAAATGCATGATTACAAGTTTAGTAAACAGCAAGGAGGATCTGACTAGGGGCTGTTTCACAAATAAAGTGTTTAGTGCGACTCAAAGGAGTTCTGGATACTGAGTGCAGTATGTTTTGGCATGTGCAAACACAGTAGTCGAAGTCAGGTGTGGACCAAAACAGCCATACCGCGACTCACCTGAAGAGGTGGTCTCAGTACGGTTACAAACAAACTCAGCTCGGAGGACAAGCATTTACTTTTTACAATAAACGTGGCTAAAGACAGTAGCAACTGCAGACAAACTTGGACTCATATGGAGATTCATTGCTTCATAGATTCTGGTCTGATGACAAAATAAACGCACAACTTTCACCAACCCACAAGAACAGCGATAACTACGGAGTCTTTCCCAAATGGCTCAGTGAAAGGGATTTTACTCTGTTCACAGTGCGGTGTTATGGCAAAAAACATAATCAACAGCACCAGGAACAACCCGCGTAGTTGTTTTCCCTCCGTACTCGTTCTCCCTTTCTGCAGCTTTATAATTCTGTCTTCCTCTCTACTCTTCTTTAGCCTACTTCCTCCAAGTTTCAACCCGGAAAGTGTAAAAACGTGAAGCCACAACGCTCAGATAATGACCAGTGACTGCACTGAGCATTTTCACGTGGCTTGTGGTGCTGTATTTGAACCATAGTAAACAAAATAACGTGTTAAAGCTGAAAGCTGAACAATGAAACATGTATCAATGGTGTGAAACTGGCCTAAGAATTCAGAGCCATACTTGATGGATGAGTCAGCACTCAAAAAGTTAAAACTGATTAAAAAGCCTCAATACCCAGCCAGGCAAAACAGTTGGGCTGTAATGTTGCGGCCTTGTAGAACACTGTTTGCCGTTTTCTTTGCCTTTTTTGACAAAAAAAACATGCAACCATTTGACATAGAAATATTACACAATTTGTAAAGTAAATGTTGTGCTTTATTCAAAGGCAAAGCTAAAAACTGTAACTGCCCCAGTTGGTATTGCACAGAAAGCAGCTGCAATTATTCAGCAAATCCAGATCTCCTGAACTCAAACAGTACACAAGATATTACAAAGTATCTCTGAGGCTTTGTGTGACTAAATGATGAATTAGCTCTTTTATCGGCAGCGGCTACACCGAGGTGCATATTTGACTCCTTCTGGAGAGCATTTTACTGGCTCAACTGTGATGTATGTGGGCTGCATTCTGACAGAGTCGCTGAATGATGACTTGGGGAAATGGGTTAGAGGAGCGCGGAGAGATAGTGGGTTGAAAAATGTCCATTTGCGCATGACAGAGCTTCAGCACGTACCTGAGCGCTGCTGTCAGAGGTGAGCCCAGAATAAATGCGAAACAGACATCTCGGGCCTTCGTGTCCCTTTATGTTACAATTAGCTACTTCTTCATGACAGCAAAGACTGGGGCACTGTTGTAAGGCAAAGCATATTTGCGTGTGTGTGTGTGTGTGTGAGAGGAATAACAGGAGACACAGCTGAAGAAAACCCAAAGCCAGCAGAAATTCCTACTCCGGCACGCTGGAGCTAACGCTCAGAGAGAAACAAGCGAGTATACACACAGCTGTACATCATAGAAGTCAAAGAGCCACAATACACACTACATGCACTCTTCTGCAATGCATCTGAAATAAGAAGTCCTAATTATTATTTCCATTGTGCCCCACTCCTGTGACAAGGACCACTAGCTGTGAATGATTATAATTATTACTCGTAGTAGAATAGCAGTCATGCTGTTGTATCATCAGCAACATCATCCAACAGATCAGGGTCAAATCCAACTTGAAATTCATGTATGCAATCCAATTCACATTCTCCGTGTTAAGATATTCAGAAACATTTCTCATTTGACTTCTGCTTAGATGTGTCGCGCATGGATTATGTTTCGCCTCTGGCGTGCTATAGTAAATGGAAAGTAAAGCGCCATTCGTCAGCTGACTGCATCTGACAGGAAGACGCCCGCATCTGCTCAACAGGCTCCTGTCATTCTGCTCCCCGCGTCAACTGCAACGTATGAGAAAATGGCTCTTCGATTCAATTATTCCAATTATAATGTTTGATTAGGGCACAAAAGGCGCAGTCTCAACAAACAGCAGCGCAATTAAAGTGAAATGAATTACAACAAATCTGGGGCCCAACGCGAGAAACGCCATAAATTTCAAATACTCAACTTGTACACTGTGAAAAGATTTACAGCAAAATATAGCCTGTCTCTTATTTGTACATAAATTCACAACATCATTTAGAGTAGCAAACAAGCCTGTGTTGAATGGCTGGTAATTATGTACAGCAGCAAATAAAGCGTGGTTCCTATCTGAGGCACTGGTGCCTTGTTAAGTGGTGAACAGACAAAACAGCATTTAGAAAATGAAAGGTGCAGGGAAACATCCAAGGCACAGCGAGCTTCTCTCTTCTTCATCTTCTCTCCCATTAGAAACAACGCTGTCTGTTTCACGACCGCTTGTTTGTTCCAAACTGGCTGTGCTGGGAGGACATACCCTGAACCCCCCACCACCAGCATCACAACAACACCATCTCTCCCTTTTTTTTTTCTGTCCCCTCTCCCTCTGTCTGTCCAGCCCTTCCTCTAATCTTCCAACCATGTCCATCCCCCCTCTCCTCTGCAGCTCCTCTGTTTTCTCCTCTCTCATGGTACATCCTACCCTATGTTTTGCTCCCTCTCTCATCATCAGCCCCCTCCCTCACTCCCTCTCCTCCTTTCCATCCACCAAATCAAAGATAAGGCTAATGAAGGTGCCTTATTATTCCAGCGTTCAGGACCCTGACAGCAGACACGTCCAGAGTAGCGTGGATATGTGACTCTTCCGACTCCTACATGAGGAATTAAAAAAAAATGTTTAAATTGAACAGGGGGCGATGAATCTATTAGTGTTATTATATAACAAAAAACAGAGCTGTTATTGCCACTGTGTGTGCCATTACAAAGAGAACAATACATGGGAGCACACTGTGTGAAACCAATTAAAATCCAGCCCCGTCATATAGCTTCCTCCCTCTCTAGTCATGTTGTGAAGATGTCGCTTTCACACCATTCATGTCGGTGCACCTGTGTCCGCTGCATTAAATCCCCACCTCTTTCGGCTCCTTCTCAAATTTCCCAGCATCACGTCTCACTATCTGTTTCAAGAATCCCGTGAGTTGAAACACAAGGGGGCCCAGGAGAGCGTGAGCAGATCGAGGGAAATTTCACATTATCTATCCATCTGCAATATAAGGGTCTGATGTGGAAGCAGGAAATGAGCTATGAACGTCAAGCCCGCATGCTCATGGTCCCAGTGGCCACCAGCCTACATATTGAGATCAAGTAGGCAACGCGGAAAGTGGTTTAATAGACCCCAGTTTAATTGGACTTTTATTTGTTAATGGCAGAAATCCTGATGCATTACTTTAATTATCCTGGCAGAACTAATTCATGAACACGGTGCAAAAACGTGGCTGGACTTCGCATTCAAATAGCATACGACTGCTTTCCTCTCTCGCTCTTTATTTTTAAAACCTCCCATCCTCAAAGGGCTCTTGCTTCTGCCTTCCACAGGAATCTCTCTGATAGGACTTGTAAGGCATGTGATCGTTTAAACCCTCAGTGTACTTTAACCAGACGGTTGTCATGAATGGATTCAGAGAGAGAGGAGAGGAGAGGAGAGGAGAGGAGAGCACTGAGGCCATATTTTCCCCCCGAAAAGCTCTGGGGCCCACCCAGGTCCTGCTATATGTGAGCATGTCCGTGTTTGCCAGGCCCTCGGAGTGCAGAGCAGCCCTCTCTGGTTTGGCTGCTGCTATGGAGGGAGGGAGGGAAGGAGGGAGGGAGGGGAGTGGGGGAGGCACAGCTCCCCCTGCAGAGCTCTGGTCCAAGACAACCACAGGCAGCCTCTGCTCACATCCACACTCAGCCCAATCACACGTCAACTGCTCTGTCAATGCCGATCGTGAACGTCTTCCTGATCGCGCTGTTTTTAATTCATTACATGACTGCGCTGTAACAGTTTTGCCTCAGTGCCTGACGCCTCGTACTGACACATATTTTCTAAAACAGGGCATTCTTTAAAGTAGATTAGCACAGTTTGCCTGTCAGCTACAGATGTAATTTTTGCCTCTCTCAGCCACTCTCAATGTTTTTGTGTGCGTGTATGTGTGTGTGTGCAGTAGGATGTGTTTGAGTATGTTTACGTGTGTGTGCATGAGTATGCCAGTAGCATGCGACTACAAATGTGTGTGTCTTCCTGAAACAGTTCCCCCTCTAGGAGGGTGGTGGGGGAGCGCGCGGCAAAGAGCTCAGCAGCGCCTCAGTCCCTCAGGACATGCTGCAGCTCTCTCCTCACGGCCATGAAAAGCAATCAGAGCCCAGCCTTCTCCCCTGGACTTACCTCTGCCTTTAATTACAGAACTCAGCGGCGGCAGCAGCACAGAGAAAGACTGCCTCTGCTGGGCCACAGCCAACATGTCGCAGCCCCAACGCAGGGCTGGGGTCGACGCAGCGGGCCTCTGCATACAGGGGCATGACATAAACACAGTGTGCTTAAACATACAGACGGCCCCGACGGGCTCGGATTAATGCTACATTGGTTGGGACAGAGCTGAGGTGTGTCCATCCATCCTGCAACGACAGCCAGAGAAAACTGCAGCACTTTGGACATAAAACCCGGCAGGACGTATAGGCAGGAAAAGCACTTTTTGTGTGCTTAACAAGATGTTCCCACATGTCTGTAAGAGCCAGAACTTCTAGTGCAAACTACACAATACCTGAACACTAAAAAACGATCAATCATTCAGCTAAACATCTGTGATACCGCTGTGTTATATCCTGTTGGTTTCCTCTTCTTTTTTTTCCTCTTTATGGTAATAAGAAGATGTAAAATACCAATCAGCATCATCAACCTCACATATGAACAACATGTCCACGGGTAGGAGAAAGCATGGCTGATGAGGATCAGTTCATTCTGTATAACTGAGCCTCTCATTCGACAGACGTGATAGTAGAGGCCTCACACATGTGCCTGAAGGCTGAAGCAGAGGAGAAGCCACAAAGCACACATGGGCAGAGGAAGATAAGAGACTATGTACACAAGCTGCTGGTTTTATTGCTGCAACATAACGCTCGGATAGCATTTTAAACACATTTTCGGAAAACCTTCCAGCAACGTCCCTCTGCTGCGGAGCAGAGCCACGGTGTTGAAATGTGTCAGTGGGCTCAATTTCTCACCCAATTTCAAACGAATAGAGATCAGCACTTGAGACCGACCAGGTGGAGACGTGAATGGACAAACCTCTGCGGCGGGGCTTGATGGGACACGGCAGAACGAAGATATGATAGCTCTTGTTTGTTTCCGCATCTATGGTCCTCAAACAAGGCCAGGCGGCCAGAGCGACGAGGCCCTCCGCCCGCGACATGTCACGTGGCCCCTGGCCCAGTGGTGTGACGACACACATATAACACATGATAATGACTCCCACATCAACATGTCAACTCAATTTGGCCCCCTTATAGGCTCTCTTTGACTCAATCAACGCATGGCCTTCCATCTGGTTTCCACTGCTGTCCTCACATTAGACAAGGAGAGGGCAGCAGCAGGCATTTTTTAAAGACATCTCACCACAACTGCTCCCGTTACTCTAACAATACATTTCATTTTTTAGGGCGAATCTTCCAAAAGGTACCCAGTGTATGCTGAAAAGTCCAAAAATACCCCACTCAAAACCGGCTGATGAAAACTCCAAAACATAAATCAAACCGAGTCATGCGAGGTCAATAACTTTGTGCTGCTCTGATCATTATTTGTGACAATAAATTCACCAGGTTCTGATTTTCCAAAATCCGATAAACATCAAGTGTAGGCAAGTTTGGGGCTTGTTAAAATTTAATCCAATTAAAATCCTATTTGAAACAAAGTAAACAACTGATTCTAACACCTCCACAAAAGCACAGCACAGAGGTGGTTATTATTGGGCTGCAGCTCATTATTCTCGAGCATGGCTTGTCTGGCTCACAGTGTGGCTGACTGGGACATCCAGTAAACATCTGTCATGAGGCATCCTTAAAGGGGAGCACAGACACAGTAAGCTACTGATCTAGTGACCCGACAGTGCAGGCATTCACACATGCCTCCCTGCACCTGTGTGTGCTCTGCCATCATGATGTTTAAGCCATTTTCTAAAAAGAATTTTGTGCTTATAAACCGTCTATGAATCATTTATTGACCATATCACAGCAGAGGGGCCTAGCTGTAAGCTGATGTGTTATCCCATTGGGTTTCAATGGCCCAGTCATGAATCATTCATTACTTCAAAATATAGATTATACCCCCATTTATTCATTTCTTATTCATTTTGGGGGGCAGCACTGCTCGGGATGCATAACGTTGATTCAAAATGACGTCCACAGGCCACTGTTTGTCTCCAAAACACACAAACAGTGCAAGGCAACTGTCTTCAATATGAACCACACGTGGTACCTGTATTTGTGTTGAATTTGTCGAGCCTTAAGCGAATAGGTCCGCGCCTGTGCCTCGCAGAAGTAGGGGTATTTTTCGCAGGGAATAGGTAATCGATGGAGCAGAGAGGAATAATTGTAGGCTACGACAGCTGTCCCAAGGAGGCAGGGCAGCTACTACACCGCATGCTTGGTGTGTTCTCCCTTTGAATAAAATGTCCGATCACATCAAATCAGGCAAAGCAGGGGTACAAATCACTGTGTGTATAAATCAAGCTGTCATGTGCATACCTAAGAGAGCTCGCTCTCTGTTCAAACCCATACGGCACGCTGAATAGCAGCATAATAACGATTTCACTGCCTACCTCCAGAGCGTGTGCGCCCGAACTGCGTTTTTCCCCCGTCGCAATGGGATCCTTCTCAGCTGCTTTGGACAGTATCATAGATGCGTCTTTCCCCCGAAATGCAAACACATCCCCTGCATGTCCCCCCCACCCTCCCCGCCGCTACCACCACCACCACCAGCAGCAGCAGCAGCAGTAGCAGCAGCAGCAGCCCGGGCCTCCAGTAATAGCAGGTGGACGCGCCTCTCAATGATGAAGACAGCGCGACTCTCCTCTCCGCCGCCGCTCCATTTTCAATTACGGAAGAATTCGTATTCCAGGAAATGCGCTATAGGGCAGCCAGCATGTCCTAATATCGCTTCTTTTCACAGGACAAACAGGGGCCGTCTCAAACTCCCGATCCGTGGCGCCCCCTTGCCTGTTATCTCCCTTTTACGAGATGCTTGATGTTGCCATTGTCACGCCGTATTTTTTTTCTTCCTCTTTTTCTTTTTTTCTTTCTTTCTTTCTTTTTTTTTTCTTTTTTTTCTTTTTCTTTTTTTTTTTTTTGCAGCTGGACCTCTCCCCCTCCTTGCGGCGCGCAGTCTCGTAGGCGCGCACTTTGCTTGCTCCCCCTCCGATTCTTCTCGGTCCGACCTATGAGCGCGCACAGCCAGCCGACGCAGGGCCACGCACTGCTTTGACGGACGAGCTGAGCAAATCAGGTAGCCCACTCCAAATAGGACTGTATCATAACAGGGCAACTGCAATGACATGAATAATGAATACGCTACTCGTGTATGTCTATGCTGATAGGCCCACTCATAACACTTACAGGACTGGAGGCACTATTTGGATAGAGGGTCTCTCTCTCTCTCTCTCTCTCTCTCTCTCTCACACACACACACACACACACACACACACACACACAGACACACACCCTCTCTCTCTCCCCCCCTCTCTCTTTCAAAATGAAAAAGAACAGATGAATCAATGAGAAATCAATCAATAACGCACTAAATACATTTTTTTTTAATTATCAATATACAGTGGGATATTTCTAGCCTATCTCATGGATTTATGAATAATTAACAATTCTTAATCTTGTAAAACATGTGAGTCAGTTGGGTGCAGGGCTGTAAACAAGCACCAACAGTTTCATTCCTCAATATTTTTAGCAAGCTGTAACATTGTGCACTTATTGTTTGTAAGTTTTTATTCAGAGGCCAACTGCTCTTTGACTGTGCTTGCCTATATGTAGCCACTATGAAGTCAAACAGTTAGTTGTAGGCCTACATTAACATTTTTGCTTTCAACCACACAACCACACATATATATGTATAATTGTAGCTCCAATTATTGTATACTTCCTGTGCATATTAAACAGCTTGGCTTAATATTCACATTTGAGAAACCTGAACCACTGCACCTTTTGAACTTTGGTGAAAAATGACTAAAATGCCAATTAATTATGGAAATTCTGATGTGATATTTTTGTCAGTTGATGTAATGATTAATCAGTTTGTTGTTTCCACTCTGGCACTAAAAGTCGTTAAATACGAATACTGAGACATTTTGAGGAATCCTAGTTTTTTTTTTATTGATGTGAAAGTCTGTTTGTTATAAACAGCAAATGTGTAGAATAATGTTCAATAAAACAGAGCTGCTGAGATAAACAATTCATTCAAACTAAAGAGTTGATTTCCCGTTGTGGGAATACATGATTGAGCTGTAATTTCCTTCAATAAAACCGAGACAAACCTGTATTTCTACTGCAGTCTGATCATGTATAATAATGCTGGTATCACATGTAAAGAAAGATGGTTACTGAATTTGACAGATTTCATTTGTGTAGCTCAAAATCACAAATCACATTTTGCCTCAGGGGCTTTAGCGTATGACTTCCATTGTCCTAAGAGCCTCGATTTAAGTAAGGAAAAACTACCTCCCAAAAAAACTTAACAGGGAAATACTTGAGACAGGAAGAGTTAGGGGAGGGATCTCCCTCCCAGTTCAGACATACTTGCAATAGAGCTCAGGTGTACAGAACAGAACAAAAAATTAACAAAATATAATGATTAGAATGACAAAATTTGTGATACATAGAGATTATTAAATAAATATCAGGAATGTGGGTCCAGGAGCATAACTGAGCAATTTGAAGTGTTGCTTAGTGTGACCTCACCCTACAACAGGCCACACAAAGAAGATAAGAGAGAAGGAAGATCAGCAAAAAATTTTAATGTATGCAAATTATAATGATAAAGATACAGAAATGTACAGTGTAAAATGTAAGTGGAAAATATGGATCCAGGAGGAGGCTGAGCAGCTTTAGGTTTCACTGGAAACAAGCCACACAACCTCCTGTCAAGCGAATAGACCTGAAAGGAGGACAGGCACACAAAGCACAGAAGATGCAGCACAGCCTTCACACAGATTGCAGAGAAAGACAAACATACAGAGGCAGAGAGAGACATGATAACATGCAGACTGCAGAGAGAGAGGAGAGAATGCAAAAGGCTGAAGGCTGAACTTCTGTATGCACACATATGCACACACTAAGGTGACCAGATGAGAATGGGTGAAATTTGGGACAGGGGAGTTGGGGGTATGCGTGGTCACGTGGTCACATTGGCAATAACCAGTAAAATACGACAGTCAAAACTCCACACTATGATCATTTTTATTCTTAAATTCTGCATCTCGTCGATGGCTTAATTTCCCTCCGTAATTTTTAAAAATGTATACAAAGTCATGAGTTGCCCACAGAGGGGCAGT
>JAPZDX010000025.1:9957955-9968206 GCA_029783625.1 Naso annulatus
AAAACATCCTCAGTTTTGCAAAAAAGTTTTTACGCTCGCTCGTGGTGGTTTTTCCCTTTGTTGAAAAACAGTTAATGTGCAAAATGGGAGATAAAAACAACTGTCAAATAATTTGTGACGACCTCCCCAAAAGAGGTAGTAGTAAAAGAAGCTGATTCCGCTGTCTTCCCCTCAAGGCACGTGACAAGACACCCAAGTATTCCTAGATGTCATCCAAGGAACATGATGGCAACTTTAGATGATATACAGCGAGGAAAGGCACAATGTTCGGTTCCCGGTCTACAACCTCTACTTCTTCTACTGTTTATTACAGTCATGTGTAACACTGCCTACATATAGCGCCATCTTCTGACCAAACTATGCTTTGCAGCCTAGTTTATTTGTTCCTATTTTGCATGTTCTTTTTTTGTGAGAATTCAAAAGTTTAAAATTGGCTTCACAATTAATGGAATTACGGATAGAGTCCCGTGTCAATATCGGGCACACAGGTTACATAAACATCACAAAATTTTCCTAAAACAGCATTATCTATGAGATCCTGTGTTTGTTTACATTTTGTCCGTATTCAGCAAACATTATGGAAAGTACCTGACAATGTGTGACAATGTTAGTTTTTGTTTTGAGAAGTCAAAAATAGACTGGCATGGTCCTTCAGCAGCAGCAGCAGCACAAGGTGTCGACCGAAAAAAACTAAAAGAAGGTGCAGCACTTACCACATTTTTTGGATCTGCTTCTAGTTTTCCTCCTGCGTTTCCGTGCCAACATGTTCTTTTGTCTGTAATCTGCAAATGCTGAGGAAACATACACTGATGTCATATTCTGATCACAAACACTGATCCATGATTACTCCACAATCATACAACAGACTTACTTTTGCTGCCTCCAAAATCTGACGACTGTTTTCGCTTCTGCTTGTACTCCATGTCGCTGTTCGTAGGTGTGGAAGCGAACTCAGCTGAAACATATGACGCCTGTTATTTTGTCTGAATTTTCTCATGCCTGATTCATTTTTAGATGTCTGTCAATATCCGGAGACATTGACAAATAATAAGGAAAAACAAAACATACAAAACATCCGCGATAAACATAAAATAAACACTTTAACTCCAAGCCAATCAATCAAGCACCAGATCAATTACAGTCTGAGGTAAGAGTTCAAAGGTTACGCAAGGGTTGGAGACACAGTGAACAACTATGCGGTTAGAGAATCTGGATTGAACCACAGAGGCTGTGTGAGAAGCCTCCATACATGTGATAGCTCTTGTTTTTGTTCATTTTGTTCATTTTAACCTACAGGAAATCTTTGAAAGCAATAAAAGTTCAGAACCTTTTCGCGTTTATGACATGCTGTTCAGAAACTGTTTTGTTTATATCACATTTATGAGCATATAAAAAAGACTTTGTTTAAGCTCTGTCACTGTTTATGAAGAATAAAAATCACTTGACACCTACGAAGGCTGCCTGCTAGATAATGCAAAAAATATAGTGGGTGGTTTAAGATGGTCATGTTGAGCTTTAACTTGCCCTCTGTTGCACCCACATTAAAACTGAGTAGCTTCTTATAAATAAATCTTTATTGATGATGTGAGTGGGCCACTTCTGGATACTTTTATCTCCTTGAGGAGTCCATATCCACTTATCTGTGATAATCGAGCACATTACATAAACAACACATTTAAGAAAAGCAGAATGTGTTATGAGACAGCAACTTCACATTTACTTACTTATAACAATGTTACACAACTTACTTGCACATAAATTGTAAATATTTGATTTGTTTCTACAACTGAGTTCACATCACGAAAAGTTCAGATAGCTTTTACCCTCTACATAAAATACACTCAGTCGCCAGTTTTCTAAGTACACATAGCTAAGTCTGATGAAGTTAGTGTAGGAGCATATATGGGGAGCATTATAACCTTCTTGAAGGCAGCGTTTATGGCGAGTTTGTTGTATTAGTCTGCATTTGTTTTAGGAAGAAGGCAACAAACTGTCAGCTGAGTGGCTGATGAAATGTTGTCAAATAATCAATAACAGACTTTAACACGTGATGACAGTTACATAGGCAGTAACGTTAGGTCCCCAGGGTGGGACAAACATACAGCCTTATCTAACAGTTACTGACTCTTATCAATGGCCACTCATAACACGTGATTGCGACCACGGACGTAAGACAGCGTTTAAGCAAAGGAAATTATGACTACCAGTATTAAGCAAACAATAGGATCGTTCAGTTGGCATACGGTAAAAAAAAAAAAAATAGTAAGGAGAATGGAGCAGACCACATTTTAATCAATTACAATTACTCCATAACAGTAGTGATAGAGAATACGCAACGTTAGCCAGTTAGCTAACAGTCGTTTAGCACAAGCAAACAGTTGACTGACGTTTTATTTAACAGTTACACGACATCGAAGACACTTGTAAACTAATGACAAAAGTTGACTAAGTCATCTTCTCCAACTTTACTAAAAGTTAGTTAGAGCCACTTTCCATCTCTGCCCTTGCGTAGTAACGTTGACTTGTCACACCAAAAACACTGTGTCCTCTCCAACCAGCCGACCCCTCACTCACCTGATACGTATTCTGGCGTTTGTGTCCTGTCGCGTTTTCGCGGCAACTTTTATTCCAAACCTGATACGAGCTCGTCTGTCGGAGAAGAAGCGCTAATTTTCGTTTTTGGAAGTGAAAGCCGCATTTCAGCGGTACCAACATCGGCGCCATGTTGACGAAGGAGGAAGGCGGTTAGTCAACACGCCGGTAACGTCATATCCGGCCTTCATCAACACTGTCAGTGTCAAAGCTAGCAAGCGAGCAGCCTTAGTTGAATCTATATCTCTGGGATTTTATCGGACGTTAGTTTGATTTTAACACGGCGTGATTGAGAATTTATGTTTGCGAATGCGGTTTCAATGGGCAGTCTGTTTAAAGTAGCTGCGTGAATCGGACATTTTCACTGAAGGACTGTCGAAGCTAAAGAAAGCGCACGTTGTCTTTGTCGGACAGCAGCCACGCACTAGTTACGTTAAGTGGGTCGCGCGGTCAGGAAACGTCATTTGATTTTAACATAGTTTTCAGGGAAGACCCTTAGTTTAATCTCGCACTCAGGATGCCATGCCACAATCAGCAGCTGAACAATGTTAGCAGTGGCCAGGAGCACCCAATGAAGCAAGTAAGATTCGCAAATAACGGCGGCAGTGTGCCTGCAGTGCTGTCCAACTCTGAGCCAGGTGATGCCACTTTACAGCCTGTGAGCCAAGATAACCTGGGACCTCAGCTTAAACTGCTCCCTCTGAATGACCAGATCCGTGAATTACAGACTATAATCAGAGACAAGTGAGTCCCTGCTCTTCTGTTTTTTTTACATACAGACCATAATAAATGTGCTAGTTGTGGCCATCATACCTCTAGTTCAATGACAAGACTAATAGGTCACTGTATCTTAATTGTGAGTGTGCTAGAAAAATAGCACCAGTAATCCCAATATTATTGTGAAGCATAAGAGGCATCAATAGTTCTTGGCACTCAACTAGCATAATCAATGAAATTCAGACTGCATGAGTTAGGTTAGGTTAGGTTAGGGTTAATATTTAAGAAGCCTTAAATTATAGAAAAAGGAACATTCAAGCCGTGTCATAACTTAAGTCTCATACAATTGGTCTGATAACTGTAATAAATTACTATTGATATGTCTTCGACACTAATTTTAAACAATCTCTGTGTCTTTTAGTCTATGTAAAGTGGTGAAAATCCTATCTAATCAATACATCTTATGCTGATCCATTGAAGCAATGCTATTGATCATAAAAGGAATGTGATTGATCCAGTTTAATCACTTCAATCCCACTGTCCTAACGGCAGGAGAGTCAAGGCAGACTCATGCTGTGCAGCCACACACCGTCAGACCCACTGATCTTTATTCCAATTTCCAGTCCCAAAGTCTACAACACACACAAAAAAGGTGGAATTTTGAGGGAATTTCTGTTAGACATCTTGTACTCATTTGATGGAAAAATGTGGTTTGAATAATAGCTCAATTAGTATTAATATGATGTAGCTTCAGTGGAGATCCGGCATAAGTTAATAAAGGGTTAACAGTTTTTGCGGCTGTCAATAAAGTGTGAAATAGAGTGATGTTCCAACCTTGAAGCTTGTTGAAGTAGAAAGTTACAGAAAAATTATGTTAAGGACTTAAATATTGTTTCCAGTTGCCAATATTATAAAATAATTTAAGCTACACTTTTTATTAAACAGCATTGAATGAATATGAATGTGTTTTCAAGAAGCTTTGTGTAGTTATGGCCTCATTTTACCTACCATACTCAAAAATGAATGATCCCATCACTTTCATAAGGATTTTAAATTGAAAGACATTACCGGCCAAAACTATGAATGTATGCATCTTAACCAGAGAGAAAAAATGGGTGGTGCATCCCTTAATTCTGATCTGTCTAATTAAATGTTTATATTCGTATTTTCAGGACAACCAGCAGAGGAGACTTTGTGTTTTGCGCTGATCGATTGGTGAGATGATGACTCAATACTACATATTGTTGTCATGTGTATGGCTGTGTGTGTTTATAAGCAAGCAGCAAGTTTGTTTTTCTCCAACAACAGATCAGACTAGTGGTTGAAGAGGGTTTGAATCAGCTCCCCTACTCAGAGTGCACCGTGACCACACCAACAGGTGAGAATCTCCTATAATTACAGAGTTTGGGTTTAAAGGGATAGTTCAGCCAAAAGTGAAAATTCAGTCATGATCTACTCACCCTCATGCTGATCAGAGGTTGTTTTTTTTTAGTTCACAAAACGCTGCTGGAGTTTAACAGGAGAAAGGGGTTGCAGTTAATCTCCCAAACAATTGGAGCGAATGGTGACCAGGTTTCAAACATAAAAAAAAAACAGTAAAATGCATCCAAACTGCTTGTATGAAGTAATCCAAGTGACCTGAAGCCTCGACATGCTAATTGTTTAGAAAAACGCCACTGGCGCCGTGTTTTTAGCCTCTCTGTTCATTGTAGCCTCTAGCTCCCAAGAGGGGAGTCACGTTCATGTATGTTTGCTCGCATAAACATACATAAACAACGCACAACATCTGTGATGTTTTTTAAAACAACTTGGCATGTTGGGGCTTCAGGACGCTTGGATTACTTCAGATGAGTGGCATGGAGGCATTTTAGGGTTTTTTTAATTATTGTTTTTTAAATTAATGTATTTTTTTTACATTTGAAACTTGGTCACCATTTGTTTCAACTGTTTGGGACATTACATCACATTGCGACGCCTTTTTCCTGTGAAACTCCAGCAGTGTTTTGAGGACTGAAAGACTTCACCTGCCTTTCAATCAGCATGAAGGTGACGAGATGATGACTGAATTTTCATTTTTGGGTGAACTATCCCTTTAAAGGTTGGATGCAGAATCTGAGCTCTGGCATGTAAGATCTCCCGAGCTGAATAGAGTTAACCAACTATGATGACATGAATACAAAAAAATGGGTGTACCGGTCCCATCCAGTGTTTTGCCTTTATCATGTATAGCTGAGTGGGCTTATTTAGAGCAGCTACATTTGTAAATGTTCCTATTTACTCTTTTTTTCTCCTAGGGTACAAGTATGAAGGTGTCAAGTTTGAAAGAGGCAACTGTGGAGTCAGCATAATGAGGAGTGGTAAGTTAAACCTGCCGCAGCTCACCCACGAAATTGGAGTCTTTCCTTTGTGAGTGCATGTACGCTCTCGTATTATGTCTCCTGTACTGTACGGGAGGCTGTACATTCTGTTCTACTCATATTCATCAGGTTAGACCGTTGTGTGCTCTGGACTGTGTGCTTTTTATCCGCAGTCAGTTCTTATCTGACAGTGAATACTGAATGATACAACAGAATAATGCCACGTGGGACCTTGACAAGGATGCAGCGTTGTGCTTTGCGGAGCATGTTCTCTAAAGGCATCGCAGTCAGCAGCAGTGACGTGCTTGTTCTGTCTCCTTGAGATTTAACAAGACTGTTACTGCTGTCAAATGTGAAACATAATGCAGCTGTTGCAAAGCCTTAATCATCCTTTCATGAAGATGTCACTAGAGCATGAATTTTGAAATGTTGGATTGTTGGACGCAGTGTAGCTCAAATACTACATCTTAAAGGCACCGCACATCTGTACGTGCAAGTCACAGCAGCTGCAAGTCGGCACAATGGCGGCGTCCTTACACACATTCTTATGGACTGATTGTTATCAAGCAGACAACACAGCATCCCAGATAAGCAGCAGTTTCTCTGCATTTGTCCTCAATGTAGCTGCTGCATTTTTTATCTAAAAGATTTCCTTGTTAAAATGTCTAAAAACGTTTGAATGACTTTTCAAAGGAACGGGTCATTTCCAGACGCTGACCTCCCGGGTAAAACCAGTCAGAGAGTGAAGAAGGAAGTCAGCAAATGTAACTAAACGTAACATGAGTAAACTTTTAATATGTTACCTCCTGTGTGAACATTTCTGCCTCAGTCAGTCAAATATATTCTTCTTCTTCTTGTAATTATATTCTTCTGCAACAATGAATGTTTAAGAATTAAATAAACAAATCTAGTGATCCCACGTTATTTCAGAAAGTCGACGAACTGCGTCTTTTGTTTTCACTGTTTTGATTTTGAGACCTCTAGTGGCCAAAATTATACTGGGCATTAAAGTGCGCGTGAATGGAGTCAGTAATATACTCTGTGGAAGGAAAATTGGCACGGCATAGTTTTTATATTTTGATCGACAGGGATTGGTATTTTATTAATGTTTGAAAGGTGTATTTAACTCTTCGAACTTCATGGACAGAATTTTAGAATTTGTTTGATTTTTCTTGCACGTTTATTCTATCTACATTACATTTGCAGAAGCAAGATGACGAGTAAAAATTTTTAGTACCTACCTAATTAGACAAAAAAGTATTTTACATGACAGTTTCATCATTATTTGTATTATATATATAAATTGCAATATATTTTAGCACAGTCATCAACATGTTTCCAACCAATAGGGAAATTCATAAAACTCTTCAAGTATTGTGATAATCAAATGAATTCTGGTGATTCCATGGTGAGTAGTACATGGGTTTCTGTGTCATAGACTTACATTACATGTTGGTGAAATTCTGCATTTATTTTATTTAAAAAAAAAAAAAAATTGCTTGCAGATTTGTTTCAATAGACAACATTTTGATCCCAGTTGCCTCTCCACACAGGTGAGGCCATGGAGCAGGGTCTCAGAGACTGCTGCCGCTCCATCCGGATCGGCAAGATCCTCATCCAGAGCGATGAGGAGACACAGAAAGCCAAGGTCTACTATGCCAAGTTCCCTCCAGATGTGTACAGAAGAAAAGTGCTGCTCATGTATCCCATTCTAAGTGAGTAACAACTGGCACAGCGCAGTTTATCTTACTGATGACTCCCATTTACCGCCCTCAGTGGCACGTAAATGTCAAGAGATGTCTATTTTTGTGCAAATGTAAAAACAGTTTCATGTATTTATTCATTTTGAGAAAGCTGCCTTGTGTTGACCTTCACCACAACGTCTGCATTTCCACATCATACCGGCCCATTCACACTGTTCTGATAATTATAGCTCTCATGGGGAAATTATACACTGCCTGGGAGATGGCCACCATGCTGCTGAATAGCATAATGAAGGCCAACAAAAATAGTATCTTAATAGCCCCGGTTTCCCGATGTCACAAAGCAGCTCAGTTTCAGAAAAAAATATGATGGCGACAGAGGCAGTTTGAAGGTATGTTTTTATTATGTCAGAATGATGGAACATATGGTTACACTGATGCATGCTAACAGCAGAGTGCTAAGACTCGTGCATGCAGAACAATCTACCTTTTTTCAGATGCGAACATTCTTTGATGCCGCAGTTGTATTCAAACCATCAAATTCTAAAGCTTTTAATACTAAAAGGGGAGTTTCAAATGAACACATTGTCACACTTCTAACCCTCAGTGTTCTGTTCCTGCAGGTACAGGGAACACTGTGATTGAGGCAGTGAGGGTGCTGATAGAGCACGGAGTCCAGCCCAGACATATTATCCTCCTCAGCCTCTTCTCCACACCTCACGGTATGTCACCACATTCAGTGCACTGCAGCTGCGGCTCGTCATCGATTTACCCACCAAACCACACAGTCTCCAGTCGCCGCTCGATTCCTGCAGTATCGCTGTCTTCATACAGTATTCTGCTGACAACATCATCAGTAGCAGCGCTGATCTGCCGAGCAGTTCAGCCAACAGTGGTTTTAAATGAACGAATAAAGCAGCAAATTGTTTTTAAATTGAGCAAGAAAAGGGGATTTCTGGACAAATCCTCCTTGTAAGGGTTTAAACATAATATTTCAAATTATTGAGTAATTGTGAACTCCAACAGACCTTCCAAGTGTCCTCAATGAACCATAATTTGCAATTTAACACAAAAACTATTACAATCTGAAGGGCATGTTACCATAAAAAGCGCTTTAATGCTGCTAAGAGGACAAAGCCTGTTGATTTTAATAACCACACAGATTTTCTGTGTCATCAACCTCACGATAAACCTTAAACCAAAACGCCTTTGTTTAGTTTTTGTGGATTAGAGGATAATGTTAGCACGAAAACATATCAAAAATATTAGCATACCTATGATGTCTTTTTTTTTTTTTTACTAGTATGTGTTAATAGTGTTTAAAGTGTAACTGCAAAACTTTTTTATTAAGTGGTTTTTATGTATTTTTGCTTCTACTGAAAGGCTTAAAATTGGCAAACTCTGTATTCATGCCTACATTTTAGCTTTAAGGGAGACATGTTCCTAGCTGTGTCTATGTGTGTGTGTGTATGTGTGTGTGTGTGTGTGTGTGTGTGTGTGTGTGTGTGCTGCCAGCTGCAGTTTAGGATCCATTAATGTCGACAGATGGCGTAATTGTTTATGACCAGTGTTTCCAGCCTTTTTAGAGTATTGAGCTGGTCTTTCAACATCATAAAGTAAACTTAAGTGCAGCTGTCCTTTGTTTCACCCTTTTTTTGGTCAGCGTAAACAGTAGTCACTCTGCATTGGCTTATCTATTCTGATAGGAATTAGTTCACAATGTTTTTAGGGTCTTTAAACACCTTTCACTTTTCTCCTAGGAGCCAAATCTATAATCCAGGAGTTCCCAGATATCACCATCTTGACTACGGAGGTTCACCCAGTGGCTCCGACACATTTTGGACAGAGGTACTTTGGCACTGACTGAACGGAGAACAACCTGAGGAACATGATTAAATAGCTTTGAGTTTATTTTTGTCTTGTTTATGTGAATTGATCTCATGTTTCCTTGTTGTGCCAAATACTGCTACTTTATCTCCAAAGTTCCTACAGTGATACAAAATTATTAATCAGATCGACTGTATTTATTATCAGGTGTTTATGATGATGTTTTTGTGTATACTCACGCTAATGAAAGACAACGAGTTCAACATGGATCATTTTATTTTGCATGTTACAACTGATGGAAAATAAAGACTTTATATTTGTTAACGGACATGACAGCAAATGAAACGGTATCAGTAATTGTGGTGGTTCAGAGGTGTCGGCCAAAGGAAGCACCACAATCACATATTCCAAAGACAATTCAAAAGGGACCGAACAGTACGTACTCTGGCAATAATGAACTCCTGTCTGCCAAGTGCGTATAATTTGTCTTCTTCTGGTGTTATAAATATCCTACTATTTGATAAAAGCACATTGCTTCAGTAGTTTATTTTGAGTGTCACTTAATGAAGCAAAATATACAGACACCGCCTGCAGCAGTTATGAATCAGTAAACTCGATACACAAGAAAAATAGCTGGACATTATAACAATAAATAGACACAAGACTACATGAAACACTCAACATCCACATATTTCCAAATGCTTTATACATGCTTCCAAACACTGAATCATACCCCAGATAAAAACGATACAGTTTTAATCAATAAATGAGTTATGTTTGTTATGTGACGCATATTTCAGGCATGAGCAGCATTTGATTTGGCTTCACCAACGTAGTAGAAAAACAGATTTGATGAATTAAGTGTCAGTTTCGAACAACATCAAGGTTTGATAAAGGCCCAGCTTTTTACTCAGACTGAAATGCACGTATCCAGGAACAGAAATGGTTTCCAGCTGAGAACACAGCTAAAGGGCCGTCCACACCAAGAACGAGAGCCATAACTGTAGTTTCAAAAATCATTTCAACTCAATTGGATGGTAGAGTTCGGTGTGTAT
>JAPZDX010000025.1:9976687-9986964 GCA_029783625.1 Naso annulatus
CACATAAAACATGCACATACAGTTTTGTGACTTATGTGCAGCACAGACTGATGTAGCAAAAGTGGCAAACAAGAAAAATGTGATCCCTTTTGGGTCCTGATCCAACATTTGAGAAACGTTGGTCAGCTCACACTGCTCGTAAACACCCGAGAGACATTGCAATACATGTTTCAGACAGTTAAAAACACTTTCACTTTTGCTCCACTGCTGCTCTTCCATTTTAATATCCTCTCTGCTGTCATGAGTTACCAACAATGTGGTTAGTTCATTCTGTATTTATTTACTTCTGTATTCACTTTATATGAATTTTTAACGGATCTAAATGGCAGACGACATCAACACCAAATGTACTTTCTGGCATTCACCAATAGGAGGCACTGTGAGACTGTTTTAATGCCGATAATGTGCAGCCTTGCAGCCACAGACAACATCTGAGCAGCCTACAACACACCTTTAACCGCTACTCTTCAGAGAATCTCAAATGTAAACATGAATGCGGTTACCGTCAAATGTTAATGTGAACCCATTAGCAGTGTTCATCCCACTATGAAAGTTTTCATATCTTCATCAAAGGGTTGGTGTTAATAAGGCTAAATAAGGCTAAATAAGTTTGTGTGAACATCAAGGTGTCAATTATGCTGGTAATTAGACTTGTTTGAACATAGACTTTTGTTTTTATGGCTCCCAGTTATTTTTGAATGCCAAGTAGCAACAGACTGATCTTTTGCCAGGAAGACCACTGCTGATGTCACTATCAGAGCCGATCTCCGTTTATGAGTGTGCGACTCTCATCTTTAATATAGCCCATTAATTCCTCCTTCATCCCTTTAGAGAGATGCTGCTTCACCCATTTAGTCCTTTTGTTCTGAAGATTTACGACATGCCGTCATCTTCTGACGTGGCCTTCCAGCACAATGCGTAACAACCACTGTAATAGTCTCCCTATTACTGAGTGCTGTGAAACTTTGCAACATGTCATGGGACCCCAGAGTCACCGGAGCATTTAACCGCCGACGCTGACAGCCCAGCAGTGCTGTTGATCACAGGCTGTGTAGAGAGGCTTTGTGTGTTCGCATTTCCACCTGCCCCCCCCCCTTTTTTTTTACGTAATGCAGACTCCGTCTCTGCATTGCCTTCTGGGATAGGGGTGTGAGGTGAGCTGCACTCAATACTGACCTCCTCTCTTCCATCACACATGTTCTCTCCTTGCTTTCTCTGGGCCTGCTCCTTTCCCTGACATCTTCTCCCGCTTCAACACAGCGTCTCCCCATCCAGCTTGCCCCCCCCCCTCCCTCCCTCTTCAGGCAACAGTGTCGGCAGCTGGGTGATGACAGCTCCCCTCTTATTCAACTGCTCACTGGAGGCAGGGAGCGGCCGTCCATCCATCCGCACGGCAGCAAACCCCTCCACTACAAAGCTATTGTGACTAGCAAAATAGTAACGGCCTTTTGATCAAAACATTTAGCCCCGTGTGGCAGAACACAAACAGCTCATAACAGCAGGTTGAGGCAGACTCCTCATCTCGTGTTGGAGGTGCATTCCATGCCGCCCTGGTGGAAGTCTACATAAACAGACGACAGGGGCTGGAGGAGAGCCCGTTTGGGAAGAAGTCATGCGTGGCTACAGAAAAGTGCAAAAAGACCCTGCTTAACAACGTGCCACAATGAGAGCTTATTAAGCGGCGAGAGGAGCACAATGGCCGAGACAGTCCAGTGTTATTTGAGTTTGCTTTCGAGCTGCTGCTCACTGTTATGCCTCGAAGATGAAGTGGCACTTAGAGTGTGCATTTCATTTGACCCCTGAGGCTCTCATGTCATGCAGTTGTGCTCTGCAGTCACGGCTGGTTCAGGGAATGCTGATGATGCTAAGCACTTGGGAGGGTGATTCATTTGGGAGGTGTGTGTGTATCTGTGTGTTTCCATGCATGTAGGGGAGCAACGGGGTTCGTGTGTGCATACATGTGTGGGAAAAAGGAATGAACATATTGTTTTCTTTGTGTGTTTGCAGACTGTATGTTTGTCTCTATGTTGTTGCAACACTGTGAGATGATGTAGTGCTGAGCTTGATAGGATTTCCATTTCATTCCCTGCATGCTTCAGCGTCTGGACGGGGAATTCATCATGTGTGCATCCTTTTGAAGTCAATGTGGAGAACATATTGGAAAGTCTGCATTCATCTTAACGTATTGTCATTGGTGTTCGTCCAGGTAAGCATAGAGTCCTCGTTCTGAGTTGCCCAAATTTAGGCAAAAGGTGTGTGTGTGTGTGTGTGCGCACAAAAATCAGACATTATCGCAGGAGTAATTAGAGAGACAGACAAGAAAACACAGCTATGACTTCACAGAACATAGTCACACAACGTCATTTGCAATTTAGCTGAACACAACACAGAAGAACACATAATGTATTCTACCATTAAGATATTAACAGCAATGCGCTGCTGTGAGAACAGTCTAGAAACTTGTACTGATGCATTATGCATGTATGCATATGTCATGTTGGATGTGTTTTCTGCAGTTTTTTTTAAAGTCGTACAGTCAAATTTTCTAACTTTGATGTGGCTCGAGAGCCTCAAGTTCTGGTTCTCACCCCACTGATGGACACAGACTGCAGACGTCTGGAAAGCTGTTCCATTAGTGTGACATCAGCAAACGGCACTCAGCGGACCAGGAGAAGCCCTTTAACATATTTCTGCATTAGCCTCTGCTCATATTCACACTTAACAGCAGAACAAACAATGACAGGGCGGGGAGGAATTGCAAACACCTCACCCAGCATGTGTGAAAATAAATCTGCTCAAGGGTGGAGACCTGTGTGTCTTCAGCAATCATGGAAATTGCAATGGCCACGCCACGGAGGAGCCCTCCGTGCGTTTTAATAAAGGCATTTCATTACACCGCGCGTGTGTGTCATGCAGACAGGATCTCAAATAAAAACACATTACATTGGTATCATTGTTCTTGATCTCTGCACTTGTCATCAGAGGGATTAATTGCTTTCTGCCTGGCTATAAAGTAATACATTGTGTCTAAATACATGATAATATTTGGAGTAGAACATCAAAAGGCAGTGGTAGCAGCTTTGTAGCCCTTTTGAAAGCTGAAGCGCTGCCTCTGTACTGTCTAAACTTAACCACCTCTTTGCCTCTGAAAATACCTTATGGAAAATCTGATCTGGAGGCAGCCCTTTTCTCCTCGGAGATGGTGACAACAGAAGGCAATCCTCTTACTTATACTCATTTTCATCACCTCAGGTTGACTTTCCATAAATACAACTGGTTGCATCAATATGGGTTATTTGGCTAAGTGCAAAGGAAGCGGTTGTTAGGTGTCATTGGTGAGATACAAACAGAGGCAGTGGGGAAAAGAAAGAGCGCAGCACTGGACACAGAAGGCAGATGGAAAGACTATCATCTCCCAGGTTTAGATGCTGTTTGCCTTGTATTGTACGCCAGCCTCCAGCGTCCCCCAAGGACGCTTTATCTGTGGCGTTGCACTCTTTCCACAGACACAGTCACAACATACACAATGCCACACACAGGGAAACGTTTACTGATGAGCAAAAACCCCTCCTTTGAATGTTTTGCTGCAGGATATGAAATTAAGTGGGTGAAGGAAAATTAGACTTTTTTCTCCCCTGCTTGTAACAGACTCTGTCGAGACAAAGCCGCCAGTGAGAACACACAACAGCAATAACAAGAACAGCAATATGTGAACATCCCTTTTTCCCATCCTGCCTCAGTAAACAGATTACTCACTGATGGTGCAGCAGGGAATAGACTGAGGGAGACAGTGAAAGGCCTCATTGGGTTCCGATGATCCAGCCCTACTGACGCAACCATGTCGGGCTCACATGGGACTCAATCAGTCTTCTTCCGCTATGGGTGTCTGCTACTCATCCTCATGAACACACACCTCTGTGCCTATGTATACACACACAGAATGACCTCTACTGTATGTATCTGTCAGTCGTTAGAGTTAATGATATGGAAATTTAAAGCACATATAAACTTTAAAGACTTATTGCCTACTCTTTGAAAGACAATTAGAAATACAAGTGGAATTTAGCAATAATAAATAAATCCTATTTTCTACCTGGCGATGCTTTGATGGTGCCATGTTGCAGAGATCACGCTCAACCAAGGACACAGCCATGGTTGGTGAGAGGACAAAGGTTAACTCAAGTGTCAGCACTCTGGTTCCAGATGTTCACAACTCTATCAGAACTGGATCATGTGTACAGAGAACTACCTCAGAGCAGTAATGTGGCATAACGAAAATCTGGGTGACAACAGCTCATCTGTCTCCAGCTTTGGCAGCTCACAGTAATTTATGAGCACCCCGTTTGAACCATATACAAATGGATGCTCTCCAAGATTACATGCTCATAAATACTCTGACCAGTGCCTCCAGTACAGAGGCGACCCCAACAGTGACAATCATTTAAATTTCAAAGGCTGCAAAAACAACTTTAATGGCTTGTTTTTTTTTGTTTTTTTTCTTTTCCTCGCTGAAAATTCGAGTTTGGGTTGACTGTTTTCCCAGTCCTGCATGGAAAGGGTCTGGAGTTATCATCACAGTAGGAGATTCCAGAGCAGGTACTTAAGGGAATCTGTTTCCATACTTCAATTTAATACACAGGGGCAGAGAGGCAGGCAGCAAGAGTGGAATAAATAGAACAGAAAAAGAGTAAGAGAGAATGTGGGAGGGAAAGAGATGGAGGAAAAGACGAGATGGCTGAGAAGTAAGAAGGGCAAGGAACAGAGGGTAAACAGAGCATAGGTTAAAGGGTTGGAGGAGATATATGAATACGGGGGGTTGCTGGCAGTGACACATCCAGGTATGAGCAGCAAGTAGACAGTGTATGTGGGTGGAAAGGGCCTTAGAAGTTTAGTAATGCAGTTAGAGCTGCCAGCAGTGTGAGTGAAGGCTGCCAAAGGTGGCACCGTCACTAAGTTGTAAACCACATTAAGGAAGCAAATCATTGCATCTAAAGCCCCCTGGCATAGGCACTAATATGTTTTCATGATCTGGGTTACCAAAACAAACGGGGTGACCGTGCTTTGTTCTGTTTTGTGAGGAATGTAACAGATGCAGTCTGGAGCCACGGGGGGCTGCTTGGTAGTCATAGCACATGTTGTTGACCTTGTCTGCACCCCCAAGAAATTTGGACCGGCCGCTGTATCCGATATGTACGTGCGCTTCTTTGAAGTGCAGACAGAAAGACAGACAGGCAACCACGCAAACAAGGGACATGAGCCATTTCAAATAGCGGCCAATGCCAGCAGGAACACTTCATTAGCTGACATTGCTTATAAAAATAGAAAATAATACATAAACCATGTGTTTTGTAAGCTGTTACTCATACTGTTAATACATTTCCTCCCAATTTGTACAACTCTGCATCACGCCCGAGGGTTCACACTGTGTAATCACTTGTGATGAAAGAAATGAATACCAAAAAAACCCCTGTTTGTTGCCATCATAAACAGCAACTTATTTTTAAATGTCTTGACGTTTTGTAGACTTCTTCCCCATGAAACACAGACTGCATTCTGATAAATTTGAGATTTTTTTCAGAAAAAGAAAAAGGTATAATTAACCAAGATTGAGAGTCTGTAGAGATACTTGCACCTCTGTGGTGCTACAGCACAGTCACCTTTGTCATTTACAGTGGGGACGCTGAGAACATGTTCACACCACTTTCTGAAATGGATAGGTTTTTTTTGCTCCTAACATGGAAGACACAGACCTGTGTTCACAGGCTACCTGAAGTTCTGGTGCCAGCAGCAGACCCCAAACTCACCAGACTTGCCCTCGAATTAATCCTGCAGATAGGCAAGCTCTCCTTGGTACCACGAAGAGCTGCTGCGAGCTTCAGACGGTGTGTACACACATGAACGTGACTCCCTTCTTTGGAGCTACAGGCTACAGTGAATAGTGAGGTAAAAAAACACGGTTTTCAGGGACGTTTTCCTGAACACCTTGGCATGTAGTGGCTCCAGGACACTTGAATTACTTTAGATTAGCAGTATGGAGGCATTTTGGGGGGGTTTATTGTGTATTATTTTTACATTTGAATCCTAGACATCACCATTCCACAACTGTTTGGGACATGACTGTAATGTCTTTTTCCTGTGAAACTCCAGCAGTATTTGTGGACAAAAAAAACTTCATCTGACCTTCCATTAGCATGAGGGTGAGTGCATAATGACTGAATTTTTTATTTTTGGGTGAACTATCCCTTTAAGATACTCCTTTGTCCATCAGCACCTGCAGTTGACTATGGCTGCTACTGATTCTGGTGTGACTTTATGCCAAAATTTTAACCTAGAACCTATTAAGCCCATTGTACAGGGCACTATAAACTAAGGCTCAGAATAAGCCTATGACGTACAGGAGAATTGTTACTTTTCATCAGCTAAAACATTTTTTCTTATTATTTTTATCTTTATTTAATCCGCCAGTCTCATTGAGATAAAGATCTCCTTTCCAAGAGAGACTTGAGAACAAGAAACATTCACGGCCGGCAAACAGACAACACAACAAACAAGAACCAACAAAACAGTCACACGCAAAAGCAATAACAACAATCACGCAACAAAGGGAATCAGTAAAAACAGTTACATGGATCAGGATGCACATAAAATGACAAAGCTTTAAAATGACCAAAAGGGATTAAAGAGTCCAGTTTAAGGACTGATTGCAGCTCATTCTATGTAAAAGGTGCGTAGTACCGGAAACCAGTTCTGCCAATATTAGTACGTGTATGGGGGACGTCTAAGGTCAGCTGGTTACTGGACTGGTACTGTTACTGTAGTTACTAGTTTTAAATGAGAGAAGAGATGTGAGGTAGTTTGGTAGTTTTAACAGTAGATCTTTGTAAATGAATAACATGATGAATATTTCTTCTTGAGTGAAGAGAAGTCCATCCAACCTTCCAACCATCCAACTGTCATTAGTGATGAAGCGTAAAGTACTGTGATAAACTGAGTTTAACCGACTAGGTGTTGATGGGGTCGCATGACAAGACAAGATATCACCATAGTCGGGAACAGACATGGAGGATCCTTGCACAATGGTTTTACAGTTTGAAGAAGACAGACATCATCTGATTCTATACGAAAAGCCCAGTTTGATTTTTAATTTTTGTGTTGACTGTTGAATATGAGTCTTGAATGATAGTCTGCTGTCAGGCCAAATTCCTAAGCATTTATATGAGTCAGTGAGAGAAATATGGGTGCCATTTAGAGTTGTAATGGGAGGATAATCAGCATCACTGTTGATGGAAGTGGAGAATAACATGTACTCAGTCTTCTCTGCATTTAAAACTAGTTTGCGGTTAATGAGTGATTATTGGAAGTCATTAAAGGCAGACTGAAGATGAGTTATGACTTGGGCTGGGGTGGAACCTGGGGCAAAGAGAATCGTGCCATACGCAAAAGAAAAAACAAATGGACAACAAAGTATTGATTTGGTAGGATTGTGTTATTAATTGGTCCAAGGATAGATCCCTTTAAAGCGCATATACATACCGTAAAACCAAATGTAGCAGACTACACAAGATAGTCTGATTGCTTGCTTAATAGAATAGCCTAACATTTGCAATCATATTAAGATCATTGCATCTTATTTGACGGATTTTACTGAATGGTACTGAAGTCGTTAAAATGTCTCCTGACTTACCTTCGTTGTGCAGTTTAAGTTCCTGTAATTTGTGTGATTTGCACTTTTTTAGCTACTGTAATTGTCTACAAATGATTATCCTGTGGCAAAATCCTCCGGAAGAAGAGATTTACGGCTGTAGTGTTTGAGTTCAGTTGTGTGAAATTTTATAGGAATGAATAAAAATTATGTCAAAGGCATAACAATTCATCCTCCGGCGATCATGAATGATTGTATCAAATTTAATGCAATCTATTTCGTAATTATCATAATATTTTAATCTTGGCCAAAGTGTCGAACTGATCCACTGACATTTTGTGTGGCTTTATGTGTTTAAAAGACACGTTTAAGATTGTTATTGTCAGTCATTTACCATTCTTCTAAACAAGAGCGCTCCACCACGTTCATTGACCTAACGTAACATTGCTACAGAAAAGCCGCAGGCCAAATGAGTGAACAAGTCAGTTCATCCCTTATTCGTCACTTTTGTTTTTGTTTTTTGTCAACAGTGTCTTTTATCTGTAGGGGAAAGCTGGTTTCATTGAAAGTCTTTCCACTGATGGATTTTAAACCCTTCATCTTTCCATTGGCTGTATCATATAAACCCTGGCAGCCGACTTTGCCTCCCCTGCGTTGGATCCGGTGTTACGGCCCCTCTGCTGTCAGGAGCCACCAGCCAGACCGACAGCTGCCCGGAAAGAGAATCTCATGGGTCCAAACAGACCCTCAGTTGGGGTCCTTTGGGTCTCAGCTTGACTGTAAATCCTCACCCAGTCAAAATGTTCTCCGTGCACACAGATACATTCACTCCCACAGAATGCAGACTACACCTCCAGTGACCCCAACGCCTACTACAACATGCCATTCCTGAGGCTATTATAAATTTGACAACATAAGTAATCACCTTCGAAAGAGTACAAACACAAATACCTCTTAATGTCTGTGTGATTCATCGATGGGAAACAGTAACCGGACAGGTGGAAACATGTTTCTCTTGGATAGTAATTTAAGGTTAATAACATGAGCAGCTATTGTGCGTCTGGCTTTGAGTCCATTCAGGCTAATAAGAACAGCACTACTGTTGTTTGGCTTCAGCTAATCTTCCAGATTTTTGTCATTTGTTGTAGTTTTTGAAATGCTACCTGATATGTAATTAATGCATCTGTGCAAAATCCACACTACAACAGTAAAGTCACTCTGCTCTGCACGTTGTTCCCCACAGACAGAGATATGCATTGTATGTACAGCACTGTTTCCATCTCCATGACAACAAATTCAACTTGCTCACATGTCATCAGGTGGCTGATAATGGACACGTCCTGTAGTGATGATGTCACTACCTCCACACAAGGGAGAGCTCCGGCATTAAAGAGCATGGAAGAGACTTTTCATCCGCAAAAAAGCTCTGTGTTGAGTTAGGGATTAGAGGGGAATTAGAGTGCCAGTGTCACCTCCAAATAGTTCCTCCATCTTTTAAAATCACATAAAAAGTTAAATATATGCACTTGGGCAGCAACGAGAACTTTGTTACATTGTATTTTCCATTCGGATTCAATAGCCAAGAAAAATATGGCATAACCAGCAGTGCTACATCAAAGTCAGGCATTGCAAAGGGAGGAGCGGGAAAGAAAAAGCGACTGAGAGGGAGGAGGGGTTCGGTTCTTGCTGCTTCTGTGTACCCCACTCCCTCCTCCCCACCTCTGGCAAGTAGCAGACACGCACTGCCTCGGTGCACCAGCGCTGAAGCTATGAGCTGGGATGGCAGCCGAACTATTTAGCCTCTGCAGCCATCCACTCGTCACGCTTGACACTTCTCCATGCAGTCCCTCAACACATTAGCATAACAAACTTTCCACTTGAGGTAGTTTTCTCATAGTTCTCTTTGGTGAAGCAGGGTCCTGTAGGAATGTCTGTTTCCTGGTGGATGGACAGCGACTGGTGGGACAGCTGCTGTGTTCCGTATGTGTCACTGGAGGCCAGGCTGCCTTTCTGGTCTGGAGGGTTCTCATAAAGTGTGAAAGGGCCTTTCATGTTACCTGGCTCAGAGCAGCGCTCAATGGATGTTTCATGTTCACCAGTCTTAGTTTTTTTTGTATACGTGCTCTAATACAAGATGGGTCTTTTTACATAGTTTAAAATATTTGCCAATCAGGTATAGTAGCTCTCAATGTGAGTACAGTAAAATGATATTGAAGCTGATCAATATTTTTAACTTTGTAACAGAATATAAAGATTTCTTGTCTGTGCTTTTTAGTTCTTTCAGCTCACTCTCTCTGTCTCTCCAGCAGCTTTACTGTTTTGGTTCACTCTCAGTGCTACAATAGTGTAGCTTCTGTAGCTTCTGAAAATCTGTGACGAAAGAAAAAGAGAGAACGGCAGACATGGTTAGCAGCTAGCTTGTGAACATAAAGGAGCATTTACTGCGAGCTAAAGAGTCAGATGTTTCCCAGAGGAGTTGGTGGAGACCAAAAGCTGAAAGGAGAGTGAATTACATTTGGAAAATGGCTAAAAACGCAACTCCAAATGAAACCTCTGATTTGCTTGATGTTAAAATAGACAACCATTTGCCAACATATTGCAGGTTTTAGCGAGGGGAAATTCAGTGCAGTGACCA
>JAPZDX010000025.1:9993149-10031853 GCA_029783625.1 Naso annulatus
CCCTTTAAGATTTTGCAAAAGTTTTATTAATTTTGTTGTTAAAGCCAATTACCTTACAATGTGTCAGAAATTTGTAGCTATTAACATATTAGATACATTTAAAAAATTAGACACTACATGCTTTCATTTCAAATATTTGTATATGCCATATGTTCTATGTGAAGCATAAAAGAGCTAAAACTTTCTTTTTTTATTGTGCAAACTGCTGTTATACACTGACAATAAATGGACCTGGGACAATAACACTAACATTAAATGTTTCTGTTTATTTTTACTCTATTCCATTTAGTTTTATTTTTTTAAAGAGATTGAGCTTTGATGGAATTTGATGCCCAAAATTGAACTGATGTCTAGCAGCAAAGTTAATGCTCTTGTTTCTGAGCCTCTAAGATCAGTGCAGAGTAGCAGAAGATAGGAGCACAGGTTGCTAACATTAGCCAACAGAGCATAGTTAGTGGTGTATCATGGACTTGTCTTATTGTTTTCTTGGCTTTTGTTGTGTACGTTTTACACTTCCTCTTTCCCATCCCCAGCCTGTTATTCCATTAACACCCTCTTCCCACACCTGTCCCGCATTGGTCTCATGAGCTGTACCTGTTGTCTTTATTTTCACTGGCCACCAGCCTTTCCTGTTCCCCTTACCCTTATGCATTTATGCTTTTTATCTTTATCAAGTAAATGGGAAATGTCATTGTTGTTGCCATATAACAGGCAAAGCAGGAAAACACCACCTGCGCATTTTTCTGTATGGGGCTGTCCCATTTTACTAGGGATTTTTTTTCAAGCTAATATCTTCTGTGACTCAAAAAAGAGATTTAAAAATAAATAAATGGCATTGCCCTTAAATTTTTGCAATTAGAGTATTTTCAACAGCCTGGCAACCCAAAAGATGTCCTTTGAAATAGCTTTTTAACCCATGATACAATTATTAATTACAGGTAGTTATAATCTATTTTTAAATTGTATGGTATCAAAAAGGTGTGACCAAAAAAGATTAGCTTTAAAATGGCAATACTGCTTCAATACTTTTACTAAAAACTGTTTTAAAAAGTTTCAAATCTGAGAGAACCATGAAATCGGTTTAAGTAAACCAAAAGTGTGAAGTTATGCCATTTGTGCAAACATCTGACAGGAATAACATATATTCATGGACACATACAACTCTTTCTCTATGCGTTTCTCAACCACACACACACACACACTCAAAACTTGAAAGGAAAAAAATTCACAAATCTGTGGTTTCTTGTTGTCTTTGTATTCACCTTACGACGGAGGATTTACACAACTGTGGCTATTTCAATTGACTTTATGGTGCCTGTGGGAGCACTTAAAGTCAATTAATATACTGAACAATAAACAGCTTCACACAGCCATTTAAAGGAAGACTATGCCAATGGCCTTCATCAGTCTAGCATATAAAACACCTCAACGGTAGGTTTCACAAACCACGGACTTCTGAGTGAAAAACAGACAATTATCTGCTGAGGTTAGTCAAGGTCCAACGGTTCACTTCCAGTCCTCTCTGCTGCCAAACACTGAGACTCTATTAGTTCACACCTTGTAGTGCAATGAAACATGCTTGTGCTAGTTTTACAGGTTTTGGCCCATGGTGCTCTGTATCCACACTGACCAGTAAAAATCTCACAGTGCACAGTGGAAAGTCAAGGTAGTTGGCCCATGTGTGCAATCAGACACAGACAGTTAAGGATGGGAGAGATACAGGCTCTCACAGTCCACCAAGCACACAGTAATGTCACAGAACGGAGAAATGAATCCATGGAAAAGACACATAATCCTCATTACAAAGGGTTTGGCATCTCTTTTTATGACACATGTGACCGGAGAACAATTATGTATTCTCTAATCCTATCAACCAGTCAGCAGCCAGTCTTCTGGAGACTTAACCTTTGCAGCAATAATGGAATCTCCCCATCAAAACAGGAACATGTCAGGTTCCTCTCTCTCTCTCTCTCTCTCTCTCGCTCTCTCTCTCTCTCCCGCTCACACTCCTTTCACACTCGCTGTCCTTATTACATTACATCAGGCACCAGTCTGGCAAATTAGCACATGCATAGGCCAGCATGGAGAACAATTCATGTATCTGTGTGAATGCACTTGAACAGGATAATAGTCAGGAATCAGCTTCTCATTTGATGTTGTCTTGCAGGACCGAATTTGTTCGCAGCTCTCTGCTTGTGTTATTTTTCTGGTTTCTATGGCCACAGATTATTCCAGACATTTCTTGTCAGAGTAACGAAGCTGTTAGTGAGTGTCTTGCTTTGTTTTAAGGTGGAGGAGGAGTGGAGAAGACAGAAAGAAGTGAAGAGGCTGGCAGTGATGGCTGGAAAGAGGACACGTTAATAACACAGTGGTGAGCCTCTGCATAAGATGAGGTCTACGTTAGTGCACACCACTGCATGCATGCATCTGAGAACCTGCACAAAATGCATTCATGAGTGTAAAAGGTGCATGAGTGTTTAGTCTCCCAGAGTCGTCAGGGATAGGGTTCGCTCAGTGACCCCGTGCAGGGTTTCTCAAGCAGCTTGTCAGGACTGGCGGCTCCTTCCCTGGGATCTATGCCTTTCTTATCCAAATTGCAGTCAAGCTTCAAAAATAAAGAGCCCCTGAGACCAATTCGCCTGAGCAGGCAAACCCCGTACCGACAATGCGTCACAAACTCCACACTGACACTTTCATGATGGATTCTTTTTTCTCAGTCTTCATTTTGCTCTCTTCACACACACACACACACACACACACACACACACATATATACATACATTTTTTTTGTTTTTAATTTTTTTAAGCCAGTGCTTTGTTTGAGTATTTTCACAATGGTTTCCTGCTTTGTTCCCTGTTTTCTTCTTCTACATTTCCCCTGATAATGCTTGTTTTGTTTCTGTGTTTCTCACTCTTGATTTCTATGGTGACAGTACGCTTCCCAGGAATAATGAAGGCTGGGGGATTAAGAGGTGTAAAGGCGGATGGATGGCTTTTTCATAAATAGGTAGGAAACTCCTGGAGCTGGGCGGATGGGATCAGCAGATGTGTGGCATGAGCTCAGGCTCTAATTGGAGACTTCTCGATCACTCAGAGGTTCAAGCAACCAGGAAACATTGGCACAGTAAAACACAGGCGCCCTCTTGTACAGACCTCCATATCATCATCTCATCTGAACTGAGGGGCCACTCAGGCACACCACTTCATCCCTCTTATACCCAAACATAGGAAACACACGCATGCACATATGTAGGTGCACACATGTGAAAACACTAACACACATCTAAGCTCCGACAGGTAATGACATCATCATGTGCCACTTGCAGGCTTCATCACAGCGAGGCTCCATGCTGACAGGATCCCATCCAGCGCAGCTCCAAATGGCGTGGGAACCACACACACCGCAAAAGCCTCAAGTCCAAACACATCAAAACACTCAGCACACACACACAGGCAGCAGGACGGGAGGTCAAACAGAAACAAGCTCCATGTGTTTACAGTCCGATTTGACTTGTTTGGAAGATAAGTTTGGGCTATTGGTGGGCTCACGGGGATGTTCTGCTGCAGTGTGCAGCCGCACTAATGCAGCGTAACGAGGGAGTTGAATTTTGTCGGAGGAAATGCCAGCCTCTGTGGAACGGCACTCTGGGCCTTTAGCAGGCGAGAGGCAGAGAGAGTGCAGTTGCTGAGTGTGTATGATTCTTCGAGAGTGTTCATGGGTTTGAGAGCCTGAAACATTCAGTGGCTGCCGCGCTCCATACTTGCCTGACCGCGGTAACCACAGGCGAGCCACAGTTAAGCCTCGAAAGCCAATTAAAATGTTATGAAGTGGAGTTCCTTTATTTATTTATTTATTCCTCCTGGCCGGGAATAGCCAGACAGTTACTGTAACTGTGCAAAACTGGCTGCAGGTTTCAGGCTTCCTCCTCCTCCTCCTCCTCCTCCTGCTGGCTGTGGGAAACGTGTGAGTGGAGGTCCCTCTGAGGCCTGGCGAGGCAGACCAAACCTCCAGATTTTTGAACAAGCCCTCTGACAGACTGACAGCAGAGAGGAGAAGGCGTACAAGCCTGACTGCCACGAAGCAGACATCAGACAGAGGTTACAGGAAAGGCACGGAGGCCGACCTACGCTCTGCATACCGAACATATTGCGCAGTGACGCATGGTGCACTGACCACGTAACCATGCGCCATCAGAGCTAAAGCCTGTAAGCACCTGTGCGTGTGTGTGTGTGAGTGTGTGTGTGTGTGCGTGTGTGTGTGCGTGCGCACGCGTATTGTGGAGCAGATCGCCTCCCTTTTAAAAACATCCTGCAAGTCCAGCTGAACACACAGCGGAGTCCCCAGCAGCCCCAAGCTCCACACATTGGGCTGCATGGCAAACGCCTCAGGAACACACACTTCTTCAGGGTTCGCACATGTGCCCCCCTCCACCCAACTCCCCCAAGGGAACCACAACCATGCTTTTCCCAGGCTTTGCTCATATCGTGTGTCACAGGTGTTTAAGTAGAGAAACAGCGGCGAGGCTTCAGAAATACTCCTGCTGCCAGTCGCAGGCGTGAGGGAACATGCTTGATATTGCCTTGACAACATGTTTATTTCTTTGCTGTTTTGCCTCGAAAAAATGCCTCTCCCTGGCGTTCGCTGTGTAAGTCCAAGCGGAGAACACCAACACCCTGCAGATGACAAGGCATCACCTGAAGTAATACCCATCTCCTGATGTAATCCATCTGGCTTCGCTCTGCAGCACAAGTGTGTCTGGTGCGTGTGCGTGTTTGTGTGTCTAAACAAATTCAAGAGCTTTTTCTTGTTTCTTACAAAGTTGTTACAGTGTGTGTGCATGTGGTGACTATAATAGCAACAGGAGGGATTACAACTGCTTGTGTCCTCTGTCTTGTCAAGGAAAACTGCTGTGAAATGACTCCTTTCCTTTTTCTCTCCGCTCTCACAAACACAATCCTTCAGGGCACCTCCACCTCCTGACTAAGGAATGTTTTTCTCGCTCAGCCATCAACACAGGGGGAAATTGTTTGTGCATGCGTGTGTGTGTGTGAGTGTGTGTGTGTGTGTGTGTCTAAGCTCTGGAGAGACAGCTCCTAGAGTACTTGTGAGTAGGAAGACAATATCTCATGTCTTAGCAGGTTAAAGAGACAAAGTAAACAGCGAGTAAGCACAGCAGGAACATGAAAACCTGTTCCTGTATCAGGCAAAAAGTAGCAATGCACACACATTGCTTTCCATCGGTGAATCAAATTTTCAGTCATTCCCACTCCCAATGATATGGAACTGTGAAACCAGCAGGACGCCAAATTACAACAATGTAATGGAAAACTTTTTGTAATTTCTAAAAACACATGCAGCTTGCATCAACTTCTCAATCACATATCAAATAGTGTTTTCTGGCAAACACAAGAGGTCGTAGTTTGCTCTCAGGTGCAATTTGTCAAAATAAATAACACACGCCCAAGACGAGGCTATGAAGGATGCTTTGAAAGGAATGAAGGAATTCAGATTGCATGTTCGCAGAGAGAAATCCAGCTTGAGCAAGATGCTCTGTCCTCCGCTGGGTGAAGAATGGCGATGTTAATAGTGCTCTAGTGGGATGATGGATGTATGAGGAGTTGAGTTTCTCCAGAGCCCAGGAGGTGTGCTTCCTCACTCTCCAAATCCTCCCCAGCCCTTTGATATCATGTCTTCCCTGCAGCATGTTCGACCCTGGCAAGAACAACAACACTTATCCTCCCCTCTGGAAGGAGTGGGAATACTTGAATTTGTCAAAATGGTGGAAACATGGAAGCCAGAGAGAGAATGATTCCCACAGATCAGAGGTGCAAGTTTGAAGAAACACTCCCGAAAAACAGCTGAAAGCAGAGTGGATGCCTAAACTGTAACAGCATGTGTATATTTGTGTGTCAGCGAAAATACCACGGATGAAAAACAGTTAGTGTCTGAGGAAAAAGGCAGAACAAATCCTTTGGACTCATGTACTCCAAAAACAGCTAACGGCATGATCCAGGTAATACCGCTAAGACAGAAAGCTGTGTGAGGAGCTGAGGAGCTTCAGGTACAATTTGCTCTGCCTGGTCGATGTTCTTGGGTATGCATGGAATCTCAAACAGAAAGTAACGTTTTATCAGAAAGGAGAGCAAAACCTTTCGTCTGAACTTTGACTTATTTCCTATAAATGAAGACAGATACCCACGGCAAAGTAGGTACAGCAGGCCATATTTTTTTCACAATTATCAAAGGGGGCTGCAGACTGCACCGGGGAAAACTGGAGGCATAATTCACTTTGGAGCGGTGCATGCAGACCATCTCATATCACAAACCCTCTTTGATCTCCTGCCGGTAAAATAGGAGACGTTTTTCCTTAGCTTGAGAAAACTAACAGTGGCATTCTTTCCAGTCGAGTCTACTGTATGTGCAGGCACATATTTGTTCCCCCTCCCCTCTTCCCAATCCCAATCAATTCCTGATGGAATTACTGCATTATTCCATGGAAACTGCCCAACATGAGCAGGTGTTTTAGCCTCTCGAACTGATTGCCAGACAGAGAAGAGCTGGGGTGCAGCTGACTGTTAGTGCTAATGTGAAGTGACAGGGCCTCCGAAGCTGGGGAAAGAATAGAGGATCATTCTGTTTTCAGAGCTGCTCCAGGAGTTATCAGGTTAACCACAGGTTAAACACAAATCAGAGAGGACACTTACACCCAACATTAATAGTTTTTATACTTGACAAGTTCAACTGCAGCTGATTAAATGGCACTGCATTTCATTGCTAACTATTAGCAGAAATTATATAGAAATTACTATCTTAACAAATTATTAAAGAATAGCCTACACTGACAGATTTAACCCTTGATGTAGGGTTAAATCATAAAGAGAAACAGAGGCCTGTAAAAATAAAGTAACAAGATATATTAGTGATATATCATCCCTGAGTATACTGTTCTGAAGATAGTATAATTTGTCAAGATAACACTTCATGTAGGGCATAAATTAATAATATATGTTGCTTCTCCTTTATGTAAAATGTAGCCTCTATGACACACATTTATCTGTTTTATGAGCATTACAAAATATTCACACATTATATGTGTCAGCCAAAAGATATTTCTCACTTTTAATGCTTTCCCATTATGTATTTTTCGGTTTGACTTTCCTTTGTACTGCGATGTCAGAGACGTGAGAGTATCAACTTTGATTTGGCATCTGCCCCGGCGCAGCAGGTGCTTTGAAAGTGGAGAGACACTCCATAAATCCAATGAAGAACATGTTCACAGGCAAACAAAATGTCATCAATCTGACCATCTACCAGGTTTTCAATCGAAAACAGAAACCAGCGGGAATCTCACTCACATCTGTTTCTTGTGACGCCAACGGACAAAAGTCATGAAATCACTCACTAGAGAGGCGAGGAGGGATAGTGAGAGAGAGAAAAGCAACAGTCAAGGTGGTTTCAATTAGAGAGCTATAGATAATTCTTCATTTATGTGAGGCTTGGCCTAGAAGAACAAACGTTAAATTCACACCGTTGGCTAATAGTCTTCTTTAATGAAAGCAGATACCTCTATCAGTCTTGGACATCATCAGCTGCTGGCTGTTTTTAGCCTGTATCCAGCCATACTGACAGGATGAAGTGTAAACACTAGGGAGGGCGCACGCAAGGCCCGAACCTATAGTCCCTGGGCTGAACCTCTGACAGAGAATAACTGAACAACTGCCATGGCAACCTGGACGAGGAACAGAGAGAGGACCACATCTGTTATGCTCATGACTGGGCCGATCCACACCGAGTATGTGCCCCAACGCCGGGGAAGAGACTAAAAGCAAAAGTCGAAGCCACCTTCAGACTTCTTCCACACCTCGCCCCCTCATCTGAGCCCATCCAGTTCAAATAATCCTGCATTCATCCTCCAAAACATGATATCCCCCAATAAAGAACATGCTGTTTTTACATCTCACTGTCCGGACAATAGCAACTAATATTGCACCACGGAGCAGTCTGCAAAGAGACGAAAGCATATTCCGTATGAGTGAAACCTTATGGGCCAGGTGCATCCGCAGAGCAGCGTCAGAGTCTCTGATTGAGACACGGGGAGAGGAGGTAGACAATAGGCAGGCTTTGTGAGGACAATGAAAAAGCCATGTGTCCACGTGGGCATTCCCAGACCTCGGGGTCAGAGATGTAAAGTTTCATAATGCAGTGATCACTCGGCAAAACCTAAACAAACCTGTGATTTTAACATCGCCGCTCTCCACTTTCTCTGGAAAACGGCTTATGTCTGGACCTCTGGAATGTGTTTATAGACGGCTGTCCACCTGACAAAACCATCGCCAGATATATGAACTACTGTCACCAGTCACTTCAAAAGTTATGCTCATATCTTCCAAAGGAGTTGCCGCTGTGTGTGTTCTGTCTTCATTATCCTAATGCTGAATTCAACAGAGGGAAATGTACTTAATACAGACCACCAAGCCTATTTTCTCTGTCTCCCACAACACATTAAAGTCACCCACTATCGATATTTCTCTTTATTGCAAATGACTGTTCATTAAATCTCAACCCTGAACCGTGATTGTCCAACCATAGCTTGGCAACTGTGAGTGGGCATGGCAGGCCTGTCAAGCTTTGGATTTCTCCACATGTTAAAGTGATGTGCACAAGACTGTAATTAAAGTTCAGAGAGTGCTATCTTCTTGTACACCTTTTTCACACCAAATAACACATGTCAAAGCATAATTAGTAAGATTCAGTAGTGGGGTGTGTAATACAAATCAAGATGCAACAACTTCCAACTTTATTTGGCATTTAAGCTGCACAAACATCTATATGTTGAGGTTTTGGTGTTAAAATAGCATTACACTTAATGGCATTTTCACAGTAGCCTGGTTAGAATCATCCTGATTACATGGGCTCAGTGTTACAGACTCCGGATGTGAGGCTGGTAGACACATTATAATGTCCTATAAAGAACAGAGAAATACTGAAGCAGGCAACAGGTGATGTGTTTCCTTCTCTTGCTTCTGTCATACTGTATTTTCACATACATCTGCATTTTATCCACATTCTCCATTTCACATATTTCTTTCTAAACCTACCAGGTCACAATTATTAAATCATCCCAACAAAACCCTGTTTTCACATTTGCCACAGTCCATGTTTTGTTACTGTTCACATGTAAATGAAAGAAAATACTGTTTGTCCAAATCTCTTTGGTCCACAGCTTTGAGCTTTAATAACTGCACTTACATATACAAATTCACTTCTAGATACACCGGCTGAAAACTTAGTGATTGACATTTAGCATAATACCAGCAAAATATGATGGGATCTAACCTAAGGAACATGACAGAGCCAGCAAGCGTTTGTGTCAAATTACAGAACTTACAAAAGCATCAAGTAATAAACACGATATTGTCCTTTAGAACATACTCTTAAACCAGACAGTATTTTAAATACACAGGGAGAATAACCAAATACAGTTATGAGCCTTTTATGAAGATGTGCTAACACCAAACTCAATACACACAGCTGGTATGTAGAGTTGCAAAGTCACGCCCCTTCCAGTGGACCCTGGGACCTTATTTCGGAAAAAATATGAACGGTAGTCAATGCAAAGAGACAAATAATTGTTTGATACCAATTAAATTGTACCGCCAATCTTAAATATGATGTTTGTCAATTCAAAAGATCATTTTAAAAGTCAAGATAGGCACAGTTTATCAATTGCTGAAGTATAAGACTTGATGTCTTAACGATGATCTCTTACAGAACCCGATAATTCTCAGTTTGCTTGGCTGCAGCTCTAAACATGCCCACACTTGTAATGTTTTTTACCTCTTTTACTTCATTTTCCTCTTTCTGAAAGAACAAAATAAACTGTGCTGAAGTTACAGCCATGTTAGCATTGGTGACGTATTTTGTGCGAGACGCGAGACATAGTTCACTGAGCGGTTTCACCAAAAAAAAGTTTAACTTTACTGTTTGACAACAAAATTTGACTTTCTTGAAATGAAAAATGATCATTTAAATTACCAGCTATCATATGTGCAATTCATGGCACAAGCCAAAGGGGAGCAGAAAATAATTTATTTCTTACCATAAAATTGCATCCATTTTTTTTCTGGATTAAAGTCTGATGGACTGGAAGAAGAAGGGCGGGACTTTGGCACTCTATAGAAAGTTAAGCTACTGTAGCTCACACTGTCACAAGGCTGCATGCTGGCTATGTTTTTTTACAACTCAAAGCAAATAAAGCAACAGTCCTGATGAGCAAAGTACACAACAACGCTTGCATTCACAAGTTACAAGTTACAAACCCATAAAGGATAGAGAAATAATGAAGCAGGCAACAGATGTGTTTCCTTCTCCCGTTTCTGACATACTGAAGATGAGAGCTGGATACAAGCCTTACCAAACTCGTCTCACCAGGGAAGCATTACCCCTTTGTGGCTTAAGTAGAAACACAGCTCCCAACAAAAATGATCAGTAAATTAAAGGAGAACTCCACCACTTTTCATGTTGATGTCATATCAATGTTGATGGCAATTGTAGTTAACTGGAACAATAAACTTCTCAGTTTGTGCTATATTGACAGAGAAAGCTGACTTTTCTGAGTTTGTCCTGCTCACACAGCCATTCTTGTTGTCCCTACATGTACCAGGATGCATTGCACACAAGCTTGGGGGTTGCAAACGTGGATCAGTGTACAAAGCATAGAAAAAGCTCAAGCAAGGGTGTCACGGTTAATGCTATTTTTCCACAAGCTGTAAAACAATGACATTGATGTTGTTATATTCTGACCCACCATGCATCATGGAAAGACTTAATTAGACATCTTTCACTCCAAATAACATCACGTGATGCAAGAAGCAGTTAGCTGGAGCTAACTGCTACACCAGGAGCTTCGGTCTGTGTACCCGTGGATAAAGCTGTAAAATTAGCACGTAAATGTTGTTATAGTGTGCTGTGGTTGAGATTCTGACGCACGGTGCATCGTAGAAACAGTCAGTTAGATGTTTTTAACTTGAAATAACATCACATTATCATCGAGTGACAATAGATGCAGTGCAGCTGGAAGCCCAGGGCTATACTGCTAACAGTGGGGCTACGTCCTGTCGCAGCTGGAGACACTGACTCAAAATACGACCATAGCTTGTGAGACGAGAGACGAGTAGCATTGATAACGTATATTATTTACAAGCAGTTAAGAAATCACATAGATGTAGTTATATTGTGTTGCTATATTTGAGTCAGTTTTAGTGCTTTTGTCCTGTGTTTTTTCTAACATGTTGTGTTGTGTTGTGTTGTGTTGTGTTGTGTTGTACCAGAGTCCCAGGTCGACACCCCACAGATCGGAAGAAAGACTCTTACTATTCCCTACTTGTAGTAATGACAAAAAAAAAACAAAAAAAAAACAAAAACAGTACTTGCCAAGTCTCTGAGGTTGTTATTTATCGTGTCAGAACATTCCCTTTATTTACAACAAGGGAGATTTGGTCTGCCAGAACCTGAAATTCCTCTCAAAGCAAACATGGCACTCGCTTGCCTATAGAGTGCATAGTTGAACTTTAGAGCAGACGGGCCCAAATTTCCACAAATGACGTCAAATGCGTCACTTTGCTAATCGGCAGAGAACTCCTTTAACTGCACAAGGCTCTTCTCCAAAAATATACACAGGGAGACCAATATATATAAACAAATCATACATAATGTGACCTCATATTATTGTGTGTCATATCAACATTTCCTGTCTTGCACTACTTCCTGGACTTTCAGCAAAACAATTTCAGTGGGCAGGAGCTTGGAGGGAGTGCTCACCTTGAGTGAATGCCTAAAACCAGCCGGTGGCGTACTTGTTGTGTGTTTGAGAATCATTGTGAATATTGATCCGCATGGCTGTGATCCCCGGCTCTGAAGTCTCTCATATCTGATCCTCCATTAGCACAACGAGTGGTGAAACAAGTATGAAGATCAGATTTGTGCCAGGGAACGTCTTCTTCATCGCCAACGGAGCAAGTCTATAAATCCAGTAGGAAGAACAGCAAAAACATCTTTTCCTCTGAGAAATGCAGCCACTGCATAGGACTCTTTTTCTTGTTTAGCCTAATTGTTGTTACTGAGTAAATTTCTGCAAGAAACGCATTTATTACTGTGTTTACTAACATTAATGTTAGCGCTTGTTGCTTTGGGAGCCACCATTACTGTTCAGCAAGAGGCTCAGTCCACGATTGGCTGGTTATGCTGTCAACTTCCACAGCGCAGTCCCTGATTGGTCAACATATTCCGATTTTTTAAAAATAATTTTCAGCAGCTGAAAGTCCAGACTGATACATAGAGTAAGATAGAAATGTTGAGCTCAGGTGATCAACATGATTACTTGCTGAGGACCTGAAACTTGCCTCTGAACTTGTGTTGGGATTTGAGGGCAGAGACTTAAGACTTCACTTTACTTGTGACTTCCAAAACAATAACTTTGCCCCACCTCTGTTAAAGAGTCAGCTGATTACAGCCTTTTGCAACGGACCCATGGAGCAAACAGTTTAATCAGCTAGCTAGCTTCAGCTGTAATCTGCCAATGAAATGTGTTGGTAAAATGGATGGGCGTTTGCTTTATTAGAAAACAGCTTTGTCTACCACTGTTTGAAATGAAGGACCCACTGTTTAAAAAATTACTCAGGTTTTTTGTGCTTCATCAGTATTCATTGTCCCATTTTCTCTCTGTCTCTTCAGCTCTCTAATGAAATGGCATTGAAAAACACAACACTGAGGCACAAAGATCTATTTCTGTCCCTCTCTTTATATACAAAGCTGACGGCAAGTCCTGCAGCTGTTGCCTTTACTAGACCTGAGAGACTGTGATAATTAATAACCTCACTTGTGCCTCACACGCAAAAGCCAATAAGAGCAAGTTTAAAGTCAAAATACACACGATGCCATGACAAATAGTTCCATATTTCATCCATGAAGTTGCTGTTTTGTTCAGTGTTAGCCAACACAGTCTCGTATCCAATCCAGAGTGGCTGGCAGCCAGTTGATGTTGTGTTCTCTGTGATACTGATTTGTTCTAACTCTTTGAAAACATTAAATTAAGTCGATGATATCAGAGAATGATTTAAGAGGAATGTTGTCAGACTCTCAGAACGTAAAAAACCACTTGTGGAGTTGAGTGTCGTTTTTTCAAGTTGGGAAAAGAAAATATGCGCACATTCATGCAAGCACACAAAGAAGAAGAAAACATACACATGCATTTCATCTGTATGCCTTAAATTAGAGTGTGACTGGCTGTTCAAAGGAGATGACGGCTCTTTTTTACCATTGACAGATTTGAACCTGTGCCCTCTGAAACCACAAAGGGCAGTCAGACTGAGAGTTTGATTCCAACTCTGGATTGTAAAAAGGACTGAAGATGTGAACAAGAGTCTTTAACCACAGAAAAAGGGCCAAGAGGGTTTAAACCTGTTCAAAACAGGCATTCATTACTTAACAGTCTTAAATATTTGTCCAATAGAATCACACATCTCTCCGGACACAGTTTATTAGTTGGGCATTTTGTGAAATGGTCTGCACTTACCAAGTTAAATGAGAAGATTGATACCACACTCACATCTGTATCATTAGCTTAACTTAGCATTAAGAGTAGAAATGGGAGAAACAGCTAACCTGACTCTGTATAAAGGTGAAAACTTATCAACAGTGTAAAAAAAAAAGAAGAAAGAAAGAAAACTTACATCTAGATTGTTTATTCCATTAAAAAACAAAGTGTGAAGGCACCACATCAAGCTAATAACCTTGTATTTGTAAAACATGCTAAGCTAAACTAATCATTTCAAGACATGTGGCCGTATAAATTTGTCATTTAATTTAGTGCCATTTAAATCCTGGCAAGAAAGAAAACGACAGTCTTCTCAGAAAATTTTGTATTAAGTAAAATATGCAATTTAGCAGCTAGCAAGGTCTGCTAGCAGCTAAATTTAGCAATTTCCAAGCAAGAATTCTGCTTCAAATGTAAAGTCCCCCCACCCCTATTTTCTACTAATAGATCTCCTAAATCCTATTGACTGGACCTTAAGTAACAAGCAGACAAAGAACATGAAATTTACTGTTGCAATCATGAACATATTTAATCAATTAAAATTACGATCTCATGATTTATTGCATTACATGATGTTTGGATTTTGCTCAAAGTAAATATAGGCCTAGTTTAATTTCAGATTATTTCTCTTTGGTGTTTTGCCTCTATAAGCCAATTTGTTTTCTGGTTTTTGTTTTTTTCTCACGAGCTCAAATATTCTTTTGTCTTTTGTGTTTTGTAAATAAAGTAGACTTTCAGCTGGGAAAAAACCTTCACCCCCTTGGACTCTAATCAAAATCCAACTCATCTAGCTGTAGTGCCCTGTCAAGACACGGTTCAAAGCAAAATGGAAAATCAGAACAACCGTCAGGTAAACCAAAGAGCCTTTGTCTCACCACAGTGTGTCTGATAACTTCTTTTATCTTTGCCCACATTTTTCCCCTTCTAATCCCCTGCACGTCGACTCAAACAAGGAAATGAAAACTTCTATTTGAATCCATAAATCCATTTGGCACGTGAACAAGGCCTCCTCTCAGTGTGTGATCCCAAGAGATAGGCAGCGCCTCATCAAATTACCACAGCTATTCATATCTGCCTCCCCTCTACTGGAAAGATTTAGGTAGAAACCGAATCCATCTTTCCTCAGCAACCTTCAGTCTTTGTTAATTGTCTGCTTTTTAGCTTCTGGATTAAATATCATCAGACACACAGGCAGCGACTTTGAGATTAGGCTTTCTTATTGTCAATGAATTGGAATAAAATAACCTAAAAATCTAAAATTCTTAGACGTTTTACCACTTTTCAAACTTTTACATCGTACTTAATGTCTCTGTGTCATCATCCCTTGATGCCATCATACATGCTGTCTATTTCTCACTGTTTTTTATCAGTAGTGTCATATGAATTTTGTTTATACCAACCAGTGGTGGGAGAAATAGATTTAAAGTGTGCACTAAATTCAATTGTGAGAATGCCCCCGCCCCTTGCTATTTATTGAGATAAATATCTCTAATGGAAGTAGAAGAAAGACACTCTTATTGCAAACTTAATAACAATTTTTCCAAAATGATTTTCCAGCTTTTTGGACAAACATTAGATCTGCAAAGCTTGATCAAAGATTTGACAAAATACCCCATACAAATGTTTTTTTATGATTTAAAGCTACTTGATTTTTAGACTAAACACTATTTAACTTGGGTCTTATTTGTTCGACTTGAAAAAGAATTACATCCTTGGCCTTCGTGAGCTGGCGGCGCCTTCTTGCTGCTCCCCAGTGTAGAAAGTCAACTCAAAATCAACCAGTGTTGTCCAAAGAAAATCAATGAAATTACTGTGAATGTCATTTTTCATAATAACTAAGAAATACGAGGGACAAGTAGCCATGAACCAAGCACCGCAGTGTCTTTGCAATAGCAACACACAAATATCGTCTCAGCTTTTCTTTGCCAAATAAAATAAATCACCCGCTGTGTTACAAGAAAAATACTTTGGGACCAAACAGGTCTTTTTTATCGTGAATCAAAATGTCTGTGATGGGTGTGTTTTTTGAAGTGTTTTTCATTCTTGTTTGCTTGTTCAGTGCCGACAACAGGGGCGCAACAGCCAGCAGTTTTTGGAAGAGTCCTTTTTCTGGGGATTGCACAAAGTTCGTGTGAGTTTGAGGACAGGGAGTGCATCCCGGTGTCCTGCAGCGCTGAAATCTCCCCTTCTTCAAAAATGCATTATCTTACTACAAGCATCCAACAGCGAAGCACTACATTACTGTCATACTCATGTTACAGACTGACAGTGACTGGAAAATCGTATCTGGTTCAAATATTCTCACAATACTGCGAATCCTGAGGCCTGACATTAAAAACTGTGTGCAATCAGTGGTCTGGCGTTGTTGCTCAATCATTGCAACTGGCCAAGTGCAAAACTGCAAACATTCGCTTTTTTTTTTTTTAATCAGGTGAAACTTAACAAACTGAATACAAGATGGCATTTGTGTTTGTTTGGCTGCAAACACCTAGACTGATTAAACCTTTGTATAAGAGTTGGACAACAGGTGTCTTTGTGCATACAGGCTGCAGCGAGCAGAGAGCGGCCGGCGCTTAGGGTTTCACTCTTTGAAATCGATATGGGTGAGCTGCTTTTCTCAGGCCTAACCCCAAATCTGCCGTTGATGGACAGACCACCCAACTCTCAGCTCTTACAGGCACACAGTGGGGCCGCTTGCAGCAAAGGCAGCCCCCTGTCATTCCCCTTTGGGAAGGAAATGGATCAGCCGACTGTTTGTCAAGTACACTGTCAGTGTCTCCTACACAATCAAATGGCCATATTTCCTAAACAACGGCATTACACTAATGGATTCCACTGGACTACATGCCGTGCTTTACAAACCCAAACCTTTACATCAGTCTTAAGACAGCTTAAAATGTGACAGCAGCAGCACCAAGAGAAGAAAAAAAAGTAAATTCCTTCCTCTTTGTTGAAGTACAGAAAAGTAACTTGTAGGAAAAATAGGACGTGTGATCAGAAAAGTAGAATCCCCAAAGATAAATGACATTTTTATGGTGATCTCTCCATGCTTTCTCTGTTGCACTTTATTGTGGGACTTTATAGGAGGTTTCTGCCCTGTATTCTGATCTGAATAAAGATTCCCCCAGGATGCTGCAGTGCCAGAGCAGAGGATGTCAGAGCCATTGGTCAGAGGCGGTGGGCCAGGGATTCGCCTCTCCGGGCTGCTCAACTGACAGCGTTTTGTCGCCAAAAGTGGACTCAGACCGAGACAAAAGATTCACACCCATCCTCTTCTCTCCAGAAGGATCCCTCCTCTAAAGTCTTCGCGATCAGTCATCGAGCGAACAAAGCTATAATGTACACTTGGTTCTGATCTGTTTGGGGCTTGCCACATTATCCTTTTTCAGATTTGCAGCAAATGTTCACACGGTGCAAACATTTAGCTCTGGTGTCTCCCTCTTCTTTCCCTCAATAACAGGAGGAAAGGCTCTAGAACAGTCAAAACCTGAGCCAGAAGGAGCTGCTCTGCCTCTTGTTCTGGCAATTCATACCAACCGTCTTTTTGGAAACAAACCCTGACTCTATCTTTCTCCAAGATCTTTTTTTTTCTGTCAGAAGACATGTTGCGAGACGTGTACTTGCACTATGTGCGGCAGTTTGCTAAAGGACACAAGTTATGTTTGGCTGGTGAAGGGGGCAACCATGTACAAGTCCAAATCTTAAACACATGTTCCCCACTCGCTGGATGAGGACTGAGATACTAATCATTACATTCGTGGCTTTTCTGGGGTTAACTCTTATTAGGGAGCCCGTCCCCCATTAAACTTGGGCCCCATGTGTCTCTCCAATCAATAAAATGAGAATCGGATCGGATAGCTCAGCCAACAAACAACGCTATGTAAGCCACACAAATTAAAACCTGCCCTCAAGAGGAATAAACAAGTCAGTCTCTACTTCATGTGGTTTATGTCAAATTAAGTGTATAATCCATATGCTTATGAGATCTTAAAATGTTACAAATTTCTCATGAGTTGCCTGAGTTGTGCCCAGAATTTGGTGACTTTCTTACAGTAATCCAGTAACTCTGCTCGGATATGAGTCAATCCACTGCCACATAAATCATACAGCATATTAAAAAAAAATGGGGTCGTGAAGAAATTAAGTCCATGATTAATTTTTCTGTGGACATTTTTGTCAAAACGCTTACTTCATCCTACACTTTGTTCATTACTCAAACACATCTGGCTGACAGGTGCCCCATCTGTTTAACGTTGAGTAATTCCATTCCAGCAAAGAGGAGCAAATGGAGAGGAGTGGAGGATAAGGTACTCTATCTTCTATCTGTGATGACATCAGGGCTCTGAAAGCTTGTTAGAGATGGAGAGTCAGAGCGGCGTTGCTCAGTTTCTACAGACAGTAATCCAGCCCACCGCTGTCAGTGCCCTTTCAAAGCACTGATTACTCCATTTCCATGGGTCTAATCTCTGTAAACAATCTCTGTTTTCATTATCTTTTAAACTGATTAGCCCTATGAATATAACTTTCCAGTGCTGGTTTCGGGCAGAAAAAAGCCCTGTCATATTGATGCCAGCTGTAGCTGCATGACCTTACAAGAGAAATAAAGCTGTGATACAAACACAGATAGAGGAGTGGACTGCAGAGGAACATATGTGACTGAGATGTGCTTGAAAAGTATGACAGACGGGTTGAAAAAAAAAAAGATTTCCTGAAGGAAAATCCTTTACCAGCTTGTGGTTTTGCACCATTTGAGTTGTTGATTGAATTTAAAACACATCATTCATAAAGGGGTTTTTGTGGTCACTTCGACTATACATTATATTTAACTGCATATCTTTTTTCTTTCTTTCTCTCACAATGTCTTTCGTGCCATTGAAAATCAAATGTTGCTTTCCTCCTTTTTTTTTTTCTCCCTTCTCCCTGGACAAAGTGAGGTAACGTTTGCCAGCACATGTCTCCATCTGTTAACAAACACTTCCAACATGCTGAGAACAACATCTTGGCCCTCAGTCTCTTCCATCAGGATGTGATGAACACAGTGCACCTGTCTCAGCCTCCAGCCTTGTTTCTGGCAGCAGATAGACTGTCTCAACCTAACAACTATTTGCCCCCATAACATCAAAGACGGAGAGGTCGAAAACTTCAGAGGGAAACAGTGGGTTTCTGTGCTTTCTTTTCCATTTCAGCCTCCCAGAACAAATCATCAACAATGAACCTGCGGCCCTGATTAGTTAGTTCGGTGTTTCCTCATTTGCAAAAAAACACTTTTGGTCAATTAAAACCACTCTGGTAGAAAAACTGTTCAATGTCAATGAGCATGCGAAGGACATGCCTTCTGTTAACCCTATTTGGTAAACAAACTTAAAGCATTTGCATGCGCAGGCACACACAATCACCCCAAACTGTAAATCACAGAAATTACCTCTACTAATATACCAGATCAGAGAGTTCACTTAAGTCAACAACACAGGGGAGAATAACAGCACGACTACGTCAGAAGCTGGAGGCCTTGATTACAGACACTGAGAAAGAACTCATCCAATCACGCCAGGAGAGTCAGCGAGTTGGACTGGTCTCTGCCTTCGCATCGTGACACGGAGGAATGTTTAAGAATGAAAAAAGCAAAGACAGGACGAGCTGCGTCACCCCACTCTGAACTCTCCACTTTCATTAACTAATGTATCTCCATTTGTCATAGCGTGACATTGCATGATTCTGAGGCAATCTGAGATGTTGGCCAGGCTTAGAGAGGGGAAAACATCAGCACCCTCTACTGACGGGTCGGCCAGCATCAGCGCCCCAGAGGACTTTGATTTCATTTCTTTTCATTTGCATGAGGGTTGCTTGTCTAATTATCATCTGATGACAATATTGTCACTGAGCTGCCTGCTAATTAGGAACAGATCCATCCTGTGTGCTAAAAAAAAACCCCTCTGTTTTGCATCATTTAAGTCATTCTGATTTTTATTAAAATAATGAAAATGAAAATATTACAGTGACATTTTAGAACAACACAACACAAGGGATAAATAATTAGGAGTTAGAGCTAAAAGAGTCAACAAACATAGTTCTAAAAATAGTCTGTCCACAATCTTTCACCCTTTTTAGCAGCAACAGTTTGGCTCCTGTTCCTAGGGACTGTGCAAAAAGACTGTTTTTGCACTACAGGTCATAAAGTTGCATTTGGTCATACAACAAAAATCTTACATAATTTTGACAATGGTTGGCTGTGTTATAATCAGTGCTCCACAAACACATCAAATTTAATAATTTTCAAATGCTCTTTAGGGCAACATTATGAAACTATTTAACCTGTCTTCACCTTTAACCTTCAACAGTTAATCTCTGTGTCAGTCAGTCTGCGTCCAGATCAGCAGCTGAGTGAGTGAACTTGAGTGAGCAGGCAGAATGAGTGTAAAGCTATAAAGTACTCCATCACAGACACTAACAGCATTCATTGATTTTGTGTGTGTGTGTGTGTGTGTGAAACTGGATGATATTTTATGGAGAAAATGTTAACTGGTTTGGCCTCTGATGTTGTTCAGCTACTCTGCCTCAACTCAAGTAGCTGGGTTCCCATCACTCTGTCTTCATATAGATTTAGTATTGCATCGGAAAAAGGTGATGGAAACGGCAAAAGTTTGCAGAAAAGTTTTTGCGCTTCCTTGAGGTGGATTTTGACTTCTGCGAAAAACACTTAATGCGCAAATTAGGAGATGGAAACACATTTGCCGAATAAGTTGTGACATACATAACACCGAACTCACGTGACGGCTGTTTACGCTGACGTCTCTCCGGTTTCCCGCGGCAACATGGCTGCTAGCAACAACAACAACAACAACAACAACAGACACGTGTGGGCTGATGAGGAGATCAAAAAGTTCAAAGTAATTCCTGCAGACCTCTCTCCATTGCCAAGTTATATGTTGCCATGGCAACTAGCCTACTTGTTTTGTTTCTGGTTTTAACCTCTACTTCTTCTACATTATATTACAGTCATGTTATGGTTTCTTTATTTATTTATTTATTGCGAACTTTTGAAAGATTCACTTCACACTAAGTTGGAAACCAGGCTTGTGATTTAGGTAGTTAATACCCTCTAACTGCCACTAACTACAGCTGCTAGTTAGTTCTGTTATCAGTGTGGTAAGCTGCACGGTAGATCTGCTACTCAGAGCTACTCAGAGAGGTGAGACAGAGGAGGATGTTAAAGACGAGGAGAAAAAGACAGAGTGACCGAGCAAGACACAAGAGCAAATGTCAGACAGCTTGCTTTAAGAGTGGAAGTAAATATATCTTTTTTTGTATGGTTATATTATTTTAGACATTCAGGGAGGTTTTAAAATGTGTTTTTCTCTTACTCATGAGGAGGGTCCAGAGAAAAATATAGCTGCACTGAGGAGGGCCTTTCTTTTTATAAAGAGAAACAGAAGGTTCAGCCTCTGTGCCTACTCCAGTAATTTTTTTACAGTCCCTTATGTAGGCCTACTCGAAACTTAATAGATGAGTTAAATAAAACTAAATATATGACTTTACTTTAGGTATGCACATATCAAAGGCCATGCTGGCTAAAATAGAAGTGCAAAGTATTTCATATCACCTCACAAGATTAATGAGAAAGCAAATATAAACTCTGATTCCCAGAACGGTTATCATTATAAATCCTTCCCTCCCACATCTGCTTGGACTAGGGGGACAATAAGTCAGTGTAGCAGGTAGAAAATTTGGGGATATATTTGGCTTTTCTGTGAAAGGGGATTGACTAAATATAAAGCGTGGGGTAAAGGTTTGCGTCAGCACCGAGATATTCTAAGATACGGGACGCCTGGCCTTTTTCATCTCTCTGTAACTGAACTTGCATCAGTATGTCACTGTCTCCTCGGCTAAACAAATTAGTACATTTGATTGATCAAAGTTTATATGAGAGCAGGTATTTGATTTCAAACAGCAAGGGGAGAAAGGGAAGGAGGAGGAGAAAGAGAGGGGGAATGTGAACGTATGGACACAGGCAGGCAGAGTAAGGGGGGGGGCAAGGGAGGGCTGAAAGAAAGAGAGAGAAGAAGAAAACGAGAGAGGCTGAGCAGCTGGATTGCCATGTAAATAGCTGTGCAGATAGGTAGGGTTGGGCTCCGTGCCAGAGGCTCTACAAAGGGCTCCTAACATCTGTTTGAGGGTAGATTCCTGCTCTGTGTTGTTGTAAGAATAATAGTCTCGCTCTGAGGGCCTGTACCCTCATCAGACAGGATCATGATCACGCATATACACTCTCTAACATCAGACCGCAGCCCTGCAGAGCTGAGAAACACAAGTCGAGCTGTTGTTGATGTTATTACAGCGTGGATGGACAGGTGGAAGATCGCGAGCCCTCCTTTCATTAGTGAAGCAGCAGCTAATGTGAGACTAGAATTAATCAGTCTCATTTGTCTGCATTACCTTAAGATTTGCATTCACTGATGAATAAGTGGCTGTGACAATAACCAGAAGAATCAGCCAGTAAAAAGTTTAAATGCCCTATTTAAATCGAGGATAAGTAGAGAGATTAGGCCATGAAATGCAGCATTTAGTGTTCCAGTTTATATTTAAGTCCACCGTCTGGTGAAAACAGCAAAACCACAAGTTTGGAGTACGAATAATTAACTGCTAAATCAAAATGTTGGAGACAAACTTGAAATATTCCTACCAAGGTTTTCCCATCGAGTAAAAAATAGAGGTACATCTCTGTTGGAGTGTCATGACAAGGATCTTTTTCCCTCTCCCAAGAACATATGCAAGCAATTTGTACAACAAATGTTGGTTTTAGACTGTGTTCCTTGCATACTGGTGGCTTTTCAAAACCTGGAGGGCTCCATTCGTTAGTGCTTGAAAGCAAAGCAAACAAATTAATTAACACTATCTTTACAAGGGGTGGCCAAGGAAAGCAGACGCTGAAATGTTACACCATTACCTAAATTCGCATGCATCTGTCTGCCCCCCCACCCCCACCCCCACCCACCCAAGTACCCTCCCGCCCCTGCCCCAGCACACACAGCGCCCTTGAACAAGGCCGAAGGACCACCTGCGTGAAAGAGGAGACCCTCTCTGTTATGTCTCTGCTAGGGAATGAAATAACACGGAATCCAGCTCTGCAAATAACTCACAGTGAAGATCATTTTCCACATGCTGCTTGACAAAAGGTAAAATAAGAACAGATGATGTCCTTTCTCTCCGCTCTCTCACTGGGAGTTTGTAGCTCTGCTCGGCAGCTTACACTTTGTTGTGCTGCTCTTCTAGCCAGGAAGACGCAGGGGTTTGACCCCGTTAGTGGCCTTGTTAACCGGGTGGTATGAGATACCAGGTCTCATTCCTAATAGCCACCGACATTGAGTCAGCCATTTTTTCATGCCCTCACTTGGCTGGGGTTAAGAGGGGCTCGAGGAACCCGATCCCAGATCTGATGATTACTTGTGAGCCATCAGGAGCAGCAGGAGGCCTTCTTCTAAACTGGGTGTCCATCACAGGAGAAGAAGGCTGCAAGTGGCTCCACTATAACCAGTATGAGAGGAGAGAGGAAGAGTTCACATGCGAGAAATTACAGTTTTTTGGGCACCTTTCTGAGGGATTCACCAGATAAAACAGAAAAATACAACAGAGAATGTTTAAAGGCAGTGTTTAATTATTTGGGAAATATGCTAACTGACTTTCTTGCATGGAGTTAGAGGGACTGATAATGCTCTAATGATTGTCGAATATGAAGCTAAAGCGAACAGCTGGTTAGCTTAGCATAGCAAAAAGACTGGAAACAAGAGGGGGGAAACAGCCTGAGTACAACATATATTTGTTTGTTTAGCGTGAACAAAAACTAAGGTGTAAAAACTACAATTTGCTATTTAATATGTGTGCCAGACTTCTCTTTATCAGGTCTATTCAGAAAACTTAAAAGATGCTAATGGATTCTGTCACCATCTGACAGAGGCATGCTAGCTGTTTCCCTCTGCTTCCAGTCTAAGCTAAGCTAAGCTAAGCTAAGCTTACCAGCTGTAGCTTTATATTTAATGTGCAGATATGAGTGGTATTGATCTTCTTATCCAACTCTGAGCAAAAAAAGAAACATATTTCCCAAAAATCGGAGCTATTTATGTAACTTCAACAACAACTCTGCAAAATACAGACATGCACCTCTTGCCTGCTGCATAATCGAGTCAAACACATCTGAGGTCATACAACATACCATCTTGATTTGTCCGAGCGGACCTCTGCTCGCCCCTCTGAAGAGGACATGTATGAAGTTTGTCTAATCCAAACAAACAGGTGAGGCTCTTATTAGCCCCCAATTCCCGCTGCAAGTGTAACTTCATTTTCAATTTTGACTCTCCCGCTGTGACTCATGGGAGAGCAACTTCAAAGCAGCAGCCATGCACTTGAGGTCATTATCTTCATTTCTATATCCTCTGCAGGTTCTCAGCATATGGGAACATTTTAACTCTGGATTTTGTGTGTGTGTGTGTGTGTGTGTGTGTGTGTGTGTGTGTGTGTGCGGCTGTAAATCTGCCATGTCTACTATAAAATATAACTGACCAGCAACAGATGTAGCTTTAATAGCTACCAAAAAATGAAATCGAAATTTACTAACTCTAGATTTTGATTCTAACACTTACTAGCCTTTAAGGGTGATCTCAGCGTTGTGCACAAGAGATGGACACTGAGTAAAAGTCAGAACATGCTCGTGAGGAGGGAAGAAAAGGGAGTTGGGTTGTTTCCTTTTAATTTTCTATTACTGTTTCACTTGCTCAATCTCTTTCTCTCTTTCTCCCCTTCTGTCTTTTCTTTAATCCCTCTCCTTCCACCCTTTTAGCTGAGACGAATCCTCCTTTCATCCTCCTCTGCAGCGAGGGCCCTGGTGTCTGTTCGCACAAAGCCTGACCATCCCTGACTCCTCGTCAACCCCTTGCCCAATTCATCAAGCGGAGGCCCATGGGCATTCATCACCCCCACCACCTTTCATATCCCGCACCAGCTGAAAGCCACTGTCCCTGCTCTGACTTCAATGCAGCCATGACACACCCCTAAGATTTATAGTGGCATAATTAGTAGCAGTGAAAAAGGCCTGCGTGCTTTGGAGGGTCAATCATACTGTATCCCACTCAGAAGACTCTGAAAGCCACTCACATCTGCTTCCAAATGGATTGCACTGCCGCCACAAAAGTTGATGAATTAGCCAAAAAACAAGAAGCCAAGAAATTCATCAAAGCCCAACTGTGACATCAGAACAATTATACATACTTTGGGTAATTTTAACAAACTATTTGTCACCATTCATGGAAGCAAGAGCCTGTCATAAATCCCATGTCTCTACAGGGAGGCTGCTGCTGCTGTGGATGAGCAGCTCTGAGGTGAGAACTCCCCCTCAGGACGGGGGTTTCCGAAAACAGCTTGAAGGAGGTCTAAAATAACATGTCTAACAGTTAAACGATGTTATTGATGTAATCATGCCCTCCCCTCCACACCGACCCGCTGTCACTGATATCTCAAGAACAGTGAACTAATTAAAACACTCCTGGAGTTTGTTTTCATTTCAGTCCTCACACAGAAATAAAGTCTTCACTAAACAGCTGCCTTTTTGTTTTTTATTTTTTCTTCTGCGAAGCAACAAGTTGGGGCACGTCGCACCAGTGTGCACTTAAGAGATGCAAAATCCCCATTCAATCATAAATTACGCCTATTATTCATTAATTCTGTTGTGGCTTTCTCTGTTTTCTCTTTCATGTGCACGATGGCACAGCTCGCCGTACATCTGAGGTGTCAAAAAAAAGTTTGACATCAGTGGAGGTACTTTGGCACCAGCGGACAGGACAACCCAGGATCATTGCAGGTTGTGAAATAAAGATAAACTTTATTCGATAGGAATCGTGTGCATAGGCATGACCGGTGACTACAAAGAAAAAATAGACAATATGACAGCCAAGACATCTTGATCGCCCCCTGGTGTCTGGATGCAGCATAGGTCATAAAACCCGCGCCTCCATGCTAGCAGATGGGACACGGGCCAAACTAAATAATCAAAGACACCGCAAATAAATTTTCCCCAGCAATGTTGTCTGTCATTTTAGGCAGCACTTATCATGCTTTTGTGTGCTCAAGTGTTCATATTTCTTTTAAATTGTGCAAAGTCATTACTGAAAGCTAACGCTAACCCACCTTTTGGCTGATCACCACCAACGTCACCAGCATATGGTGGCAGCACCTTCATGCGGGACACTTTGACTTCAGTTTTGCCCTCGGGAGGAAACCAAAATTGCAGTCTCTCCCTGTGATTCCTACACATTTAATATTGCGACTTTCACAAACTAAAAAGTTGTTTTACTAACTGCGGCCAAAGGGCTTTTGTTGCTTGAGTCTAAACACAGACTGGACGCAGATGCAACATTTTCATTAGCTTATGCCTGCAACTCCAGAGCAATTTACAATTGTCGAGTTTCCTTCAGTTATTCAGGCACAAAAGGTATTCATGCTGATTGTCACAAAACTTCACAGATTATATCCATCGCAATTTAATGCTGTGACCCTGTTGAACAGGATGATGTGAAGATGTGAAGGTGCTAAGCAGAACCAAGTACATTTACTCAATACTCAAGTATAGTTCTGCGGTAATTGTACTCTATTTAAAACTTTTACATCACTGCAGCTCAGAGAGAAAAGTTTGAGCCTACTTTTTACTCCACTACGTCTACACTGTAGTCACATTACTTTCCAGATCACGATTTTACATGCTAATGTGATCTTCTGCAAAAGGAATGCTCTAAAAGTTAAAATCATGGCTATAAAGTGGTTAAATATTTATCCATTAATCTGTTAATCTTATGTAGTTACATAATTTCTAAGTAACAGAGGTTTTACACAGAAGCAGCAGCTAATTTGGATCAACACTTAGAAAACACTTAATTGGGCAATTAAAGTTGGATATAAGAAAAAAAAAACTTCTTAATGCCCTTATCACCTCACCTCCAAAAGTTCATACAGTCTGTACAGCAGTCAGATTTAATACTACACGTCATCAGCATTTGAATTTGTTCCCTTCCTTGCCAGTAGTACAAGTGGTTTAGCCGCTGGTTTGCTGGAGCACATTGCAAACGTTGTGCAGAGGGGCGAGGAAGCACCTGCTTCCAGCAAGGAGGTGGAGAAAATGCTCTCATGAAAGCGTCCAACTGCAGTGGTTGGCACTGACACTTGTGCGGGAGGTTGGATTGCTCTGAGATTGTGCACAAGTTATTTTGATAATCTTGTGGGGGAAACGTTCGCTTGATGCTTTGAGGTTTTTCCTTTTCTGTGTCCAGGAGAGTATGGTGTGACCCAAAACCAGAGTAAATTATGGATTGCCTTTGTGGTGGAGTGGTTGTTACGGTTTATGATAGATTTTCGCATTTGTGTCAACTTCCATTTGGGTTTGAACAGTGATGATCTTCCCCTCTGCTCCCGTGTCGCGTTTTAATGCACCACAGACTGCTGCCAGAGTTCCCTGCCCCTGGATAGGCGATGCGGTTTGATCAGACAGCCTCGGACAGAAATCAGGAGCTCCGGAGTTGTGAGGAGACACTTCTGGACTTGGATTTGCTCGGTTGGAAGAAGCAAACCGCTTTCTGAGAGAGCTGTGGCAGAAACGCGCGGACTGCGGCATCATCAGTGGTAAAAGTTGGACTGAAAGTACACGTTCAGTTAGAAACTGATGCGCGTAAGAAGGGATGCCAGCCAGGCGTGGCTTGTGTTTGAATATCCAATGTGAGAATGCGTGGGGAGTATGTATATAATAGAGTCTTTCCATCTGATAAACAGAGATATCAAACTGATGATTATAGCAGAGGACGATCAATAAACTGAGAGGACGCCTCTGAGTTGGAGGAGCACGGCGCGCTGGGTACGCTTTGTGCGTGCATGGACCGGACTTGTGTAAACTTTTCCCTTTTTGCTTGAGTCACCGTAGATTTTTCAATGTTGTCGCTTAATTTGACAGCTGTGCACACGATGGCAGAGGTCGGGAGTTTTCTGGGGACGATCGACTTGGATTTACAAAGCTTTCCTGCACTAGGGAATATGCCCCTGCCGGAGTCTCCAGTGGGCTTGAATGAGCGACTGGGGCAGATTGAGGGGAGGCTGCAGCGGGGGTCGCCGACGGATTTCGGGCACCTCAAAGGGATCCTGAGGCGGCGGCAGCTCTACTGCAGGACCGGCTTTCAGCTGGAGATATTCCCTAATGGGACTGTGCATGGGACAAGACAGGACCACAGCAGATTTGGTGAGGATATTTCTTTTACTCTACATTTAACTTTATTTATTTATTTATTTATTTTACTGTGGGAAATTCGAAAAGTTGACCATTCTGATCTTTTATTTGTTTTTTGTGATCTAACTAGACAATAAATAAGCCCATTTGTAGGTTTATCAATGACTTTTTACTCTATAGACAATTATTGACAGAGAGGTCTAAATGAGGTGAACTGTGGCCAGTTAGTTCTATCAATATTAAATAATAATAATAATTAAGGTACATTCTGATTAGCGAATTCTCGGCTGGGCCTAGGCTATTATACTTTAGTATATTAAACTCTTGATTTAGGCTAGATGATTTTTAATGCTATCACTCCAAAATTGGGTGACGTGTGTCAGACTTTTTTCTTGCCGCACGTCCCCAGTGAATTCACAGTCGTGCGTCACTGTCACCTGGCGCGCAGCAAAGCAGATCAACACACCTCTCTCCGGCAATCCCCGCTGCGCGTGGGGGGCAGGTGTCTCTCCCTGTCACAAACAAGCCGCGCGTGCGCGTCATCACGGCAACGGTGAGGCCGCACGTGTTCGCGCGCGCGCGCTCGCCGACAGTTCTAAAGATTCGGTGACATTAACGTAAACTGCGCGGGGTGCGGCTCGCGGGAGAACGCTAAACAAATGAGGTCAGAGGGCAGATACGCACATTTCTCGCGCCTCATATCCATGCAGTCATCTCGCAGGTGCAGGCCTGCTCGCGCGCGCGCTACGGAAAGAGCGGAATAACCCGAAATTAAAGCATGACCACTGCGGAATTCAGGGAAGGTTTAATGCGCAGATTTGAGCCAAAACAAGCTGGTTTACGGGGATGGGTGGTCCGCGTGTTTGTTTCTGGCTTCACTTAGCTTTAAAATACAAGGTCTTTGTCGGAGCTGCGAGGAAGACGTGGCTTTGATTAGAGGGATATGAAACACACTCCTCACCCCACAAAAAATTAGAGGGATGTTCTCTGTCATCCTCTGGCATCAGATGAGGTCGGGGAGATGGGGACCAGGTGGCTGTACTCTTAAGCTGGCCTCTGCCAGCCAGCACAAACAGCTGGATCCCCTCTGACTAACCCCTGCATCACAACAGCCAACAGCTTTTAATTTTACCGGTTGTTTCCCGGTCTTTGAAGTACATTTTCCCTTTACTGTAACTTCCTGTGAGTCAGCAGCCCACTAAACAACTTACCCACATCTCAGCTTCATAAAAGTGACTTTTTGGACTATAGCAGCCGGTTGGGAAGACAGAATGAACACATACATCGACATCACAGTGTTTTAATGATTAATGTATGCTCTTAAGACTAGACTAAAAAAATAAGTTTAAAAAACAAAATCATCTGTTCTCTTGCTGATCTCATCTAGCGCACTTATCTGCTGTAATCAATGACCAAATTTGTTATGTAGTCGCCTTAAAACAGCATTTTGTCACAAGTAGTATGGTGATGCAAGAAAGTCGTGACCAAGAAGGCACGAAAGAAGAAAAAAAAAGACAAAAGAAGACAATGAATAATTTGCAGAGCAAAACTAAAACTTTCCCTCCCAAAACTAGTCATGGTTCATTTTTGCACTAGTTTACTGTCGCATTAATGGGGGTCACTTGTCAGCGTGTGTTTGTTGGCTTTCCTGACTGGTTTCTGTGCATTGTGTGTGTGCATTGTTTGACCTCAGGTATCCTGGAGTTCATCAGTCTGGCAGTGGGTCTGGTCAGCATCAGAGGGGTGGACGCTGGACTCTACCTCGGCATGAATGAGAAAGGAGAGCTCTATGGGTCGGTGAGTCAAAAAGAAAAAAGAAAAAAAAAAACTCCTTTCATTCACAACCCCGCCCTCGCCATGCAGCCCAGGGTCTCATTCACAACAAGTCTGGCACTTGATACACATCACTTGCTTTGCAGAATACACTCCTCTCCAGCCCTTCTAAGGAAATCAAGCTGTTTTTTTTATAATGTGCATCAGTGCTGGTTCTCAAAAGTGAGTTTTCATGAGAAATCTGAGAGTCCGTTTGTTATCAAGGTTCCCATACATGGCAGATGGGAAAACCACAGTGAGACAAAACAAGTAGTGTGTCTTTTAGAGTCTCACTCTCTGTCACATACTTCCGTCTCCTGCTGCTTTTCTTCAGTGCGGCCACAAAGGCAGTAGATCCAACAAATGACGACTTTCTGACTAAAACATTTTGTTGCTTTTCATCCTTTTTTTTTTTTTCCGTGTGAAGGGGTTCAAGGAAAAAGCATATTTTTGCAGCTTTAGAGAGCACACCAACCTCTTCATTTAGTTTTGAGATATGCAGAAATATTTACATATTTTCCCAAAGTGGAGACAGGAACATTTGGAGTGACTTTGGACGTGTGGTGTGGGTGAATTTGGTGGAGATGACCTTTCTGTGCACAGCTGGAACCCAAGTTTGGACTGCGGTGTTTAATATAGTGAGATATCTTGTACTTTTCCACAGTAAATGCAGTATGTAGAAAATATCGTTTTCATCCCAGCTTACTTTGTTTCATGTGTGGTTGCTATCTGAAGGGAGGAAAGGGAAGAGATAAAGAAAATGAAAGGGAAGTATGTGAGGGCTACCTGTATCAGGTGTCCCAGGGCATTACCTGAGGGCCTCTCAGGGCTCAAACTCCCCCCGGCTCTGATCATTTCGAACAGAGGCTACTTTTAAGCATGGCCATTATGTTGAAAGTGCAGGTATTGTTACTGCATGCTATCAGGGTCTGGCATCCTGGAGCTTTGACCCTGCGGGAGGGGGGCAGCTGATGCTGGGAGGCAGTGATTTGTGGGGGTGGCCGTAATTGCACACCTGACTGAGTCACCTGACTGACAGAGGGAGCGATGCAGACGTGTCTGTCTGAGGCTGAGAGAGGCCAGGAGGCGGAGGAGGAGGAGGGTAACAGGTAGAAGAGTGCTTCCGTCCCACAACCACCAGACCTCGACAAGCTTTTGATCCGATGAGGTTTTTGTGTGCGTGCATCTGTGTGTGCGTGCGTGCGTGTGTGTATTAGGATGGAGCTGGCCCAGTCATGTGCCCTCGGGGCTGTGTTTACAGACAACAGCTTCACCACACAGTCGCAGCCAAGCAGAGCCTGACAGCCAATCAACAAAATTGCTGCTGGAATAAAAACCGAGTCTCTTGCACAAACATTCTCTAGAACTACAACCTGTGTTATTAAAGGGAGAGTTTGACTGATCGTTGTGTAAAGAAGCCGCGGTGTCTAAGCCAAAAAAACTTCCACGGGTTAGAGTGTGCAGGAGGGAGAATAGGGGGTAGCAACTGTTCGGGACACCCTCAAAATGGTGCATATTTGGCTCCTGGTCCTCAGTGATACCCCGGATTCAGCCGAGGTTCGCCCTCTTTTGCAGAGCCGCTGCATGACTGAGTGGTCTTGGCAGGAGAGCAGCTCTAACTCTGATGTCTCTTATTGTTCTCACACACTCACTCAGCCAGCACACTCTCACCTGCTGAACCCGCAGCCATCGCTCATGCAGCGCTGTCAGTGAATGCAGAGGCTTTGAGAGCTTGTGTGTGTGTGTGTGTGTGTGTGTGTGTGAGGGTAAGTAAGTATGTAAGAGAGCAAGGGAAGACTGCAAGCCTGCTCGCTGTTCTTCTTGCATCACAGGGAGGGAAGTGATTCTCCATACACAATGAAAGGTTAACAGGTCTGAGGAATGTGTGGGGCGTAAAGTGAAAAGCTGCTCATAATGACTTCCCCTCTTTTGTCATAATGAGCACCTGCCTAAATGATTCTATTGGTTCATTTCAGCTTCCAAGTGCAGTCCAAGATAGTTAATGAAGACATAAACAATTACAAGAAGAGTGGAATCTGCATGCAAAGTGTCACCATCCAATTTCAGTCTCAGCTGTATTTGTTATTCTCACAAATTTTGGTCTTTTCCCACTCAGTGCCGTGTGAGCATGGCTTGAGCACATGACTAATATGTTGATTTCTCTCCTGCAGAAGAAGCTGACAGCAGAATGTGTGTTCAGGGAGCAGTTTGAGGAGAACTGGTACAACACCTACGCCTCCACTCTGTACAAGCACACAGACACGGGACGCTTCTACTACGTGGCCTTAAACAAGGATGGCTCGCCCAGAGAGGGCGGCAGGACTAAAAAACACCAGAAACTCACCCACTTCTTACCGAGGCCGGTGGAGATTGAAAAGATCCCTCAGGCGTACAGGGATTTATTCCAATACAGGTGACCAGTGCTTACACCTGGAGAACTGGTTACAATCAGAAGAACAGAAAGTACAGATGAGGAGAGAGTAGGTGACGTGGGTATTTTGGACCTGGTACAGAACTGTTTACCCTCAACTCCCTCTGAGGTCACAGTGTTTACACCTCAGCCCACTGCCGACTCGTTACAGCACTGACATAAACATTGTGCATGTTCCTGGACGTCGCTCCTCTGCCTCTGCAGTGGACTTGTGACCGCAGAGAGGGAGGTAAAGTGATCTTGTAAAACCACTGCCGACATGGACGGAGGAGGCCACATGATTGCCCAGCTGTGGGGCGATCAGGACGACCCGTTGGGTGCCATGTTTTATCTTTTCAATAACCACTTTTTAGAGGTAAACGCGCAGATTCTGAGGCGATGGCAACGTCAAGTGCAGTTAGGGCTCTCGGCGGTTCTGTGTAGCAATTAGCTGGTTAATGGCCGACTATGAGGACACCAAGAAGAGACTATTAGGAGCCTCAAATGATGGAGAGCACTGCAGATGTTCCATTGTGCATTTGCAAGCACTACACACAGTCATGGCAAATGTAAGATGGAGCACGTTCCACACGTGCAGATAGACGGGAGAAGGGTCAGAAATACACAAACTGTGCTAAATGCATGTTAAGTGACACGTTGGCATAGTCAGGTACTAAAGAGCCTGTAAGGAGAATGAATGAATATGAGGCAGAACTGGAGTTTTTTAAGTTGTCTTCATTATCAAAGATGAAAGAGGGGGAATAAAATCTCTAAGATGAATGTGTGATAGATGAAAGAGCACTTACTGCACATCACCAGTCCCAGCTGCAGGCTCACTTGTTCTCCCATGTAACCATCAGAGTCAGAGTTATGATCTCATTCGTCACATTTCAATGAAATATCAAGCAGCGTCTTGTAGGAATTGTATGCAAAACAAGTGATTAAGCTCGGGATAAAAGCACTTCTCTGACTGCGGCTGTAAAGCATCAACGATTGGGTTTTTTTAAACGACGGCGACTTGTAATGTTCAGAGTGTCAGGAACATTATTAAAAATGCAAGCAGCTGAGGTGTACATATGGGTGATCCTATTTATGAGATGTACAATATATTTATTTTCTACATATAAAGTATAAATATAAATCTATATATTTATTTATTGCAAAGACTTTATTTTGTAATGAACTTGAAGTTATCTGGACTGTAGATTCTACTGAAATTACACCAAAAAACAAACAAAAATCTGCAATGAACATGACAATAAAATTGTCCTGCTATCGAGAACTCATTGTGAGAGACTATTTTTGCTTGGATAAAAATGTGATGTACCAATTAAAACAGATATAGAATCTATGATCTATGTGAAAGTTGCATTTCTTTCCTTTTATTTGCTGTCATATTAGCAGCATTTAGTCAGTCTACCACTTTGGTCCAGACTGAATCCAAACTACTGTTGGGTCGATCATTGTAATGACATTCATGGTCCCCAGAGCATAAATTCAAATGACTTTGGTGGTCCCAACTTTCTCTCTAGCCCCACTATGAGGTTGACATCTGTAGTTTTCACATGACAGTGAACAAACCTGTTGTACAAGGGGTGATTGATAAGTTCATGGCCTAACGTATAAAGACATATACAGGTCTCCTTACACACACGAGCAGTTTAACTCTGTAATGAAATTGCACAAATTGCACCTTTTGTGATACTTCTGTTTCAGATAATTGAGAATTGTGAGTATGGGCTGAGAAAATGGGTATTATCAGCCTGCACAGTCATCTGCTACCTCCGTCTAATGGGCTCCCTGAAGGAGGTCCGTGAGGGCATGAAGGCAGCTCTAGAGAAGTGTGCTGCTTCCTTTCTGGAGAAGTAGGATGCTGAATTCAAACGTGGCAGACGGAGATGACTGCAAGACGGTCGAAGCTGTGCGTTTTCTCAGACAGTGCTGACTTGCAATTTTCAGTGACCAGAAAGAGAAATACCACAGACGTTATTAACTTCAAACTTTCTGCAAGATGATTAAAAGAGTTGAACTACACTTAACAGGAGCTGTGTAACTCATCTCCTTCTACCTTCGGTGACATTAAAAAGTAGCTTTCTTTTGTCTGGACAAAAACGATTTAGGTTTTGATGATGTAAGATAACGGTACCGAGGGACCATTATTATTACAGCACAGTCATTATCATCAAAAAACACCAAATGTAATAACTTTAAACGCAATGACCACATGGCATTTTGTACCGCTGTCCAGTAGAAAGAGAGTAAAAGAGGGAAAAAGATTCAGCAGATTTTTTCCCAGAGGAGAGCACCAGTGCAATCCTATGCCAATTTGCTCTCTTAAACCCTCTACCAAGTATTGTGCACAGACCCTCTCTGTCTCCACACGGTCTTAGTCAGCCTACATCCACCGTACAAAATCAGATTCCTTATGCAACTGGATCCCAACTCCTAATTGGCTTTACACATCAGTGTGGATTTAGAGCGGTGATTGGTTGTTCATTGCTGGGGCCTCACAGACTCCACTACAGCGTAGTCTGCAGCAAGCCTTTTCAATGGACAGAAACAGCTGCCTGCTGCACAGAGAACCAGCAGGGATGTGCCGCAAACCTGGAGTGGTGGTAATCTGGGGCTGAGAGGGGATGGGATCAACATTTCAACATCTGCAATAGTTGTAATGTTTCTCCACTGGCAGATATCTGTAAGCTGTGAGAGCAAGCTCCCCTGGGGGGAGGGAATGGAAAAGTCAAAGACATGCAGGGGAAAACCCTGGCAGACTGAGAAATGAAAACAATACCGGGAGAGGGAAAAATAGATGAAAGATTGAAGGGAGAAGAGAGTGGGACAAAAGGCACTTAGTGCTGTGGGTGTGAAATACAGGAACACTGCATTAGGATGTATCAGCTATCTGCCTTCCAACTTTTGGGAAGTCCACTTTGCCTTTTTTGCCGAGATTTAGATAAGATGATCCATAGTACTTTATCTGTACAGTAAATATGAAGGTGAAACCAGGAGACAGGTATTCTAGCTTAGCATAAAGACTGGAAGCAGGGGCAAACAGCCTGGCTCTGCTCCAACACAAAATACACCTTAAAAACTGACGGGTTAACACACAATCCAAGTGTAAAAAATTCAGCTTGTGGTTTTACCTGTGGTGACAGAGTTCTTGGTCAGGCACAGTGACTTTGTGCAGCCTCCTTTGGTTGTCCAGCAAACCAGAAAGATTTTACTTTTTGCACAGAGCTGCACTAGTTGTTTACCCATTTTTAGTTTGTATTTGCCCTTTGATGAGCTTCCAACTCATCTAAGGCACACCCAGACACTTGCCCGGTGGCTTCTGGGATGGGCCTCTGCCCCCTGGACGTTGATTTATGGATAGCTTCTATGTTAAGCTAGTCTAACTGGCTGTAGCTTCATATATACCAGACATTAGAATGGTGCTCATCTCAACTTTTCTAACTCTTGGTAAAAAAGCAAATGAGTGTTGTCCACAATCTTTAAAACTATTAAATTTTACAAAACACAAATTCTGGTTAATTGATTGAAATCAGGCTGAACAGGGAACCTGAATCACAGTGTAGGTCTATTGTTTATAGCCAGACAGATGTTGGCTAAGAGAATCCGTGTACATAGTACACAATAAGTAGTGAATAAGTAGGCCTTCCTGCAGATGATAAACAGCAAATACATGTCCAAATGTCCTAGTCAAGACACGTCTTGGTCACAATTAATTTGAACTAATGTAAGGTGTCCAATTCCATAGAAAAAATTTTTCTTTCCATGTTCATGAACCACAAAACCACTCCTTAAAGATGGCACCTAGGTGCGTTTCTTAGCATTAATTTTCTTAGTCAACATTCTTATAAAGATACATAACACCCCAAAAACATTATTTTAAGATTTTTTTTTTAACTCTCAAATAATGGTTAGCCTTAGAATTTATCATCAGACAAGCTTCAAATATGTTTTCAGGCAGTTGTTGTATAATAAGGAGTATTTAAGTTTCTCATCGATAACAGGCTCAACAGATTGACCAAGTCTTTTAACAAAATCACCCTTTATAGTTTAAGTCAGTGCAAAGGAATGCCCTGTAAATCATTTCAGTCCTGCAAAACAAATGACTCAAACACAAGAGTTTATCGTTTTGGTCACTTTATTAAATGTTATATTAAATACTTATCAAGATAATAGCAGATCAGATTCATGGCAAATCATGTCGGTGTATTTGCTAACAGAAGAACATTCTTAGAGGAGGGCCAAAAAGTTTGTCTACATTTATGAACTACACCTTGTGCAAACACAGGAGCCAACTAGAGACAACAGGCATCTCTTAATGAGAAATGTACATATTCCTCATGGTTAACAGATACACAAGTTTAAGCATTTAGAAGCAAAAATGTGCCAAAGTAGAATACAGGTAGTCTGGGGGCCTGCCTGGGGAGAATACAGTGTCCAGAAGGCATTTCTCGCAAAGCAGGAGACACAGATCAGCCAGATATGGTAAGATTTCCAGTCTTTACTCGATCAAATCCTGCATGAAACACATTTCAAGCTTTGACAGACAAGTAAAGGGAAAAGTTTTGGGCCCTGTGACACCCAGCTGAACTGGTTGTGCTTTGAGAGACCCAGTCACTCACCCAAGCTTGGGATCAACACAAGTGAAACATAAATCATGAACAGGACGCACAGTGCTATGCTAGACAACACGACAATGGGAATAATGATACAAAAAGGTCATAGGAACCGGCAGGCAGTTTTGAACGACACAAGCATTCCAATATTATGATCAGCGACAACTAATGTAAAACACTGAAAAGCATAATAGAAAAGATTCTCAACAAATCTCAAACCTCAGAACTTTACAGAGATTTTTTTAGGAAATCAATATAAGGCCATTTTTTTTGTTTTTGTTGACTTGTCAATTTCTTCTCTCCCAAAAAGAGCAGGACTTTGCAGCACCATCACCTGTCTGCTTTGCTAGATACCGGTGAAGGAATCCACTGGGACTAATGATCATGTAGAGCTTTACATCAGAGAGTCCTGTCACCAATGACACTGGTCCCACTTAGGTTTAGTTAGGTATTTCAAACAGTATAAAAAACTGAGTTTAAATAATAAGGAAACCCTCTTTTAAGGGGTGAACAATACAATGCTTAAAAGCATTGGGGGTAAAACTTTGTCTTTAAATACATGAAAAATGAAGATATAGAACTTGAATAACATTAAGGCGGTATATACATTTTTTTTTCCTGTTGAAATTGCTAATGGACACCTTTCACAAAGTAATTTATACATTATATTCCACCTTCCATAAGTGAACTACAGAGTAAAAAACAGAGTTTATTCCTCTTGACGCCCCAGTGAACAGCAGCCTAGTCTTAAAACTACTCCACCCTCTGATTGGTGCACCAGTTTGCTTTGAGCTCTGAATGGTGTCGGTGCGTTTCTAACAGACGACTGGATCACCGGCAGCCGGCTGGTGGAGTAGGGGTTGAGGAAGAGTCCCTCTGACCTACAGGCCCTTTGAGGGCCCAGGATTCTTGCCGAGGCCATGGAGCTGCTGATAAAGCCCGAGCAGGTCCATTTGACTGAACCCACTGCCTCCCATCATGCCGTTCTGCAGGGCCAGCTGGTTCAGGTAGCTGGCCTGGTTAGCCATGGCCAGCTGCTGCTCTTGTACCTTCCTGTTGTTGATCAGCTTCTGCACGAACATCATCAGCTGGACAGACACAAAGACAGACAGTCAGTTCAAGTTCTGACTCCAGGGCTGGCATTGTGTTTCTCTCCTTTTCTTGCAGTGCAACTTACTAACCTCTCCCTGTCTGCTATCATCTACAGCTTGCTAACAGCTGCATATTCCTGCTGGGTCATGATGTCAACATTACTATCGATCACTCAGTTAAATTTTCTCATGTGTGCATACCTCCTTTTCCTGACAGCAGATACTACGTTTCAGCTATAAGCTACTGTGGCTCGTACGCAGCACACGTCTTACCGTCTGCTGCTTGGTGAGAACGTCCCTGTACACGGCCTCCCTGCGCTTCAGCTCCAGCTCCACTGAGGCCTGTCGTCCCAGAGCAATTGACTGGACCTGACTCTCTGTGAGGGACGGGTTCTCCTTCCACTGTGGGGAAAGAGGACAGCATGCACATGTTAAAGCAGTATTTTATTGCTTTTTCTTTTTCATTCCGGTATATTTCACGGTAAACCCCCCCAAAAAAAATGTGAACCTCTCACATTAGCAGCTTTTGCTGGCAGTCTATGGAGATACAGTTTCAAAACATCAAAAAACATCATCTAAGAACATCTTTCCAAAAATCTAAAAAGCTTTGTGCGTTATAATCTAAGTCTTCTCTATCATGTAATAGGCTCAGTACCGGATGTATTGGATTTAGTTGCTTTTTAGCTGAAATAATGTTTTAGAAGTACTGAGCCTACGACGTGACAAAGAAGACTTGGATTACACCACATGAAGCTTCTGAGATTTTTTGGATGGACGTTTTTAGGGGGTTTTGATGTTTTGAAACTGTATCTCCGTAGATTGCCAGCAAAAAGCAGCTTAAATTGAGTGGCTTGCATTTTTGGACAAAATCTGTTTACCATGTAATAATGTTGGGAGGAAAAAATACATTCCTCAAT
>JAPZDX010000025.1:10031953-10049732 GCA_029783625.1 Naso annulatus
GAAAAACAGAATTTTCACACTCATTTGACTTTCTTATTGAAAAACACAAATAGCCATTTAGACCTTCTCTCCTCTCTCTCAGTCAGATGTAACACTGTGTATAAATAGCTGCTGTCCCAGACATGGAGTATTATGAACCGTTGGGTGGAGAAGCGGGGCAGAGCCGGGCATGTCGACTACTAGACTGTTGTCACAATTAGCAGTGGGGTCTGAGGAATGTGGGGCGCCATGCCGTGGGGGAAGGAGAGGGAGGAGTGTGAGGCAGGAGAGGGGCATGTGGAGCTCATTACTTACCTCCAGCTGTTGGTTGGTCATGGAGGCCAAAGCTGCCACATTGAAGGAGAAGTAGCTTGAAGAGCCCATGTCCATCTGCGAGTATGCTGTCTGGTAGTTGGTCCTCATGGACAGACCCTAAGAGAGTTGAGACAGACAGAGAAAAGAGAGAGCAAGGAGGAATCAGACAGCAGAGCAAGATTAGAACAGATCGTTTAGGCAGGTGTTCAGAGTCACCAAAGGCATGATGGGAGAGACTGAATGCCATCACTGTGACCAGATTCGACAGTTCACTTTATGCTCAAGTCAGTGATTTTGACAACAAAACTTTTGTCTCTTCGCACACATATACCTTGTTTCACTCTGCAAGAGTAAAAAGTATGTGATCAGCCCGCTCCTCTTGTATTTAACGTGTGTGTGAGAGAGGTGACCTGAAGTAAACAGTCTTGTCCCAGTAAAGGGCCAGCAGGATGCCGATGTTTGTGTGTAATTGAGCCTCTGCTGCAGATGGTTTTCCTGTGCCCTGTAATCTGGCCATCCGGTATGTAGGGGTGTATGTGTGTGTGCGTGTTTTGGGGGCCAGTGGGGGTCTTTGGACCTGGTCAAAGACAGGTGTGCAGGCTTAAACCATACAAAACCTCAAAACAACCACAACACACACACACACATACGCATGCATACACACACTTTAGGTTTGCTATTAACAAGCAGCCAATGTTGGACTCAGCTGCATCCTCAGATGTTCTGCAGACTCTTCAGACAGACACAAAATCTAGACTTGACTTCATTTCCAAACTCCGCGTCTGAAATCTAAATTTATGACATGAGCCTCTCTGAGCTCTGCACCGAGCTGAAGTCATCCCTGTGAGACCAAGGGCTACTGGGTTCAGTTTGGTTTTGGGCGCCTGATCATGTTCTCACAGTTTTTCCCATTTCCTGAGTTGCAAATCTGATATTCCTACACATAGCTTTTCCTGGCCACAATCGGCCAACCCCTAAGTTGTGAAGACATTAGCAGAGGCCGGGTTACGTTCCAGTCATTTCTCTTACAAAGCTCAGAGTATACAACGTGATACTGGAACAGTTTCTCGTGAATGAAAATGGCTACTTGTGCATCTTTGGTGTGTGACAGATTGCAGTGATGCGAACACAATCGAAATCCTCCCATTTAACCTCAGTGCCACATTTTCCTGTGACTGAGAACCTTCTGTTCTCTCAAAAAGCAGAGGAGCTCTGAGGGGAAAGCCGCTTAAGGCGCACAGAGGGCAGAGGAGGGAGAGTATGTTGGAAAAATAATCATTAGGGTGAATTAGAATCTAGGATTACACGGGGGGAGACGAGACCTGCTCCTGCTCTCTTACAACATCCCCCCCAATAGACTTCTTCAAATAAACCTCACTAATTGCCCACTGATTTGTCCTACAACAGAGAGAGAAGGAAGAGGAGGAGACAAAGGAGGAAGTGCAAGAGGGAAAGAACTTAAGTGAAGAGTTTAACACAGACAGTAGTTCCAAACCCTCTGTGGACCTACGTACTAACAGTAAGTAGCACTGAGACTGCTTAGACAACTTCTCAGTAACTTGTGTGAGAGCTCAATAGCCTGATGGTGGGCCAGAATGACAATCACTGTTGTGCTGGTGATGGTTGTTGGGTGGTGGGGCGTTGGGGGCTGTCATCCACTTACTCTAAAGGATGAAAGGACTGTACAGATCCAACACTAACTCACACATCTTGACAAACCAAAGTGGGGCCTCTCTTCGCTCACCTTGCACTTTGATGTCAATGATTTAGAGAATGACGGACACAAGTGCTAAGTGCTGTATATGTGTGCCTTTGATTTTGGAAGTGGTGGATATGTCAAAGTGTAGCAGGTGTGTGTGTGTGTGTGTGTCTTGTTTTCTTTTTGCCTCTTTGCGTACCTTTTTCTCTGCTTCGTACTCGGCCCAGGCAGCCTTGCGATCCTCCTCACTCAGGGCTTCTTCCTCTTTGTGGTCCAGCAGGGAGTCGTGCTCATGGTAACACACTATCTGGTCCTTATTGTTCTGCAGCATCTCAGCCAGGAATGGATCCTACAGCAGAACAGATGACAAAAAGTTAGGGAAGGGTCATGGTGGGTTTAAAAACAGCCTTTAAAGGGGAGGAAGAGACAGCTCTAGAAGGTCACACAAGCCCACTGAGTGCTAGAGGTTATTAGTGACAAAAGATCTGCAACAGAAACTAGACACTGCAATGGTTCAAAGAGCCAAAGGATCTAAATCCTCCATCCAGTCTGCAGCTAAGCAGTTTTGTATTCATGTGGGAAAAAGGTGCACCAGTAAGTACGTGTGCACCTGCATTGTTACAACATCAAACAATGCAAAGAGGTAATCAAGATTCAAATACGCAAATCCTTCTTCATCTCAGTTCTAATAGAGCTAATGCTTGGATATAAGAAAAAAAAAACTTGGATTTGCCTCTGACAGGATTAAAAAACCTTTAAAAAAAAAAAAAACACCAAACAAACATAAATAAATAATGAAGGATTTTTGGGACTCTCGTTTCCATGACTACATTGTTTTGAAAACAATACCTGAGTAAAATTAAGAGAGCTGGGCCAGGCTCTGCTCACACAAACATGGTTTAAATTACTTTCTCGGCAGCATGTTTGCTTTTCTTTGTCTTGACTTCACTTTACATTAAACTGGAACTTTGCAATCTAGAAACAACGTCATATGGAAGTTGCATCATTAACATCCACACGGACCAAATCATATGGAGGCTCTTTTTTCCCCTGCCTCACTTTGAAAAGTGACAATGACGGGGAAGGTGCAAACAAAATTAATCAAAGATGTCACTGGCGTTAAGGAAAAAGAGAGGACAAATCAAAGACCAAACTATGAAATTAAGCAATGATTGCAGACAAGTATTGAATAAACAGAAAATAAACACTAGACCAGATGGGGTGAAAATGATCCCTAAAAGGAGGAAGTGAGAAAACTACACGAGAACCCAGTTTTAGGCCTTACAGCTCCAAAATGACAGATAAGGTGACTGATACTAGTAGAAGCAGACAGAGCCACCAAGCATCACATCCACATATCCATCAAAACTCTACACTTGGGACACGGACCTCATTGTGTTTGTCGTTGACACAAGTTTACGTTTCCCCGCGACCACACTGAATCATCACAAAACCAGGCCTCCACTGAACAACCAAACATTTAAAAAAAAAAGCGGCACAGCCAACAATTCAACTGTTGCTGTGCTCTCAAATTAGAAAACAGGCACAGAGGAGCCTGTTGGCCTGACTCGGATAAATGGAATCCATTGAGGTGCGTTTTGCCAAAATCTGACGCAGTGGTCACTCGTTGGTTCATCTGGGCAAACTGATTTGTCAGTCTGAGTTCTCCATAAAAGGTGATGAATCTACAAATTTTTACCTCTCGGCTTTGTTGTCCTGTCCTGGAAGCGGAGAGGGATGGCAGATACATCTAACCCTGGGATTCCACTGGATGTGTGTGCATTCTGAAACCGCTCCGCTGCGTATTTGTTCTGCGCTCCGTCGTCCGTTAACACCCACTGGCTGCACTTAGGCTGCGTTCCAGAGCGCAGCAGAGCCGGACAGCTGGAGTCACACAGCACAACTACGAGATTTCACAGTAATTACAGAATCAAGCGTAACTGTGGCCTCTGAAAACCTCTAATCTGTTGACTTCAGGCTTGGCTCTGCACATAATGACGGTTTATTAACCGGATGTTTTAATGTATCTGTTTCTGACTTCCTGTCCCGCTCGATCTGCTCTGTGCTGAACTGCTGCGCTGTGCTCTGTTGTCCGGCAAAAACAGAAGCCTTGGGTATCCGCTGCGGTGGGCTCCGGATCACCGGAGCCTTGACGGAGTAGAAACACAACGAAGCCGCAGCCAGTGGAAGAACACAAAAGGACTAGAACTGAAAAGTATCAGCTCCACTGTCGTCCTGCACACGCATCTGGTGGAATTTGTTTCAAAATGACGAGTTACTATCAGCACCACTCCACATAACTTGCAGTTGATTCCTTATTAGGCAGATTGAGTTGGAATATTGGAACACACACTAGCCACAACAAGAGTTGGCAGCATCTTGCCTGTTTGTTGGCATTAACAAAAACTGTCACACAGAGAAAAACATGTTAGTTGTTCACCTCACCTAAAAAAGTCTTGCTAAAAGATGTTCTATTTATAGTGTGATTTATTGTAGTTGCCTATAAAAGCTTCAGCCAGGTATAAGTATGAGAAAAAAGCTGGAAATCTGGTTAGTATGTAAAATTTGTGTGTTTTTTATTCAAATGCATGAAAGAGGAGCTCTTTTGATGGTCGACCAAGTGCAGGTACAGTGACAGTACTGACAACTTCCATTAAAGCCCAGACTCTGGGGTGGTCTGGTCCATCTCCAATCCTTGTGTGCTCAATGTGTGTGTCTAAAGCGAACACTACTTATTGTATGTAAACTGACCTGGGCTATTGTCATCTGTACAGAGAGCATTGTGTAGCCTTAATGCCAGGAAAAAAGAAAGAGACAGAGATGCCTGGTAGACAGAATTTCGGAGTGAAAGGGGTCAATTACTCCACTCAACCTCTTTTGTGCAGAGCAGGGTGAGTATTTCTAGAGGGAGATTTTCAGAAAAGAATCTTGGCACTAGGCATTATAAAGTGTGTGTTTGTGTTCAGATGTAATCATGGAGGTGGCTGTCCATGTCTGAAGATAAGCTCGAGACTTTACAAAGAATCTCATCTGATCTCAACAAATCTCAATGAGGGCCTGATAATCTGCTGTCTTGATTCTAAACAGCCCTTTTATACCTTTTATTCAACAAAGGGGCTGCAGATGTGCTGTTAATGTAAAGCAAACTCCAGGCTGGAAGTCTTGGCTTCAGTTGACTGCCAGAATGAAGCAAAGAGAAGGGGTCAGCAGCAAAAAAGAAAAAAGAAAATAATGCAAGAGTTGGTATACTAATCACACAAGGCCTCCTACAAGCATGACATTTATCACTGTTTGAAACTCTTTCCATTTTTTCCATTGAAAGAACAATTTATGCCCTCTTTGAGCCAAATTCTTGTACATGTCTAGTTATGAAAATGGCTGACCTGCCAGCAGTCTATAAATGATGTAAAGCAGTTTTCAAACACGGCAGCTCTCCCATCAGAAAGATGAAAACTTGGGAGTCGACATAAGAGGGCCTCATGTAGACTTTACAACTTGGCACACGCACCAACACGTACTTTACCAATAGACTTTAGGTGGCGCTTAACTGTAAAAGGTCTGATGCAATTTAACACCCGCTTGCATTAATAGCTCCAGGTTCTAAGCAGGCAGGATTTTTGGCTGCGTTATCAGATATTTTCTTGAGCTGAGAACATTCTCAACCATGTTAACCCAATTTCCTGCACCTAAACAACCACTTATTGTGTAGAGAATGCTTTAACCACGCTTTTACAGTCCCCGATTTATTTTATTTCTGTCATTTCCACAACAATAAACCTCTACTTATATCAAACAGGAGGAATTCATTTGCAGGACGAGAGATGAAAGTTTGGGGGGATTGGAAAGACGAAAAGGGAAAACAGACTTTTGATTGAATTCCAACATAAAAAACAACACAGAGTTAGGGGGAAAGGAAAACATATAAGAAAAATTAACTTTTACATGGCATATTGACAGAGATCCTCAGCTGTCTAACCATAGCAACTAGTTTCTCGAGTTTTTAAATGTATTGCAATTGACTGTGCCTGCCACAAACTGCTTTTGACGCACAGGTGCATTAACCATAGCAACAGAGGGGGGCCAAGACGGGAACCCGACAGCAGGAATGTGAGTTGCTCAGATATTTGTAATACCTAAACATAGCCAGTCAAAACTCTTCTCCAGCTGCACGCAAGCAATGCACATAAGTCTACTCGCCTGCTCTAAACAGTTTCTCTGCAGAAACGCACTTAACTATGGGCACTGTGCCCGACATCAGGAGGCCACCCCTGCCCTCAGGACAACGTTGTCTTTACACCCCCCGGGCCTGAAGAAGTCAAAGGGTTTATCTAGCTGTGAGTCAGTTACCAAAGAAGCAAAATTAAACGTGTAACAGGACTAAACAAAGACACTAAACACACCACATTCCTATACAAACAAGCCTTAGCCAGCACCTGTAGTGGTGGTATATTTTTACAAGAGCCTGCTACAAGGGGCAGCCGGCTAAAGCCAGACAGGCTGGTCAAGATGGATTCAAAGGAGACAAAGAATGACGGAACTGTAGCGGTAAGACAGGAAAAAAAAAAGTCTATGTAAAGGGCTGTTCCCAACAGTCCACCAATTGTGTAGTTGCCATGCTTAGTGTTGGCTGAGGTATTCTAACCAATTAGAAAGGTTTACATCTCTCGCCAGTGGCCCCACTGCAGGGCGGGGTGAAATGTCTGCTATCACATAGAGGCGATATTGCTTGAACAAAGGGATAATGCTGCACAATTTTAAGACAGTGGGGATTGTGGGAAGAAGGACGACTCCTTCCTGTCTGTTTTTGCCTTGTCCACTGATTCAGATTTGAGTCAAGTCATCAAAAGTTATGTATTTGACGTGTTCAAGAACATAACCAGACTTCAGTTAAACAATGTCGGAAACAGTAGAACTCCAATACCGTGAAGCTGCAGAGCTCCATGAGCGGGACTAACCAGGCTAAGCAGACTACCACGCTACAGCTAACGGACACAACTGGTGCACTGCAACATTCTGGGTAAAACTTGAGCTTCACAACTTTTGTTCCTGCGTGCGAGTGACAAGTGACAAATACATATACCAGTAAACCAATGATCTCCAGACAGTTAGCTTTTACAGACTACAATAGAGCAAATAAAGGCCACTGTTCTCCGTTTTGTCCCCCACAATCACTGTGTCTTTTGCTGGGACGGTAATTAGTGTTCCTCCACCTGCAATGCGACAAGCTCAGGCACGTTTTCTGAAAGCTGGAAAAAAGCATTCTGGGAAATATGAGAAACAACTTACACAAGTCGACGTAGTCAGGGCAAGCGGAGGGTGACTGACTTGAGTAAAAAATTATTTACAAAACTTTCATCACAAAATAACTCCTGTAATCGCTGAACATCATTGACTGATGATATATAATGTTTACAGAGTATTTAAGGGGGAATTTTCCCTTCAAGGTCAAAGTGATTTCCTACCCCTAATGAGACAAGTATGGTGTGGCTTATTGTTTCAGTCTGCTTCTGTCTATCCTCCCCACGGCCTTTCAGTGTACCTGACAAAGCTTAATGACCACTGCAGCCATCACCTGCTGAGAGCACATACAGTGAGGTACGCCCACAGCCTGCCAGCTTGACCTGCACAACACGGCAACATTTGCAAAGAATGCAGCACGGTTGTATAAAAAACAACCACGTTTACATGTGGTCAGATATTGATTGAAGAGACGAGTGTGATGAACAGGAAATAGGTGAGGCAGTCTCACGATAGGTGGGTGGGAAGTTAAAATCTCATGTCTGGGCTGCAGAGGCCTTCTTTGTCATTAGGGGGAAGTACTCCTGCTTCCTTTGTCTCCAATTAGTTTCTCTGAAGAGCGGAGAGACATCTTTAAGAGAGGGGTTTAAATAATGACCCTTCATCATGCAGGGTAGGTCAGAGGGAGAAGAAGAAAAACAACTTTACTGAACTTGCTTTGAACATAAGAGGCAGATTGGCAAGTCAGGGCAACAGATGGTCGCGATGATGGCGAGGAACAACGGCATGGGGTAATGTTAGATGGAGAAGAGAGTGAGGTTATCAGTAAGCACAAGTCACTAGAGTGGAAATAAAAGGAGGACAGGAGGCGATGTTGGTGCACAAATAACCCGGCAAGTAATAGGAGACTGAGGACATAGAGGGGGAATGAGCAGAAGGAGGAGGTAGGTGGGATCGATAGCAGAGACAAGAAAACTTGGAGGGTTTTACAGTAGCAAAATATGGAACAAGAAAAACTCCATATCGGCTTTTTAAGCATAAATAAATATCAACTAGTGTCTCTGTGGCCACTGTGATGGAGTTTTAAAGCTATATGCCCTCTGTGGTGGAGAAAACAGCACTTCTAGCATGATGCTTTTAGATGAATAAGTGCAAAACTCCCTCTGCTGTGTCTCGAATCACTTTCTCCTCCTGTGCAGAGTGTTGTTGGCTAAAAGTGATGGAGGGGTCTGACTCATCTTCAGATCATTCCAGACGGCAAATTCCTTCCATAATACTGCAAGTCCTGCTGCCACATCATAGTTAACCCCCTGGCCAAAACAGGTCGGCTTGTTAAAGAGCTTTTGTGCCTCTCCATCCTTAATACCGTGTCACATAAATGTCACAGGGCTCATTAAAGATCATACACATCTAACAGGCCGCAGCTCAATGAAAACATCTTTCAAATCTCCAACTGTGCTCCACTGCACTTTAACTTTAATAGTACTTAAACATAAAGTACTTGTGTGTGTACTATAGTTTTACTTTTTACTCTATGTTGGATTTAACTGCCCAGTATTTTTTGATATTTTGTTATTACTGCTGAACAACCGATTGCCCTCTGAGAAGTTCTATTTGACTATTTGAAAAGGCTACTCCCAGTTTAGAGGTATATGGAGGGTGAGAGCGATGATATAAGCTGCCAGCTCAGTGGATCATGCGAGGCTCCTACCTGTTAATACCCATGAAGGAAAGAGCGGTAAAGATCTTCCGACAGTGGAAATGGAAAACAGATTTTCCATTAAGGTGCAATGGAAGGCCTCTAAACTGTCCGGTTGAAAGAGCATGCGACTTGGATATACAATGTTTCTTTTATCCATTCTGTTTACAGATTTCTGCGGTGTAACCAAGGTCAAACCAAAACAAAGAGGTAAAACCACTTAACATGATCTGAATAAACCCATAGACTGCAAAAAGGGAAGGAGTGGGACAGGATGAGAGTATTCAACAGGGAAGGAATGAATAAAAGCGAAAAAAGAGGAGTGCAGGTTTATAGCTGGGCAGCAGCAGTGTTGCAATGAGAAGACTATTTAGTAAATAGCAGTAAACAGACAAATCTGTGCAGCTGTGCGAGGTTGGATGGCCCATGTAAGGGCTGTGTGTTCCTATTAAACCCCAGGGGGTCCAAATAGTGACACAGCACCTGCATTAAAGGAGAGAAGAAGCGAGTGCAGGATCACGAAAGGAAACAAGAAGAACTAGAGAGATCCAGGAAAGGCCAAGCAGGATACGAGCTGGTACTGAGTCTAAATAACAGTGTGTCACTGAAGCGCTAAACTTCCGAAGAAAGAACATACTTCTTGATGCAGGTTTGGGAAAACAAGGATGGCATTTAAAGTGGTATTCTGTGCCATGTTTGTTGAAAGTTAGAAAGGCTATTTTACTACTGTTTATTGGTTTCAGTGTGGAAAAGAAAACCATGAAATCTCAGTCAGTGGTTCATTCACGAATGATTTATACTAAATTGGGGTTGCAGAAATGTTCTGCTCCGACATGAAAGCTTATTTAAATACAAAATACATATTTGCATATTTACCTTAGGGAGCAAGGGCGTGGCTTTCTTGCTCTTCTTCCCTGATGGATCATCCAGTAAGTCCGGCTCAAAGGTGTAGAGCTCAGCCAGCTCGTTTGTCGTGAAGTGCCTCTCAATCTGCTGCTGGTCCACAACTCGGAATGACAGGGATTGCTTTGTTACCTGCCGGTCATAAATCTTCTCCTCCATTGTGCCCTGAAAGAAAATACACCAGTTTAAAAAGACATTAAACTGTTTCTAGATGTGAAAGTTCAGAATGCATCAGAAACCATAGTAGATAACACACAAGCTGTCAAAACCTTTTGGCGTGTAACCTTAGAGGGCTCAAGATCGAGCAGCCGAAATGATGATCCCAGATAACACGTATGGATTAATTTTTTGACTCATGACTGATTGCCAATCAAACTGCACACATATATATTAACAAGCAGTTTGATAAGTTTACCTTAGCCAAGAACCTGTACACATAGACGGTCTTTATCTGTCCAAAGCGGTAAACCCTGAAAATACTCTGAACGTCGTAAGAGGGATTCCAGGAGGCATCAAAGATGATGACCCTGTTGGCTGCCACCAGGTTGATGCCAAGAGAGCCAGCTCGTGTCGAAATTAGGAACAAACGACCCCTGAAAAAGTGAAGAACGTGAGAGGTAAGTTAAGGCTTAAAAATGCACATGGGACTCATTTAAATTCTAAGCGTCATAAATAACATGAATTACCTTGTGTTGCTGGTGTCGTTAAACTCTTCAGCCCACTTCTTCCTGGTTGTGGCATTGGTGGAGCCATCCAGGCGATAGTAATCAATGTTCCTGTACCACTTGCCTTCACCTACATAGACATGTGACAGTAAGGAAATCCGTTGTGGCTATTTAACATGCACCTCCACTGTAGGCTCCACAAAATCTTCAAAAACACACGTCACCACCAACTAGGCCTTTTCCTCGTCAGAAGAGCTTAGTTTGGGTATGAGCAAACAACAGATCGATGGTTGTGTTGGTTTGAGGGCAGTCATGTTTAGCCTTCAAGACAGTAACCCCCCCGCACACACGCACACACACACACACACACGCACACACGCACACACACACCTTCATAACCAACATTTCAGTATGTTTCCAATTACGGCACTGTGATCTTTTCATTACAAATTACAAACCCTTGAGCAAACATTTTTTGGTGGAATATAAAGTCAAGGTCTAATCATTTTCAAAATGAAAGTAAAAACAGCTGCTGGAGTTTAATTAGGAACATGACCTTACACCAGCGGCTGTGTGCACACGTGTGTTTGTGTGTGTTTAAGGGTAATAAGAGCACCACTGTGTACAGATATACATGGTGCCTGTGGGCTGTCTTACGAGTGTGAAACCTTCATCTCCATATGAAAATACTTATGCCTTCTCTGACGCTAATGTTAGCCATTTTTATATCTCTCAAATTGTTAGTAGTTCAAAGACTGTAGTGTAAAATGTTGCTCTGTGATTTTAGCACATCGTGAAGTGTGGCATTTCAAATCACAACATTATGAAGGAGGCTGATCACTGGCAACTGTAGATACATTAACAGGCACTTCTCAAATACATGAATTCACACAGCACTAAAAGCATACCTTTGTATGGAGAAACTTTGTCTTCGTCCTTAGCTCTGCAAGCAAGCTCCAGGAAATCCTCTATCAGGTCCAGAGAGATGAGAGACTGGCTGAACACCAAACTGAGGACAGCAGACACACCCTTGTCACTTTACCACAGCTACATGTCACCCTGTAAATAACCCAAACACTTTGCAGTAACACTGAAAACCAGCTGTGTAGCAGAAAACGCCACAAAGGTCTTCCTTGCATACAGAGAGCAGACACACTTACACTTTATCATCAACCTCCTCTGCCATGCGCAAGATCTCAAAGAGGAGCATTATTTTTCCAGAGTGCTCTATAACCTCAGCGTCGGCCTCAGTGACAAACTCCTTGTGCCAGTCAGCAGTGGGACTATCTGGTGATGAGCCAGTGGGCTGAGCAATGGATACAGCTGTGGATACACAAAGCAGCAGATTAGTCGATATAGTCTCACAACAACAAGCTGTAACAAAGACAAAGTCTCATCATTACGTGTTTCTCTGCTACACTAAAGCTGCAGTGCATTAATATATTAGTTATTATAGTTTGCTTGAGTTTAGAGAGCCATTAATGGAATCGGACCAACAATTTCAAATTTCAAACTGCACAGCTTTGTGTCATAACACTGGTCCCTTGAATCTGCAAATTTTGTACAACTTCTAACAACCAGGATTAATTGATTCAAAGTGAGTATTTTTCATATATCTAACAGGTTTGGGAGTTTGACTTTGACAAGTCTTGTGGAGTTTAAATACTCGTGGCCAATAAAATAATAAATAGATAGGAAATGATTCTTCCATTAGGTTATTTTGGACCGCAGGAACCTTTTCATAGTTCTAGGAACTTCCCATTTTATTGCATCCACACCGCAGGAACCGTGAACTATTGCAGTTCTTAGAACTAAGTTTGGGGAAATTTTTTAGCTCCAACTCCAGAGTATTTACTTTTGCAGCACATGCACAACTATTGTTAAGTTTATGTTGATTGATTGTCCCATCTAGAGGAGCCAGCGACTGTTAACACCACTTTAAAAAACCAACAACTGTATTAACAAGACGACACAGAATACGAAAGAGAGCACATAACGGGATCGCCGTTGTTTTGTTGCTGTATCTTCAGTATTTCCCCTAGGTTTACTGGTCAAGGGGGGGCAGGCGGGAGGGATAGTTAAGGGAATCTTGTTTTACAGGTGCTCCCTTCCTTTCCCTCAACACATAAAACAAGGTCAGCTCTTGAGATATCATCTTTTTTATTTTCAGAAAATGAAGCAACAGAATTAATAATACAATATGACAACTAAATACACAAAATAAATTATAAAAAGAAATATATGAATAACTACTTCATTTCACCTTTATTACAGACTCAAGGGGTCCAGAAATAAAACAACAAAAGTGTGCTTTAAGATGTAATTGCATATTTTTACTTTTACACCGAACCTCTGTGTGTGTTTGTGTGTATGTGTGTGTAAGACATGCTTCAAGAAGCAGGAGAGCAGGACAGAGACAGAGAGAGTCTCTCAGGACAGTGAACTGCATAAAAGATGCTTAACCAGCTACAAATATTTTTCTAGAAAACGTGACAGTATCCTGATCCTCCTACGCATTTATTTCACAAGGCACTGACACAGGTAATGGAGTGACAACGTAACATTATCAGCCCATTAATGTAGTTTTGGGTGTTTACGTTAAGAGCGCTGTAACTTTAGTTTCCTCCCATTGCGCGATAGAATGAGATCATCCTTTATTAGAGAAGAAATTGCACTGAACAGCAGCAGTAAAGTGGGTGGCAGAAACGAAGTGGTGCACTAGTAAGCAAAGCTTAACAAATAACAATATGGAGTGAGCAGCAGCAACACTTCACGCTGTCTCCGGTCTCTGACTGCCATCTCTTCCCTCTGCTTCTGAGACAAAATGCGCATGCGCCAGGAGAGTTTTCTGGATGGACCGTAAGAAACTTCAGAGCCAATTACAGGCTGAAGGCCTGTAACATTTAGGTAACAATTTATACTTGATGTTGGTGCTCACTACACAAAAAAGATGGATCGTCTGGCACCCTTGTGACCATATTGCGCCCGAGGGAATTGCTTAGGTCGCCTGTATGAGGAGCCAGCTATGCTAAAATATTTTGAGCCTTTCTTCTTGGGGGAGCGGGGGAGCACGTTGAGGGTGTGGGCGGCCCCTCCAAATCAATGGTAGGGCAAACACTGTATTATATACCTACAGTACTTCATGAAGAATGTTATTGTATTGCATATAACTACCAGGTTACCTCTTGAACAACAATAAAGTGTGTGCACTATATACTGTGCTGTTAAGTAGTGAGTAATTAGTTGCCTTACTTGGTACCTGCAGGTATAAATCTGAACTCAGTCTTTGATTAAATTTTCTCCTTCAATGCTTAATCAAATAAAAACATTAATACCTCTCCGGTGTATGGCTGTGCAATTATTCATGTTATCCTACTATAAAATGAAGAAAACTCTGTGTCTGCCTGCATCCATTTTTCTCCTTGTTAGGTTGCCCAATTAATCTGAAATTGCACATGCACATTTACAGTTGCCATAGGCAGAGACTGACGGAGCTCTTTGTCTTGTTTGCCCACTGCATGTACCCTTTTTATATAAAAATACTTGATTAAAATGTTGATGTGCTGCTTCCTCTGCCTCTGAAGTCAATTAGCAAAATCACAGACAGCCCCACTCTGCCATTGCAACCCACATTGTGCTCAGAGATGGGACTGCATCCATACTGTTCACTGTTACAAGAGCCACTCTGCTCTGCATGGCTGTGTATCATTGAACTAGACAAACAGAGAGACAATGCTGGAAAGCTTGAGTGACAGAAAAGAAGTGCTATTTTTTTATTCTTTCACAGCAGGTAAAATCCTGTGATTCAGTACTGTGCTGCAAGTGGCAATACAGTAGGTCAAACACTCAGCCTGATCTGAACAGGATTGTTTAGAGCAAGCACTGTCTCGTTATGGAAGACTCAGCTCCACTGATAGTTCGAGGTGAGGTGAACTTGTGGGACATGTTCAATCTGAAAATGGTGTACAGCCACAGTGGACAAATCTTTCCTCAAAACGGGCATGAGCAGTGAGTAAATAAGACAAAGGGCTTCGTCAGTCTCTGCCTATGGCAATTCATGTGCAATTTCAGATTGGTTGGGCAACCCATCAAGGAGAAAAAAGTCTGCATGTAGTTGTGGTGCACATATCCCCGGGTATGGACTAGTTGAATATTAATTATGATTTTGGCTTCACACATTTAAATAAAAATGATCCATTGTGATATTTAGTATTCTTGTTCTGCTCATAGAAAACTCTCCTGCATATAAAATTGTGCCACCTTCAATAACAGCCATCCACTAGTGTGTAATCGATTTTTTTTTTTTTCCTTTTTGGGATCATGTAGCTAAGAACATCCTGCAACTAGAGCAGAAGGTGAAGAGCTAGTCCTTTGATGCTGATAATCATTTGTTGTTTGAAAGAATTGCAGATTAAGGGATGTTAAGCATGAACAAATCAGATGCAAAGTGTGCATGAGATTTGTGTCCACCCTGTAAAACAGCACAACTATCTTGTTCTACCATCTGAAATAGCATTACATGCATTCATAGCTATCGCAAGGCAGCGTGCCAAGTGTGCAGCAGCACAGGACCTCGCACCTGGCCTGCAATGCCGCAAATTTTTCCCTTTAAGTTGCCTGTATTTTTATTTTTAATTAGTTATTCACTAACAATTTCTTCATATGTGTCAAATAAAAATCGAGATCACATTAAAAAATGTAACAAATTACTCATCTTTTTCATTTGCACTGGTTCATCATTAGGTAGTATGTGCTTCGCTTGCTTGTTGCTCACTGGGAGCGATGTTCTTCAAAAAAGAATATCCGCACATTCAACAAACTCAAATGCAAGTGTGCTGGAAGTGTCATTAAGGACTTAAAAAAGAAGAATTCCCACAAAATGCTCTGGCTAAGCATCACAGTTTTAATAAAGCACTGGCCTTTCGGTCACTCTGGACCTTCTTCAAGAGTGTTACACACAATTATTACAATGATCTTAAAAAGACAATGCCCATTCATTGTGCTCAGGTGTGAGTCCATTTCTCCAGTGGTGGTGTCTCTTGATCATTATCTCTGACAGGTGTGTTCCAATCAGTCTCATTCAACCACCAACGAAAGAAAAGAGGCCACGTGACAAGAAGAAGTAAATATGAGTAAGATACCCCAACACATAACCAAATCTTTTTACAAAATTTACAGGAATTACATAACTATTAAATGTAAACATCGGCTTTGCAGCTTTCGTACATCATTCAAAATTGAGTAATTATATGTGAAGATAGTATCATGAATATAATGTCAGTTGTACAAACAGACTCAAGGCAAAACATGCCATGGAATCTCATCATTCAGTCCTTTGGGGGTTAGAGTTTGTAAGGTGAATATCTGATATACTTCTCTCCTGTTCAGAATTTCATCCAGGTTAACACCTTTGTCTGGCAACTGTGCCTTTTCAATACCCTGGAATCTGAATGATGAGATGTCATTAAGGAGCACTTACATTCACTCATTCTTTGCTTCAAAGATCGCAGTGTCTTGCCAATGTAACATAAACCACAAGGACATTTTATCATATAGATCACATGTGAAATAGAACATGTAATGACATCATTGATTAAATATTTTTTGCCCGAATGAGGATGAGTAAAATAATCACCCTTGACCATATTGCTTCACTGTGCACAGCCGCTGCACTTGTAGCAGCCGCTGAGAAGAGGTTTTACCAGAGTATGTGTGCCAGTGTTTTTTAATGATGGAACCCGGTCTGTGGCAATTTGGGGTGTAAGTTGTACTGAACATGATGTTGTTTTGGGGTTTTTTTTTCTTTTTTTCCGAACAAGTCATGTCTTGATTTCTGTAGAGCCATATGAAAGGCTTCCTCTACACAATCACCTGGATAACCCTGTTTCAGAAATCTTTGTTTGCTCACTGTGAGCAAAAAGTGGAGGGAATAATTGCTGCACATGAGTGCGACCGATGATGTAAACACAGTCTGATGCTGAGAAAAGGATAAAATTTGAAAAGGAAGGAAGAGTTTCATAAGTCACTGTGAGAGGGTTAAGGAAAATATTATCGTCCACTTTTTTTTTTCAGTCTGTTAAAAAATGCATATAGCCTACCTGTCAATTTTAGGTAGGATCATTTCAGTATCAAGCGATGTCATTTTCATTATTAGCCTACTCATTTGTGATTATAGGGTTAGACTACTGAAAGATTTAGAGTGCTAAAAAATGTATAGGCATAAGTCTGTATATTCTAGCCTTCATGTTAAAAAATTATGCCCAAATAAAGAGACAGCTGAGCTGACTTGTTGACCTAAAGCCACTAGTTTTACATATTTATTATGTGTATGATAAAGTTGTGTTATTATTCATATTTGTTGAAAATGTGCAGCACCTAGTTAATGTGAGCAGAAGAACTAGTAAAGCCACGTGCACGTCAATGAAAAAAATAAGCTGGGCCTTGCAGATCACGTTCGCAAAGGGCCTTGCAATGCTCTCACCACAGTTCTGCCTGCAGTACCATAAATACATGAAGCCGAGAAGAAGTTTAACATCTGTTCGGCCTAACCATATCCCACTGAATCTACATTCTTGTCCAGCATTAACTCAGACATTCATAACAGTGACACAGTGCAGCCCATTAACCTATGGCGTAGCCACGAGGATGCAAGGGTGTACTTGTGCCACCAAAAAATTATATGCAGAATAAAATTTTATAGACAGAAACATTTATTTTTTAACACATGCTTTGGCCTAAGTATACTACTCGTGTGTCTTTGGTGACTATAACTCGTGGTGCTGTTTGATTGCAGCTGCAGCACGCCCCGTCCGTGATTGCGGAAGTCACAGACCAAACTGTTTGTGAACGCAGTGAAAATGTTTTTAAATGCAAACAAATACTGATGGAATCACAACACTTTGATAGATACAATCATGTTATAAATTACAAAAAAGAATGCATTGATCTTTTTTCAATAGGTGTTACGGGAGCTAGTCTGTTGCCTGTTGTGTTGTGTGTGTGTGTGGGGCTCCGCTCATCAGGTGGTTTCCGGTCGTCATCGGCACGTCATAATTGCAGGGGATTTCCCGGAAGCCGGTAATCCATAAAGGCCGCCTGGTGCCAGAGTCCACGGGCTCAGTCTGGTGATGACTGTCAGCCCCCACGCACCTTCGTTTTTTTCGCTCCCTTTGTTATGCCATGTGCTGTTAATTTATGTGAATGCGGGAAATTTGGGCACATAGGCTTAGTTTTGTTCTTTTTCTTTGGGGTTAATCCCACTCGTTTTCTTGTGTTTTTGTT
>JAPZDX010000025.1:10137398-10152698 GCA_029783625.1 Naso annulatus
ATTGCCGGTAAATGTGAAAAGGTGACATGGGTAGTGGGGACAAAAATGGGAAATTAATGCTATTTCGATGCTTGTATGTGCATGCCCACGCGTGTTAGTACTTCAAGCCACTATGCTGGGGCAATAGATGTATAAGTAAGTGTCCCTCCTTGGCCCACTTTAAAGGTCTAGGCACGCCCCTGGTGCAAGCTCATTTTCTAATAACCTTACATACAATCGGACTTCTTTGAGAAACCAATGGAGTCTTCCCTTGCCGGTCATTAAAAAGGAGGCAGGTTTAGGTCATTTCTTCACTGGCTTCACTTTTCAGACCCAGATGCTGTCTCCACTTTGTTAAATCAGTTCATGGCTGTAACTCAGCCTTGCCTCCTGCTGTGAGTAAACTGAGTCAGTAAACATACATCCTTCTATGAACATCACATCTAAATGGGTTTTCTTAAGGACAGTCGACTTTTTACACCATTTAATAGGAAATACACCATTTCTGGTGAACATCAGCAAAACCAAGAGGGGGAACGTCCTTTTTTTTATAGTTTACATTGGGAGGTTTTTGTGTTTAACTTGGCTGTTGTTCGTGTTACTTCTGGAGGTCAAAGCCACAAGTTTATCTTAACTCCCTTCTAAAAGTGTAGAGTAGGAAAAAAAATCTTCACTCACGGTAGAAGATGTACTGTGCGTAATTCGACCAGACCCTGTCATCGGCGTAATGACTGATGGAGGACGCAGTCAGGGACGAATTGCAGGCCACAATGTGAAAGCCGCTCTCTGACAGCATGTCAAAAGCTCTCTCCAGGTGTCTGAACTTGAGGTAAAACCTGCACGTGTAACGGTCCGGTGGTCTGTCCGAGTCCCTGTTCTCATTCAGGGCGTCTCCAAATACTTCTTTCGCCAAACCGATCCTACTGCTAATAAAGATCCTCGGCAACTTTCTGGCCTTGGCATCAGTTTGACTTTCTCTGCCTCCCCCGGCGCAAACGCCTCTGAAAGCGACCGTGATGTAGCCGTACCTCCTGTCCAAGGAGTAAGAGGAGTAAAACCTCTGGTCGCTGCCCTGCGACACATCATCATAATCACTGTAGTACAAGTCGTCTGGGTACAGTTTAGAATCATCGGACGATAAAAGTTTGACTAAATCTGGCAGCTGGAAGTATTCCGCCTCTCTTTTCAACCTCCCTCTCTCGGGGAAGTGGTCGGGGAGGACAACCTGCTTGTCTCTAAGGTAATCCAATATATACCGAAACAGAAAGCCATCTCTGTCAATAAAATAACGTCCTCTAAGGTCACGGGACAGGTCATTTGAAGACCCCTTCTTGTTAGAGAACAGCTTACCGAGGAGGGAATTTGGAAAGCCTGTCAAGGTGGCATGACGAGTGTAATACACCTGTCCGCCCACGTTTAGCTCGATAACATCCGACGGAGGGTTTTGCACTGAGCCTTGCTCTTTGGCGGGTTGCGTTTTGCAGTTTTCGCTTAGTGCCATTTTATTTTTTCAAAATCTTGCACGAAATCTGAGTGTCCTCTCGGAGCGCAAACGTCCCAGAAGTTCAGAGCGTGGGTTGAAGGTGCATGGTGCTGATGCGCTCGGACCCTATAGTCTTTGTTGAAGCTGCAGTCCTCGCATCCAGTGTCTCATGACAAACAATCCCAAGGTGTGCCTACAGTCGATCCTTTAACCCCATGCGTAAATGTGCCGGCCCACGGTGCATCCGTTTTTTGAACAGAATCGATTATCATAACCAGTGAGCGCATCATGTTACACACATCCACTGCGATGGGTCATCACTGTGACTTCGAAGACACATAATCCCTACTTCACTCTGAAATTTCCCAACATCCAAAAAAGTAAAAACACAGTAGTCAAGTTCTCTGTGGAAAGGTTCGCCGTCTTGCGTCTGGTTTCAAGTTCAATCATATCAGTCCATGATAAATTGCAAAATGTGCGTGCATCCCATCATTCTGCGGCTAAGCATCACTCCTGACAACTGGGATGCTGCTGAAACATGTTCCGAGGTTGCTCACAGAGAGGAGGATGGCAGCGAGTCTCCAGTGCGCACACATCTCTCCAAACTGCTGAGTGCGGAGACGTTTGGTCCGGCAGAAGGTTTAAGATAATGTTGCTCCAAGCTGTGCGAGAGAGTGAGAAAAAACCGTCCCATTAAGTAATGTCTTACATCATCTTAAAGGAAAATGACATTTGCAGGCGATGGACATGAAGTGGACTGATGTGGGTGCATCTGTGCAGTTCTTCATGAAATTCTGATCTGGCCACGGGCGGCGTGCAGCTGGCGGAGAGGATTCATTCTAATGCAGTTTCAACAGTCAGCGGTGCGGATTTTAATCCCCTCTTCTGAGTCTTCACAGAGGCTTTCGCATTTACATTTAACGCTTTTAGCTGACGCGCTTATCCCGGGAGACGGGTGAGGGCGGTTAGGTCCCATGCAGTGTCTTGCTCAGAGACTCATCGGCAGTGACAGCTACACGTGAATGGAGCCGGTGATCATACAGTCTGTACTCCACTTTAAACTCCCTTTTAACTTCAACTTCCCACGAAGGCTTAAACGTGAAATGAGATAAACTAGAATCAAAATGACAGCTGCACTCTTCTGCATCCAATCGAACCTTCAGGCAAAAAGTATCACTTCTCTCACCCAGAACACTGTGACCAAATATGAAAATTGATCCCATCCTTATCGATTTGACCCAATGAATTTGTAATTCGGCACCCGGAGCAAAGTCACGGCTGTTTGATTCATGAATAGTAGCAAATGTACTAATAAGCTATGATTTTTTTTGTAAATTAAACAGTGAAAAAATGAAATTTCTCCCAATTTTACCTTAGCATGCTTTTTGGTGCAAAATGAACACAATGCATGGATATGTAGTGATTTTTTTTTTGGATCAAATTCCTCCTAAAGTGCACGTGCCTCGCAGTTATTAGCAATTCCCAGGCAGGGAAAAGAAAAACTCAGGAAGATGAACCCTCAGCACTGAGTCATTTTACTCTGGATTATAGCTGCAGCAGGACAGGGGGCTTGGGACTTGTGCATTGCTCAAGGCCTGTTCAGGGAATTTGTCATAGAGCCATCAGTATACTCCACAGTGAGGCCTGTAGTACTGTAGAGTGGAAAATCCAGTTTGGAGGACGTGAGATGCAAGGCTGAATTTAAGGCTTGACAACGCATGTCATCATCCATATATGCAGTTATATTATAGCTCACATGTAAAGTGTATAAAAAGGGGGTAGCCTATATGTTGATGTTTATCTGGAAATGTGTATTCAAAGGTTTATAATTACATGAATTTGGGAGCTTAAACGTAAGTTTCATACTTATGTTCTTGCTTGTTTTATATATGAAGCACAAGGTCCCTTATCTCACCTGCCCACATCACATGGAGCCACCAGCAGCACCAGCACTGATCTGGCTCTCAGACTGTTTTGTATCGCTCCTGTTTGCTTTTCACCTTGTTTGTTTTTTGTGTGTTTTGAAGCCATGTTGTAATAAATCAGAGGCTTTTATTGCTGCAGTGCCGAGAGAAGGCGTTGATGATGGGAGAGCACCCTTGACTCGTGGTTTTGAGGAGGCAGCGGTCACGCTTTACCCTGTTAATTCAGAGTATATTGTGCTGTAGAGGGGTTGCTAAGCAGCCACAGGGGACTGAGTGGGATTCAAACAGTGGGGATTTAGAACTACAGTGAGCGTACCACTGATCTCTTTTGCTGTGATGCGAGGCTTCGCTGCTTACATTTTACATGATGGTGTAGTGTTTTGTGGATTGTGTGACCTTAGCGGTGGAGCAAACAGCACTGATAAGAGAAACTGGTGATAATCTAGATATTTCTTATTTGTTTAATGAATTCATAAATGTGAGTGTATCTTTGTATTGAACTCAACAGTAAGACTTCGAGGTCATTCTCTGCATCTTGCCTGGGGAAGGTTCTCTTCACGTGTGCTACATACCTTGTTTCTCATTCATCTCACTCGTCCTCCCATTAGAGCAAATTTCCCGGCCTCCTCTTTGCTTTGTTTCCTTTCTGTGTTCTGCTCCCAGGTTAGATTCTATCTTTTGGAAGGGGTTGAATTTCATGCAACTTCAGCATGAATAATGTAAGACAATATTGGTCCCAGCTGAGCGTGAAGTAAGAATATCTGTATGTAATATTAAATCGACAGTTGTGGGTTTTGCAAGCTCCTGTGCTAGAGTCTGCAGTGTGGCCCTGACAAAAATAGTGAGAAAATAAGACACTCTGAGACAGGCCAGGTTGTGATGCATGAATGAAATACATCATTTGGTCAAATAGGACATTGTTTAATAATGTTTGATTTCTAAATCGCAGCTACCATGCGTGTGATTTATGATAAAACGTTCATTGATAAATTTGTACCTCTGATCTCAAACTTTGTTTCCCCTGGCGCACAATTTCACAAACAAGGCGATGTTCACTTTGTCTCAGAACATTTTATGATGTGCGGTCTCGAAAGAGAGCAAGAAATAAAACAGGCCAAACCTCCTTGCAGAGCTCTGCATATAATAATAGCCTGCCTTACCTTATTTCCTCTTCTCCCAGGCACTTTAAAGCCACTCATGTTTCCAGATGAAACAGGCAGAGTGAACTAACATGTCTTCAGAAAGGCAAATAAGTTACAAAGCACTCTAACCTTGTTTCTAGTTGAACAAAGATGTGCTTTGCCTCGGAAGCCATTGAAAATGCACATATAGATTGTTCACTCCTGGGTGTAGAAGTTACCTATTACAAATTACTGATTAGTTATTACCCAGTGGTGTGTTGTTAACAGATTCAGCCATTGCAATGACATTGAGTGTCCTCTTGAACCCCCAGAGGCAGTAACCTGGAGAAAGTAGCCCAACAGGGCATTCCTTCTATCTGCAGAGCATTTTAATCAGTCAGTACACTTTGGCCTTATAATGCCCTGTTGTTTTCAATAGCCAAAACGTATTTAAGTCACGAGTAGTGTTAGGCATTGCATTGCTGTCTAGACTGCAATTATATTATTTCATGCTACTTACACTAATACACAAACCTCTATTTTGGTGCAGGTTTTGAATTTATTTATATTACAGCTTATGTCTGTGGTAGAAATCCCAACACTTCCCAACAGATCTCATAATTTTCTTCCCAGAGTAGTAGTAGTATTATTTGAGGATGTAGCCATATTAACCCAGTAAAAGTTAATTTTCACATTGCAGAGAGCTAGAGGCTACTGCTTTGGCGTTCTTTGGTTTGGAGAAGAAAAAAAAAGAAAAGAAAAACACACACACATTTTTCAACTCCCAGCCCACAGATCATCGTCACTGCATTCATGTCCATTCATAGTTTCTCCCACTGTCCTCTACCTCAGACGTATATCTGTCTGTCTCTCTGTCCGTTAACAGCTGCAAGACAGTGGAGCCCCCGCGCTGGGCAGCTGCATGAACAATCATCATTTTGTTCTTTGCTAAAGCACGCCTTCCCTGGATTTCCTTTGCACTTTATGCTCTGCTGTTTTGTTCCTCCACTGCAAATATGTAGCGGTTTTGCAAAGCCTTATGTAGTCGGTTAATAAATTTTATTTAGTTTTTATTTTAATCCCTAAAGTCGCACTGGGAATGTGAGAGCCTGAACTCCTTGAACATAACAAGCTGCAGTTCCCCGGAATGGCCGGCAGGTCGCGCTGTGTGTTGTAAACAGGACTGCCATGGGGCTGGCTTGCTTAGTTCTCCATTTTGTATGTTTTTCCTGGAGGTTAGCGCCTACTTTTTTAATGGCTAGCCGTGAATCTCCGTAGCTCAGCCTGTCCAACGCAGCCAGCATAACAATTTACAGCTAGATCGAACTGGAAGACCGAAAACCAAGAGAGCACACTCGACTTTGTGTGTTTTATCGTTTTATCAAGCCATGTAGCTAGGATACGACGCCTGGGAAGCAACGTTAACAAACATTGAGTCAGTGTTGAGGACTGCTACTTTCAACCAAAACAATGTTGACAGACGACCTGTGTACACGTACCAACAGCCAGTCAATTCAAGGGTAAATATGAGCTCTTATTGAGATTTGAGTTGATATATATGTGAGCTAAAGATAAGTATAGTAAGGTAGCAGATTTTATGCTAAATATACAATTATAAGGGCTATGTTAGCTTACAGGCTAACGCTACTGTCAACGACATTCGACCGATATGTGGGCACGTAGCCTATTTAGGTTAGCCATATTGCTAACGTTGCCTAGCATGCCAGCGGTTAGCACTAAGCTAACATTAGCATATGGTAGACTTAGCTCAACTTTAACTCTCTCTGTATGTAACTTGTAGTCTCACCCAAGTTAGCGTTATGTGTGTTTACTTTACGTGTAGTTTATATACTGTGGACACGGCCCTCTACACGCCCATATGAACATTTTGCTAACAACTAACAACGTGCGCTAACGCAGTTAAGTTAGCCATCTTTAGCCTCGCTAGCTATCAAGGGCGCGCAGGGGGGCATGCATGGCAGCTTGCACCAGTCTTGCGTTGACCTAACGGTCCTTACATGTGTGCACGTGCACCTCATGAAACCATTTTAAACCACATTACAGTGTAGCGTCATTAGCTTTTCAGCACGACCTGTTATTCCTCTTTTCTGTGTTGTCGTAATGTGGCTGCTATTCACTGTGATCAGCCCTTTATATTCACGCTATCTGTCTGTTTCTTCTTAAAATAAAAAGATGGACAAAGGTGGAGTAAAGAAGATAACGTATAGAAGAGATGACCATTTAAGCAGATTGGTCTACACTGAAAGCCCTGAGGAGGGAGGTCTGTTGAAAGTGGCTCCTCACAGTGCCATGCCCATTGCCTCTGCCACATCTGTCGTTCTTCCATCCAGCCCGTTGATGCAGCCAGGACAGGTGCCTAACGGCCTCAGTACCAGTCCCCCTCCAGTGGAGCTCACCTCTGTCACTGCGACTCTTGGCACACTGTTGGAAGACCCAGAATCCAGGGGCCTGACCAAAGATCAGAAGCTTCAGCAGCAGCCGTTACTTCAGATAAATACTTCCACTACATTTGGGCGCCAAACATTGAGGGAAAATTTGCCCCAGCTGGAGACAAATATAGTAGACATTACTCATTCCTCCATGGATTCACTTATTGGAGGATCAGATCCCAACTTTTTCCCAATGAAAACAGAGGATTTCTCTATGGATAAAGGAGACCAGGACCCCATTGACCTCGATCATGCCTTTGACCACATTGGAAAAGATGTGGATGTGCATCAGAAATTGTTCAGTGACAACGCTCTGGACCTCCTCCAAGATTTCGAGCTCACTGGGTCCCCCTCAGATTTTTATGTAGGGGATGATGCCTTCCTGTCCTCTCTGGCAGACGATTCTCTGCTCAGGGATGTGAACTCAGAGAGAGACATAAAGCCTGCTGTGGTTGAGAGCATTAATGGCAGTGGGGCAGTTTCTGTTGCTCTCAATGGCAGCAATGTGAAAAGTCCAGATCAGTCCTGCTCTAGCATATCCACAACTGCCTCCTTAACCCCTACAACCACTTTGTCTGCGTTGGTGAAGAAAGAAAAAGATGCCAGCTTCATTCAGCTGTGCACCTCAGATGTAATCAAACAGGAGAAGTCGTCTGGAAGTCAGAGCTATTGCCAAATGAGAGACACGACCACCGTGGACATGCCCAGCTCTAACACCATCTCCATCTGCGGGGTCAGCACTTCGGGGGGTCAGAGCTACCGCTTTGGAGTCAACTCCAGCAACAGCGACGTTCAGCTGCAGAAGGATCAGAAGCCAGTGTCCAGCCTGTACCTCCCAGTGACGACCATCAGTGGGCCCTGGAACAGAGGCCAGGGGGTTGGGGACAACTCAGCCTTGCACAGGCCCAGTGAGGCTTTCTCAAGCTCTCCCTCTTACCCCATCAGCTTTGCCAGGTAAGAATTCAAGGTAGTAACCAGCAGTGTAGTCTGACCAGACCTGTCGTTTTAGTTTTATCAACTTGACTTACACACTCGTGCCTCTTTTTTTTATATTGCCTTGCAGACATCGATCAATATTTCTTGCTCAAAACGAGAGTTGAAAGTGTAGTTTTCTGCAATAGAGCTGTGCCTGATTTAAAAAAAAAAAAAAAAAAGGCTGGTGAAGAATGTCGTGCCCTTAAAGAGTTTATTCTTTGTTTTTTATGTGTTTGCACACATAAAAAAAACCCAAATAGAACTCAATACATGTCTCTCTGAGCAGAGAGTCAAATGCAGGTGCAGGTGAGGTCAGAAACCGAGGAGGGCTTATTAAGAGACCTCACCTCGACCTTGCAATTAATTTAGTCAAGGAAGAGAAAGATAATATACATCACAAGAGGTTTTTTTTTAAAAAAAAAACAAGGTAAAAATAAAGAAAAATGAGAAAGCAAATCCTTGTGCTGAAATAATTAGGCTTTTTATTAATTAGTTAATCAAAAGAATTTTAGATCATGACAAATCAGGTAACAGTGTTTTAACCAGAATTGATTATTAAATCAAAACTGATATTTTTGCTGGTTGCTGCTTCTCAAATGGGATTTTCCACATTTTCCCGCCATAATACAGCTGTACAGTGCACCTAATGCCTGAAGAAGGCTTACATTTGATTCGGTAAAGGCAATCTAATTTAGTTGACAGATGACAGACATCTCAATAGCACCATTAGGAGAAAACATCCTGCATCACAGCTTATCTTTGTTTATTTTGTGTTTTTTGTCTTTGTAGCTTTTTTCTCCTTGTGTCACATGTTTTTCTGTTCAGTGTTCATAGATTAAGGAGTGTCAGTGTGCTGCTGTACCGCCAGCAAATTTAAGGGCCGGAGCTGAACGGCCTCTATCCTCAGCATGAACACAAAACTTCAGCTTAAAATGCAGAGGTTAAAATGAAAGAGGTTGCTGTCTGACAGAATGGGTATCACTAATGAAACTGCTGGCTGCTCATTGTTTGTTTACACTGCTTTATGGGTCACCTGTTTAAAACCCTGTGTGTTAGGAAATGGTTTCATTGTTCTAACAGAGGTATCTTTTGACACATCATGTCACATGAGTGCTGTAAATAAAGAATCGGGAAGGGATAAGGCATCGTACCTGAGACCAGTATATTTTAACAGGTCTTGGTTAGCTCCCAAGCCGAAGGTTTGGCCTTTAGAAACTTGTGATAAGCACATGTTATAATTTTTTATTATACTACAAAGTTATTTATCGGTGCTGAAATGTAATCGTTATTTTTTCAGCCCGTCTTTTGTTGTTTATTGTTTAACTTAGGCAAGCTCTCTTATCTGGTCTGACAAATGAAACACTGGCAATTCTGGATAACAGCGCTCACAAAGGTGGTTATCAGCTGGCGGTGTTAGTCCAGGATTAATCTGGTTTATGATTGCATACACATGAGGTAGTTGGGGTTTGTCACAAACATTCAGTCACATGCAGTATCATCAGATAACGCACAGGATATTCATCACATGTTGAAGATATTGATCGCTGTGGGGATAGAACAGGACATAACACAGCGACATGAACAGTCCAAAAACTAAAAGATATAATTTATAATAGCTACAGTAGAAGAAAAAATGATACATTCATCAAATGACTGAAGTGGTGGCCTAATTTGTAAATTTGGGTCATTTTTTTAAGGCTCTGTATGCTTTGTGGACTACAAACTCGTACTGTCTTTTCTGTAGGGGTCGGGCAAAATATTGATTCTGTCATCCTGACTCATGGATACGATTATCACATGGCTGGTGTGAAATATCGATATTTTAGTGAAAATAACACAACGGCGTAGACAGATTTGCCTGCTAGTTCGACTCACTGGCATCATTTGCGGTGGTGCTTCTGACATGAATGTGGGTTATGTAAATGAAAATTATTTAGCTGAAAAAGAAGGTGACAGCAGGATAACGTCAGACGGCGGTGAAAAGAGCCAGCCGCTTTCAGGTGTAAAGTCTGGAGCCACTTCAGCTTTTACAAAGTTGATGGGGCAAACAAAAATTTTTATTCATAAATGTTATGTATGTGTTTTGTATTCTTCAGTTCGACAGATGTTGTGGTGTATAATTATATAGTTGTTTTGCAATGTATCAATATGACAGAATCGCTGTATCATGATAATATCATTATCACATATTGTATTGTATCTTGAGTTATCCTGTAATTCCCACCCCTACTTTTCTGATATCTTCTAAGTTATGGTAAGCAATACCATTAGTTTAGTTAGAAGAAAAAATGCTCATCGGATAGATATAAAAAAGAAAAATCACTTTGTGGTTTGTACACACATCTGTCTATGTTCTGTAGTACGTGTTACTTTAAAGCGACTGATATTTTTGTCTGTTTTTATAGGAATGGTAGCTCCTTCTCCCCTCACAGTTGATGCATGAGGAGGTGGACATTTTATATGTTTTGATAAGCCTGAACAAATACAGCTCCATGCAGGTTTTGGTTTGCAGTGTTGGTTACCATAGCAATGAAGCTCATATAAAGTCAGGCCAACGTCCTCAGACAAAAATGCCACGTTTAACCCCTAAATTAGTTGTTAAACTGACTAATCTTACTTTGTGAGAGAGGCTCATAGACTCTATAGGACGTGGCAGCGGCAAAAAGCACCAAGATCTGGAGAAAGGATGAGCTGTTGTAAAGCCAATGGAATTCCATTTTTATCCAAGTGAGATGTCTTTTTTTTTTTTCTTCTTCTTCTTTTTCTTTTCTCTTTTCTGGACAAGCCTGAGTATCAGTATGCGTGTTGAAGGCATGTCCCTATTCCAACGAGTTTTCCTTCGAAAGTAGAGAGTTTTTTTGTGGCTCTTTTACTTGTCACTTTAACAGCCTGTTGGCTGTGCTCAGCCTCTCGTGAAAGTATCCGCAAAGTGGGGGTTCACTGGGTGGTTTTGGGCAGATGTTGGTCCTCCAGTTGCGTTATGCCAAAAATAAACCTGAGATGTGCAATGTCTTCACTTGAAGAAGCAGTGCAGACAATTCAGTCAACAGTAGAGATGAATGAATAGTGGCCTCCACAGATTGCAGGCTGCTACAGTAAGAAAGAAAATTCTGTAATGAAGAGAAGTAAAAAGGGATGCTTGTTCGACTGACTTCTTAATTTCAACTGTGATTTCTTTCCAGTGAATAACGAGTCACAGTATTTGTACTCCACACAGCCCACAAAGTGTCTTTTGTACAGTTATTGCTTAGCTGCCCTGTTGGGTTTTATGGTTTCAGCTGTGAACGTGGCTCTGGGTCCAGTCCTGCAGCGGCTCAATAGACATTCTTCAACAGTGTTGTGACACACGTCTTAGAGGCTTTTTTGTTTGTGTCTCTTTCACATTCACGCCTGTCTGATTCACAGTATCTGACAGGGAGTGATCAGCTCAAAGATTGGCACGCAGGAGTGCATAATGTCTGTGAGGGCACAGCTGTGGTTGTTTTTATTGTTTTGCGCAAATGATGCTTGGTACCGTCGTCACGACTGTCTGACAGCCGACCTAATGCCTGATGACCAGGAACAGATGGGGAGAGACACGAGATACACCTCAATCTTCGTTTCACATGTGGCTTTAATTGCCTTGTCTTTGTGTTCTTTTGAGGTGTGTGTGTGTGTTTGTTTGTCTGTCAGTGTCTGTGTGTGTTTAAGCAGAGGATTATGTCTGCATGTGGTGAGCCCAGGTGATTTTGGAAAGATCGTACGTATTTGGTTATTGGCTTATCGACATGTAAACTTAGCATTTCTGTGCCTGTTTCTTAAGTGTGGGAGTTTTTGTGTGGTGGCTGTTCACCTAAACCTGTGTGACTTTTAGAGAGTTGAAATCCGCTGAATGCCGCCCTGCGCTGGCTCTGTGGTTGTGAGGCGGCTGGCATCAGGTCACCATCACCTCCAGCTTCTCACGCAACTGCGCTGCTGCTGCTTCCTGCTGAGGCTCATAGGACCTCGCATAGCACTGAATACCTGACCTGCTATAGCCCCAGTTTGCTGCTTTGCACCGTGCACGCCTTCTTACATCAGTCTAACTAGCTGGAACTTGAAACATAACCAGTTGTGTCCCACATCACCAGTGATTTAATTTTCCATCCGTTGCCTGTTAATTTTCTGCATTAGTTTTTACAGTCTGACTCAGTCTTACGGTCTGACTCAAACAACTGGCTCTCACACAATGAAGAACACTTCACCTTGAGAAGTTTTCCACTTGGTTCCTATTTTGGGAATTGAATACATCATACAATAACTGCTTTAGATTTGGGATGATTAAAGTTGAATTGCACTGAAAGGAAAAACCTACTGTACGCTGAATGGAGAAATTTCAGAAACACAATTTCCCTCACAGATGATCACACAGATTATTAAGTAGGCATATGTTATGCAACGTTAGTTTTTTACGTGGTATTTCCTCCTGTGCTTTGGATGGGCCCAGGCCATAGAATGGAGTTCATTTTGTAGGTCAGATATAATGACTTACCCATACTGCTGTCTTTAGCCTGGGGCCAGTTGTGTTCATCAGAGCTTTGACACAATAAGAAATGTTGCAGACCTATAAAATTGTTTTCATAATGGACACTGTAGGTTACTGGAATTTCTTACAGGCTTTTGACTAGTTTGTGTGTAATGGAGGACCGTGTTTGCAGGAGCAATAAAACTGGCTCACTAAATTGAACTGTTTTCCCATCTTCACATTCAGACAAAACAGTGTTTCAGCATCTAGTGTTCTCTTTATGTGCAGTTCTGTAAAACATGAATAATTCAGAGTTTTACACAAATATGTCATTTATTCAGCCCTTCACTGACGTGATTTGAATTTAAATCGATTCATGGCTTTAATTCACTTTTTTTGATTATCATTCAGATGTAACCATTTGTTCCCTGAATGTCTTATCTGGGCAGATACTGCTGAAAATTAACTGGAGCTGAAACTATTAGTGGATTCATCTAAAATTAATGAGCAACTATTTCACTAATCTATGAATCATTGAAGTAATTTTTTTCACGCTAAAATGGCAAACTTCACCTAGTTTTATCCCTGTAATGTTTGGATTTGCTACTTTTCCTTTGTCTTACTGAATAGTAAACTGAATATCTTGAGATTTAAACTGTTTACTGACCAAACAATACATCAATTCATTGCAAAAATGGCGGGCATATTAATTTATAATGAAGATGTTCATCAGTTGCAGCCGTTATATTAACTGGCCGGAAGCAGTAGATCAAACTAGTTGACTCAGATCGTGCTGCACATGCAGGCCTGGCCTGAATGAAGCAGTGCCTCAGCAAGTTGAAGAGCAAGTCTGACTGTCTTCACTATGGTGGCAAAACTCCCGAGTAATTCATATGTGGGAATATTGATATATATGAATCTATTGAACATAGGTGTTGAATATACAGCTGTATCCTAGGGCTAGACAGTGTATTTAGATACAGTCAATATTGTGATACAAGTCTATAATAATGTTAGTTTTTTTTATTGTAGTTTTATTATGATATAATTATAAATGGCAGAATTGTTGTATTTTCTTTGCCACTTAATTATAGACTGTGCTAAACCAGGTTTCTGACCTCTGTGACAACAAACGATTTTATTATCTCCACATGTTGGTTCCCTTAAATCCTGCACGAGATAAACTACTGACACACTAAACAAAAAAACAAAGCAAAAAAAACCCCTAAAAAACCGTCTGTGTAAACACACAGCAGGCAGAAGTCTTTGTAAAGCATTCTTTTGATATAATGTAGGTCTGAATCTGTCCCTCTGGGCTGACTTTGACAGCCGTGGTGCCTGCAGGACTTTGTAACAACTTGTCGAACACGTAGTGTCATCAAGACAGGGTAAGCTTGGTAGTATAGCTAGGTACTTATCTACTAATTGTTCTGTCTCTGTCAAAAGTACTGTAGGGAGTGGAGTGGAGTTATAAGCCGCAACAGGAGCGCTGCGACCAAATTCAGGCCATAGATCCACCTGCCGCTGGTGAAGTGGAAATGGTGTTGTATGTCAGATGTATCAGCGGTGGTTTGGTGCCTGGTTTGATACATGAGCAGTTTATGGTTTAAGTCTGTTTATTTATAGCCCTATGTATTTATATAAAGCTTATATATAGTGTATGAATAGTGTCAGCTCTCAGTCTGGACTTCTTGTTTTGAGAGTGATCTTTGGTCAGAGTCGCTATATAGTGCAGAGTCTTGCTCTGTCACACCCCTCACCTCTCTGTGTCACTCACCTGACCTCTCTCTCTCTCTCTCTCTCTCTCTCTCTCTTTCCGTCCATCCCTGTTATAGCTTCCTGCTACCAAGGTCAGAGACCTTGACTGTCAGCAGAAGGTTTCAGCTGCTGTAAACTGTCTTTTATGATTTTGCTTGTGTGTGTGTGTGTGTGTGACATGTGGGTCTGGTAGCTCGGTGTATTATGCATGAGTGTGTATGCATGTGGGTGTGTCATGATGGCTGTGGCAGGCAGGCTGCTGCAAAGCTCTCACTCTCCTGACCTACTTTCCCTCCCGCCTCCCCACAGCTGGCGCCGAGTGAATGCACCAGATCAAATGCCAGCCATTCCAGTTGCTGTCAAGTTATTAGCGCATTCCCCTGTAACCACAGTTTTCTTTTTCTGTATTTAGTTGTTGTGTTTTGACACTCAGGAGGCTCATAGAAATTCCTCATACTGACACTGAGAGGATATAGCTAAGTCTGTGCGTTGTTTGCGCCGTTTTTCCTACTTTTGTGTACAGTTGTTGAGTCAGCAAAGTCAAACTTTGGGAGTGGGTTCCTCCTACATTCAGCTGTATCCAGCTGAAGGTATTACAGTTATGCACACAGTAGCAGGAGAAAGCCTCAAATTCATTTTGCAGGCCAGGAAGCCTCCTCCCACCTACACACAAGTTACTAACGGCTCCTATTATGGAAACTAATATGGAAACTGAAATCCTTTGGGGTTATTTCTCGTGTGCTCAGCCATGGTTAGGCTTTTCCTCCGGTGTTTGAATCCCAGCAGTAGTTGCTGCGCTGGGCTAAAAATGTAGCTGCTATTGAAGTGAGCGTCAATACAACATGAAGGAGGAAACAATGGTCTCTTGCACGCACTGACACAGACAGATCACGTGTGATCATCCAGTATCACATGTAACAGTATCTAACTAATGGCCTGTATCATGAACTAAATTGTGACCAATAAAACACGTGATGTCAATGTAACATTGATCCAGAGAGCACTATATATCTATTGTGTTAATTTTCTGTGTAGCAACATGAAATAAATGCCAAGAGCTTATGAAGATATACTGTGTATTTATCACTATTGAACTTATATTTGTATTGGAGGGCACAGGATGTAG
>JAPZDX010000025.1:10161651-10182044 GCA_029783625.1 Naso annulatus
AAGGTTTTGTATTATATCTAAACATATGAACATATAATACATTTATTCTTCCTTTGAACATTATCTTGGTAATAATTAGAAAACATGTTTTTACTGAAGTGAGGAATTGTACAATATCCAACAGATTTTTAATTTACACCATCTCACACTGTGTGTGTATGTAGTTTTCTGTGTCCTCTAACACTTGCACTTTTGTGTGTGCAGATGGTCGGTGGACTGCTCAGCTTCTGCTTCTACACCTTTGTGAATAAATCCCTGAGTGTGGAGTTCCCCGAGATGCTGGCTGAGATCATCAGCAACCAGTTACCAAAATTCAAGGCCGGGAGCGTCAAACCTCTCCTCTTCCACCAGAGATGACTGTCCCCCCACCCACCCACCCACCCCGTAACAGACACAATGCCTTAAAAATCCCACCACATCACCTCACAAACCCCTACGCCCAACCCCACCCCCAACCCCCTCACCCCCTGAAGAGCGACGTTAAAAATGACTGAGGATTAGCAGCGAGGAGTGATTGATGTTTTTTCTGAGCGAGTATGCAACTTTGTGTAGTGGGTTACGGGTCTGGAGGGAGAGAGCGGAGAGTCTGGAGATATTTGGGTGGAGAGCAGACAGCGAGCACATAGGTTTCGTCGAGCAGACTAAGATGTAGTGTATAACAAGTAGAAAATGTTTGTAAGTAAAAGATAAATCGCCAAGAGGAAATAGGCTTAACATCCATGTCGTCTCAGGTTGCTCACCTTCAAATACAGAACAATATTGAAAATAGACAAATATCTACGTATGTACACAAGTTCTGATAGTATTTTCTACGTTTTCAAATTGTAACAGTTTATACAATTTTTCCAGGTCGTTGTTACCTGGGAAGGTAACAAAACTTAATTAATGACATGCTCTTAAGTAGGCTTTTTGACTGTATGTTCCTGTTTTAATTTTTTTAGGAGGTTGTGATGAAATGTTTATTAGTCACATGGGGAGAAAAAAAAAACTGTTTTCCAGTCATGTAAAAAAAAGCATATTTCATTGCTTTGATTGATACTTTGGACACTGAAACAATTCTGTTGGATTGTTGATCGACGTGCACCATTGTAAGGATGATTTCTCCCACAAGCCGACCTCTTCCAGGTTTACGCAAGTCTATTATAAAAGGGAAAAATATGTGCCTTTTTTGCTTCATATATCATCTTAGCCATTTCTTTCTACCTGTTCGAAGCGTGCTTCTCTTTAACCCAATATGGTCTACCTTCATCGTACGTTGATTGTACTTTATATGTTACATGCAGTTGAAAGTTTTCCTTTTTTTCAATGGCTGTGTTTATCTCTTGAAGTGGCAGCTCGGTCCAGCCCCTGTGTGTAGAAATGATCCTTATCATAATGAAAGAAATATTCAAGCCTGCTTCCTTTCAAGCGATCTCACGCCGCTCAACTCCTTAAGTGCGATTTGAGCATTTTGTACCCTGCTAAAGGCTTTAAAAGACTGTGAAAAAAGACTGTTGCTGTCCCAGTCTTCAGTATATGACTTTAGGTGGAAGGTAGAGAACTTTTCTGTAGGAAATAGCCTGCTTTGATGTTGATTTTAGCCCCTACTCCTGCCCCAGTAGTGGAATAATGGAATGTGATAGATACCTGCGTCTACCAATCATAGAAGAGAGGGCATAGTTTATTGTGTTTGCAAGATCGTGACATTTTTAATTCATCGGGAAAACTAATTTCTGTGGTTCTAACACGGCTCAGACTGGTTGGGAAATAACCGTCCTTCAATTATTTGCTCTTTTTACAGTCTTATTATGTAAAACTGACACGCATGCAGTCATGATTCTGCCACTGATGATCCTTCTTAATCAGTATATCCACGCTCTCAATAAGCATCTGATTTGTACACGTTATTAATGAAAGCTTATGCTTGTTGCTTTGCTGTATTTCTCAAAGGAATAGTTTAAAATTCTGAAAATGCACTTAATTGCTTTCTTGCCATGAGATATAGGAGGTGATTGATGCTCTGTGCGGTAAATAAATGTATGCATCTTTAGCTTAGCATGGAAAACAGGAAAACAGGTAAACAGCTGGCCTGGCTTCGTCAAAAGGTTAAATAAAACAGCTTTAAAGGTTCTGGTGCTGGACTTTTGGCTGGTATTGTTTCAATTTACGAGTCTGTTTGTGTCAACATGACAAACTGTGCTCCTAGAGACATCTGTTGTAGCAGAAACCACCACAGAGGGAGTTTGAGACCTTCGCCAGGTGTTTATCAGATGTCTGTGGACAGATTTTGTCAACTTGATAGCTTCACAACTTGCAGGACAGAAAGTGCACTGGTGTGTTGATGTGTATGGAGTTTGAAGTAGGATAGGTGGAGAAAAGGAGGCTTTGCACACACACGCACTTCACGCCCCTGGCCACATTCATCGTAAGTCTGTATCTGAGTTTCAATCATGCCTGTCAACTTTAAGCCATAATCAAAACTAGAGACCATCTGGCCACTGCACCTCTGTGTACGGAACTTTCCACAAGTGCCAGCTGACGTCCAACAACCTGCTCCTTAGTCAAGTCCGACCAGCTTCATTATTTCCGAATCTAAATAAATATTTTTATTTACGTGTTGTGATGAAGGCTTTGCCTCAGCCTCACTGTGATTTTACAGGATAAAATGTCCATATATATTTATACATATATATATATATATGTATGCATGTTTTTCCACGATATACATTTGATCTTTGTTACAAAAGTTGTGATCAGTCAGGAATAGGTTTGCATTGAAGCATTCATGTTAGCTCTTTACAGACTGCGTGCTAAAACACACCAGAGGCCTAGTTCCTTTCAATAATACACTACACATTTACAGGCAGGTAGGCAAACTCTGTTAAAACTATTTAAAATAGGCACTAATTCAGATCAGTATAAATGGTGGAATAGTGGCATTAAAATGTGACAGAAGCCACTAAATGCAGCCAAAAAAAAAAAAAAAAATCACACTCCGAGACCGCCATAGCTGGCTATACATATACATATATCATTTGTGTTTTTGCTGAAATGTTCCCTCATGTAATTTAAGGAATGTACAACACTGAACATAGCTGTCAGTGGAGAGTGTGTCATTATTGGCCAGAGATAAATGATCGGTTGTTTGTCTGTGGACAGATTTTGTCAACACATTAGCGTCACGTCGGTGCCAGAGGCGGTCAGAAAAAACTCAGGTGTGGTTAAGATCAAAATAAAGAGGAAGTTCTGAGATGGGTGTGGTCCTGTGTACAGTAGTGCATAGTTGTGGGTTGGACGTCAACATGTTGAGGCGTTGTTGTGGTCTCTGATGCCGCCGTTAGACAGAGCCAGGCTTGCTTTTTCCCCCCAGTTTCAGTTTGTGTGCAAAGCTGAGTGAACTGGCTCCTTGCTGTAGTTTCGTATTTACTGCACAGACATGAGAGAGGTGTCAGTTTTCCTCTCGTAACACGATAAGGCAGTCAGCAAGTGCATTACCCCGAATGTCAAACTATTCCTTTGAGAATGACCAGTTTGTATGATAGTCAGCTTGTGTATACAGCCCTGTGGATCAGTCGTTGGCAGATTCATCACCCTATAAACCTCCCACAGCGTCTGACCCCCTCCTGTCTAACCCCCTCTGCTCCTTTAACGCCCTGTAGGCACCTTGTCTTAATGTCTGTGTCTCTTTAGTACATTGGCATGTTTGTTTGTTAACTAGTAAAGCCCCCAACGTTGGAAGGCACTTCGCATCCGTCACCTCGTGGAGTCACGTCACAGTCAAAGTGACCGGGGAGGCAGGCAAAATGGATCCTTTATTCTCTGGGAACTGTTTCAGTGCCAAACTTCCTGTTTTGTCTGTTTTCAGTGATGCTGAAAGTTGGTCAGTGTTGGAATGAGAAAAGGAGGCAAGTCCAAGTATTGAAGCTTATAAATGTGTCCACAAGAAGATAAAAAGTCCTGAATTATCTGAGCCCCAGTCAGCGGGATTGAGGTCGTTATTAATGAGGCTGATGATGGCTGAACTGTAACAGAAAGCACTCACAGATGTGTAATCACATAGAATAACGTAGTCTGTTAGTTTGATTTTCTTTGTGTGTTGTGTTAGCAAGTGCAACATTTTTATCAGTTTATCAGCAGAAAATAATCTAAGTTTGATGTGAAGTCTAACTAAAGAGGAATTGATTTACTTTAAAAGAAGCGCTCTTGACAGATTAAAGGTGACGCCCTGCCAGTTAAAACAAATTGGATGAATATGTCAAATATGTGACTACAAAGTGCTCACTGGTGCATTTAAATAGACTAGAATATCACTTTATTAACCCCCCCCAAAGGGGAAATTTGTTGTGTTACAGCAGTAGATATAGTAAATATGGAAAGTTTATTCTGCTGTTGTTCTGTTGCTAAGCTATCCCAACAAGAAACAGAAAAGCACTCATGATTAATGTTGAGCCGCTGCCATGCTCAGGTTGTCGAAATTTGATGTCTGTCCACACAGTATGTAGTTGTCCGTGTTCAGTCTGTTATGTCCTGACATTAAGAACCAAAAGCATATAGTTGGATCCTCAAAATGTGTCTGCTTTTGTGGTTTGTTGTGTGTTTTTGTTTTTCTTTTTTTGGGTCAGGTTTGAGTTTTCACGTTCACTACACAGATTAAAGGTTCAGGAATGTGCTGCCACGGTTGTCTTTCATACCCGCGCTTAGGAAATACAAAACATACTTATTTTTTTTCTTTCCAGAGTTTATTCAGAATAGTCGAAAACCATCTTTTATTAACTGCATAGAGGTTACTCATGGGTTACTTTCACATTCAGTGTATCCAAATCTCTACTACTACTGCTGCTGCTGCTGTTTATTTTAAACAGGTATATAAACTCGCACACTTGCCTCTTCTTACTCAAAAATGTATCCATGCTTACTTCTTTGTACATTTTTGAGGAGGACAACTGTATATGCAATAGAAATGACAGATAATCTATCACCATCACATGACAAGATGTGGTTGCTTCTTATTTTTCTTTCCCAGTATAAGCTATTTTCATACAGGAGATTCACATTTAACTTTTATCTCTGCAGGCCAGATTTTTCAGGAAACAGATTTGACTCTTTAGTTTTCGCTCTACCAAGACTTCACTCAGAAAAAGCATATTTGATGTTTGACTACAAGGTGACCAAAGTAAATACAGACAAATTCGCCATACGTCAGTGTAAACTACGTAGCTCCGAGTAGACAAATGTACAGCTGTTTTTTCTTTTTTTTAAAAAACACATTTTTTTACTCTAACATGATGGCTTTGGTCAAATTGTGTAATACTGTGAATAGGATAGGAGTCAGCCTTTTTCACACACAAAACTGTTTGTGAAAGTAATCAACCAGCTTGAATCTAAAAAGATTTGCACTACCAAAATATTGTTTGAAAATCTATTTTGTATAAAACATATGCAGACATTAACTTTTGAGAATTATCAAGGGCAGATCATGTTTCACTGGTATATGCTTTCTCTAAAAAAAAAATACAATTTGTTTTGCCTAAAGGTTTTTGAACATGTACATATAATCCATTGTAAAGAAATGTGGTGTATTTGTCTCCAAATAATAGTTTTTCTATACCCACCCTTTGTATTATTTCCTCTCCTCTGTAGTGTGACTCCAGTTGATCTTTTCCTCCATTGATTAAAGGTGGAACTGTCTGTCTTTGTGTGGTACTTCTCAGAACAACTGTTTGCTGTTTGCCATGATATTAACCTGATGATCCTGAACAGTGGAACCGGTAAGCTCATTGTAACACGCCTCCCTTGATCACCTCGAGCACTTGTTCATTAAATAAATGCGCTTTTCCATTCTGACAGCTGATTTATTTACTGTTGACAAAGACTGGTGACGTTTACTGGAACTCTCAACCTCTTTGGTGGAAGGTTTCACAAAAGGTGTTGGTTTCATGGCTTTGTAAATGATCATGTTAAACGGGGATGATCAGACAGTTGTTCATGCAAACCCTGGATGCTGATTGGCTGACGGCAGCAGCTCCTCAAATTAAAATTGTGTAAGAGCAAACTTTAGCCAACTGTGAGTTTTGATTACAAAGAACTTAAGTGGTTAGTTAGAATTTGAACCTTAGTAGGTTTTTGTCATGGTTCAAATGAAGTCAAACTGAGTTTGGTCACATGATCCTAAAGAGAGCCAATAAAAACCAAGTCCAGCTGAAGAAATTAAAGTGGAAAAGTAAGTAGCACTGCTACAGAGCAAAATGACACTGTTACAAGTAAAAGCACTACTTATGCACAATGGCCCATTTTAGAATATATATTATTGGATGCATTAGTGTGTACGTAACTTAAATAATGCAGCTGGTATTACATTGTCCGGCTGGGTAGCTTGTGAATTTCCCTTCAGGGATCAGTGATATATCTAAATCTATACTAGATCATGATTATTTGTCAGTTGTATTTTTATTAAGAATCTGAATCTGCAAAGTAACCTCAGATGTTATGGCAGGTCTGTCAAGAAGTAAAAAATGGAAATACTCAAGTACCTCAAATTTGTAGGTCTACTTCAGTACAGTAGCCATACATGTACTTTTCACTGCTTATTGGACATTTATAAGCTCAGCGCCTTAAATTTACATTACAACAAAGGTTTTGTTATTGGCTTCATTTTTGATAATGCAGAAAATTTTTTTTAAAAAAAGAAAAGACTGGAACAAAATGCACCGCTCTCTGACTCATAAATTAGCCTAATAAATGAAAATCCAACAATTTTTGCATAGATTGTATTTTAAAACCGGATTTCTTCTGCAGGTGTGCTAGTTTGGACCAAGATGGAAAGATTAAAATTATCAGAAAAATTGCAGAGAGGGTCCCATTTTTGTTTTTTTGTTCTTACTGAATCAATCAATCAACCAATCAGTCAGTCAGTCTTTTGCTTCACCTCATCAGTAGTAGTATCATCATTTTTGTAGTTAGGCTACACTTCTCTTTTCTGAACTGGTGGAGGAGCTGTTTCTAAAGGTCAGTTGTGTCAAAGTGTCCATCTGCAGCTTGTGAAATTGTTTAAATCTTATAAGGTTTGAAAAGCCCAGAAAACTTTTTTCTCCTCTATCAGATTTTTAATATGAATGGTGCAGCTCTTCATTAACACACTATATTAAGGCCACGTTGGGGCCATTTCACTTCTTTTACCTGGGAAGTCTCTGTATGTGTGTGCGCTATTCTCGCTAGATATTCTCAAAAGGAATGAAGACACATATGATGACAGCAGAATGAGATTAAGAACAGGAATTCATGACAACACTTATAAAAAGTTAGAGTTGAGGATTATAGGCTACGTGTCAGGGATCACACCATATCATTACCACTGAAGTCGGGGACGCGCATCCAGCTGCCTCTGTGATTCCCCGCGCGCGTTCACGAGCATGGAGACACCTGACCGCTGCTGGGGGACACCGACCGCCCGCTGATTGTTCTCATAGCCCCGCGACCAAACTCCTTTGCACACCCTCCTGTTGGTTGTCCAGCCGTGTCTCTGCGGAGCAGGATGACGGACGAGGAGGCGTTCGTGTCCGGGAATCAGAGCGTGGACGGCGGCCTGCTGTGGGACTACAGGCGGCTGACTCGGCTGTACTGCATGAATGGCGGACATCACCTCCAGATCCTCCCCGATGGGACAGTGCAGGGCCAGAGGGATGAAGAGGACGTTTACAGTAAGACTGCAGCGCACTGCGCATTTCACACCCAGGCCAGGCCTACAACATGATGCGTTCACGTCCTTTCCTGCAGGTGTGTCAGGTTCAAAGGGGAAAAATGGAAAAAAGAGACATGCGTCCAATGAATGAGAAAAACGGCTACCTAAATTTAAAGAAGGGTGCCGCTTATGTTTGACTCGGAAAACATAGACATGATACCAGCAGGTTTGTTTTGTCTGTTTGATTTTTAAGTTCTTTTCAAATGTATTTGTTAAACTTACTGGATGAGGAATTAATTGCACAAGTAAACTAAGCAGCAGAAACTTGTGATAAACTGGTACTTACGGCTGAACTGGTCTGATTATGTAGACATACACATTACAGGGACACATGATGCAGAGGTATGTCCTGTTTGTGATAGTTATTGGTAACACTTTCTATGAAGCCTGTCTCTGTAATGCATTATAACACATTATGAACATATAGAACACATTATAATGCATTATGAACACACTTTCATGCATTATATGTGGTTATAACCCTAACCATAACCATAACCATGTGGGTCATGGTTACGGTTAGGGTTAACCCTAATCTTGCTCATAACAATGATTATACAGCACTATAGGCACATTATAAGCATGTTCATAATGCATTATAGATGGATGCTCTGAGTAAAGTGTTGCCTAATTATTTTCCAGTAATCCAACTTTCTGCTCAGCCATCATGAAACAAGCCCTCTAAATAATGTTAAATTAAGAAGTCATGCCATAATTATGTCAACACGAGGATACTAGTTGACTGTCTTCATCAGTGCTCTTACTTGGAAAGTTACCGTACATACATATAATATATAATATAATTTCATGCAATACGCCATTTATTTTTATCAAACATCTCACCAGAGACGACAGAGTAAAATGTTGTGGTCACTGAGCGCTGCCATTGTCAAAAAAAACAAAACAAAAAAAAGCATGGTTTCCCTCTATCCCTTTTATTTCTTCTATAATATGCTCAGCGTTTCATGCAACAATTCTAGAAAAACTAACTTCAGGACAAAAAAAACTATTTAGTCACAAGCATGAGGATGCTCTGAAATTCATTTGGCTAGATTATTCAAATTCATATCATGAAACTATAGACTTGCGATCATTAACATACTCATTCAACCCAAGATTTGAAATCGTTTGAGCCTTCCTCTGTCCATTCATCTGTCAGCTGACTTGAGATACAGTAAGAATGTTTGGAGCTGTCACAATGTGTCTATTTCCTGTTTGTAAAGATGTATTTATAGGTGTCAATCAAGGCCAAATTACTTATTTTAACCTTTTTTTTCCTCCTTTCAGCTGTTTTAAAGCTCAAAGCTGTGGACAGAGGTGTAGTGATCATCCAAGGAACTGAAGCCAAGCGATATTTGGCCATGAGTGATGAGGGCAGTTTGTACGGCTCAGTGAGTATCTGCCATTGACCTGATGATGTGTGGAAATCACTACATTAAACTTAATGATAGAGGCATGCGAGAATAAATCTTCTCTGATATCTTGGGTAAATGATGATTTTTAATCTCAGACCAAACATCGGAGGCCTCTCTGTTAGTGCCTTTCTGTTTGTCTGTCAGCCCACAGTGACTGACGAATGTTACTTCCTGGAGAAGCTGGAGGAGAACCACTACAACACATATCTGTCTCAGAAACATCAGGAGGAGAACTGGTACGTAGCTCTGAAAAAGAATGGAAAACCCAAACTGGGTCCAAGGACTCACATCGGACAGAAAGCCGTCTTCTTTCTGCCCCGACAGCTGCGCGACTCAGGGGAGTGAAGACGCCATCTCGGCAGCGGTTGATACCTCAACCCGAACGGATGTGAAGGTGCTCCAGGTCTTGGTCGTCATTAAAATACTCATATCATCATTCTAGTTCGTGAACTCAGCCACAAGAACACATGAGGAAGTGGCATGAAAGTGGTACATCCGTCAAGATCTGTGGCAGTTTTTGTTAGGATTCCATTTTTGCCTGATAGAGAGGCTGGTTCTGGCCATTAAGATTATGCATCAGAGGTAAAAGTCCGAGCACATCATCCTCTTTTTGTCGACTAACACACTTAATTGTTTTTGGTAGTAGATCTTCTTATTGCTCAGAGGGAAATATGAGGAGCAAACAAGCAAACAGTATCATCAGCAGACGCTGAGCCAGCTGAGGCTCAACCAACAGTAATTTTATCTCCATTAGATCTCAGACTAAGAGGCATTTCAGATGATTATGCGGATACAAAAACATTTAACAATGATATGTTTTAAATACTATAATTAGAACAAAAACTCCAGTGTAGTATTAGTAAGTCGTTTTCTTCTTATCTAAATTGTTTCCAGATGTCAATTGGAATTTATTTGGTGGAAAGTTTGGAAGCGAAAACAAGTATTTTTTTCTTGTGGATCTGGAAAGATAAAAATGCAGGAATTGCTTTTTAAGTTCGTGATTTAAATTTTTTTTTTCCTTTTTTTTTTTTTTTTTTACTACTGCACTTGGATTGAAAAGTACACACATAACCTCTTTGATTGAGGGTGTCGCGTGCTCTTTCTTGTACGACTCTTCCGTAATCTACATCTTGCTCTCCAGAAGTAATGAGAGTCATTCGGTGCTCGGCATATGCCAAAGTGTCACAAGCTGAAGAGCTGAAATATTTTATATTTCCAAAAATTACACTTTGCTGCCACTTGGTGCCACAAATGTGTAAAATTTCACAGTGCACCACTAAACATACACATGGTTCTGTGGCTCTGATGCAATCTTGGACCACACATTTTGATTTACATAGCTTTTCCTCCTGACCCCCCTGCCTTATAAATGCTGACCTCTGAATAATGTGAACTTAGTGATGTTATATCAGAGGTTACGAGACCCCCACATGGCAGTGGCACTGCATTCAATAATCCAAAAAACTCAATAATGAGGCATTAAAAGTGACATTTATTTAACATTTAACATTTTCTGTACAGTTTCATATCAACAAAACCCCAAGATTGCAGCTCTACATCACACTGAAATAAGCGTAACGGGTCTGTATCAAAGCCATGGCAGAAGTATGAAATTAACTGATGAGGCAAACAGCTCGGTTTGCTGGACCAGACTAAAACCCACATTAAATCCCTCCATTGACAACAGCGGTTAGATTATGAAACACTACATTGTCCTGACATGCTGTTTGCTCCCCCATATAAAACAGAAACACAATCCTGCACCACTGCATCATTCATTCCACATTTTATACGTCTGGGACTTAAATTAATGACAGGAACATCCTCTGGATTTTACTGGTTATGTTTCTAAAAGTGCACCTGCATACAGCATTATCTGATATAGTTTGGATACCCACAAGATAGTTTACATCATCTCACTTTATGAATAATTTTCAAAAAACAAAACAAAACAAAAAAAGCAGATTTCCCGTATCCACCTTTTTGCAGTGTCAATTAAATGTTAAGGGCAAAAAACCCACCTGAAAATGGAATTTGAGTGCTTTTCAAGTGCTTAGATAATTTAAAATGTTTAAATGAGATCATTACCAGCTGAGATCCAGACAGCCAAGCCTCTTTTCTATAATCTTAGAGCTTTTCCACTGACAGTGAATGAGAAGCCGACTCCACCGACATGGAAAGGTCAGGCTGTTAAATCGAAATGAGCTTTTTAAAAAGACGTGAACCAGAAAATGTGCTCATAAGCCCATAAAGAAAAAATCAACTTGGTTGCTGTCAGTGTCCCTGTACTGTCAACTGAGCTGCTGTGGGGTTTGTCACTTGACATTTGCAGCCATCTGGTTTAAGTGCTGCAGCTCGTCTGAGTTTAAGAACGCAAAATCTTCTGAGATCATACTTGTAACTAAAACTCCATTTCCAGGGTGGAAAGTTTTACCTGATTTAATGTACGACAAAACAAGAAAACTGTAGCCTGTGACACACGGGTGTCATTTTGGTGCACTCACTGACACTGTTTGAATCACAAGCATGTATCTTGTACCAGGACAATGCCCTTCATGAACAGTTTCTAACAGCTTAAAGCAGCAGACAACACTGCCCCCTCCTGGCTAAAAAAAAGGGCAACACTACTTAAAGCCAACAGGTGAGTGAAATATGTGGTTATGGTTATATCAGCATTTACAGCCTAATAAAAGCTTTAAAGTGTATGTGGAATCTAGAAACAGCCTATAATAGTCACAATCAAACCATGAAGTGAGATTAGTGCAGATTACAAAGTGTGTTGCATGCTAGAATGCTGGATTAATTAATACCTGTTGGCTTCAAGTGTCACCAACATGAAACTCTCCCTATTTATGGACCTTAAGGGCAGATGCATGCTCGTATGCTACCATCAAATGATATAAGGCATTACTTATACATTACAGACAGAGATGTAAATAGCACTTAACATTCGCCACTAATGAATACATTAAGGGACTATTACTGTTAACCATTTTCCATTAATAAATCTTCAAACCAAAATAAAACAAGTGATATATTTCCTGAATATTTTATCAAGAGTTGTCTTCTTCTGGAAGTCGTCTGGCCGATTTCTTCTTCACCTAAAATTTGATCTCTCCACAGAGTTGCTGTTTGTGTCGGTCATGTCCAGTTCTGCCACATCCAACATCCTGAATTTGGGGTTAAGGAAGGATACACAAATCAGATCTAGAAAAGGAGTGACAAGATTAAGGCAACAGTCATATTCTCCTTTTGTATTTATCTGCTTGAGGATGTTGTGTTAACGTTGAATTCTGATTCATGCTTGAGTAAATTACATCGGTTCTTCCACTAGTCGGGAGGTGACCTGAGGAATTCTGTCAAAATTTATCAATACTGCCTTTTTTTTTTTTTTTTTATAAAGCTCTTCTGAGGAACTTTCCTTTTGTATTGATTGTGGGGGGGAGTTAGTTGGGCTGTTTGCCCACCATGGCAGTATTTGATGGAGGCTGTTGCTCCACAACTGAGATACTGATTTTTTTATTTACATGCATTCTTTATTGTCCGAAAGAATAGCACATGCATTAATCACAATGCAACTCAAATGTGTAGAGAGATCCACCTGAGTGTTATGCTAATAGAAGCTAAAAGCTAGTGTCAAGGAGTGACGAGCATCAGGCTACGGAGCTCTAGTACATTTATCAACTTGTTTTCATATACAGTAGTAAACAGACTTCAGCCAGTAAGGGGAGATGCTCTGGTATGCTTTAATTTTTCACATGGTGTCGGCTGAGACACTGCAGTCCCTTTTTAATTTGGATTCAGTCCGTAAAAGTTATTTGAAATATGTGTTTATTAGTCTGTGCATTTGTGGTTTACGCGGCATTTTGTTTACTTGCTGCCCTCAGCTGTCAGGACTGATTTGTGTGCCAAACATTCAGGTAATAAAAACTTTGAAATTAGCAACAGAACTGAAATTTGACAGAATCCTCAAACAGTTGCCAACCACTAATGGTAAACCCGACTGGTTTGTTTACAAAAGAGAATTATTTATAGAATCTGACACTTGGTTGGTGGCGAGTAATGCTGTTTATTTCTTTTTTAATTATGAGCTAAGTCTTATCGTCCCCTTAATCTCATTACTCACTGGAACAAGATTCCAGCATGTGTGAAAATATCTCCAAAGACATACATGACTGTGCTCGTATTAGTACACCTTACCTCTAATAGATGAAGAGTACCCTTGTTCGGGGTAGAGTAGCGTAGGTGGGATCAGCCAGTTTACGCACTCTGGAGTAGTTAACAAAGCCTCTGATGAACAGCATGAAGCCTGGAGGGCAAAGAGAAGACACGTGATGCAAAGAAGCTAAAATCACACAACATAAGAATATTTAGCAAATGCAATCATGGGAAGTATTGGGAAAGGCTACTGGTTTAGAAAATAATCTTTCACTTACCAAGAGCCAGGAACACCCACCACAACCAATACTGCCCATCAAAGTAACCATGGAAGTAGGTAGAAAACTGGAAGAAATACAACAGAGGACATGTTAAGTGCTAAGACACGATTCTAGAAAGTTACTGAAAATGTAGTCTGTGGAGTTAAGATGAGCACTTATAATGCTGCACCTTTACAGCACTGAACAGCCGTTTAGTAGCCTGTGCCCAGCGCAAAGACGCCGCCCACTCCACTGAGCGGACTTGATTCTCTTGGTTCGGCATTGCGCTGCCAAACTGTGATTCTCCCGTTTGAAAAAGCAATTATCCAATGAGCACCAGCGGTGGAAAGCCACAGGAAGGACTAAGCTGTGTGTCAAGATATATTCGACATTTCAATCGACAAAGCCGTGCTACAGGACCAGTGTCTTTCATGAGTTTTAAAAAATGCCAAATTTGGCCTTTGTGTGGAAAAGAAGCCACTATCTGTCTACTTGTGCTGATGCTTCAGGAGACGCGTCTGTCCTCAACAGCAAGAAGCACAAAGTAACGTTAGGTCCCGCTGTCCTGTGTCTACTCACGATGATAATGTGATGAGATTTCAAGCCAAAAACATTTATTTTTCTTTCCATGAATGGTGAATGGTGGGTCAGAATCTCAATCACAACACAGTGCAACAACACCTATGTGATTATTAAACAGTTTTTGGAGACATTTTTGGATTTCAGTCACCTCGCTTCGCCAGACTTCTCTCCATACACACTCCACAGTAGCTGAAACGCCCCCTGGCAAAGTAATGATCATTCTCACGTATTAAATTTGAAAAGGCAACAACCAGTGAGGAAGGGTTCAAATCTAATCCCCTTCCTCTCAGAATCGGCCAAAGTGGAGGCGATGTCAGACCAAGAGAATCAAGTCCACTCAGGCGGAATCTCTGCTCTGGGTCCAGTCTGGCCATTTAGTGGCTGACCTGGTCGTGATGAAAATTCACTTAACAGCTCTTACCCTGACGATAAGAACCCATTTGATGAGGGACAAGCCGAAGCCAGAGATGGCACCGTATCGGCCGGCGGCTGATGTGGTCAAACAGAACGACAAGAAGAAGCCGATCCAGTTGAAGAGGAATGCCACTGGTGACGGAAAAAAGGATTAATGAATGTAAAGGAAAACACCCGGTGTGACAACACAAAACTACCCATAAATGTGTCATTTTTAAAGCATTAAGCAAAAGATTTTTTAATTAAAGATCCAAGCTAATTTTAAAGTCATTAAACTGGCTAGAACACCCTCACAAAGTTGAGCGATGAGTGTACCGCCATTTGCACCAAACACAGCCATTAACAGCCCCCGAGAACATGCCAAACTGAATTATAATTTAAGAGTAACTGCACAGCAAATGTTTACGGAAAGGGGATTACATCATTTTCATGTTCAGTGACATATTTATACAAATAGAAATGAATGAATAACAGTCTTTGCAGTGGAAGCGACCACGGTCTCCAAGAAAGGATGTCGTAGCAGTGGTTTCAGGGCCATGGTGAAAAAGCAAAAACACACGTAATGTGGGTTCTAATGCTGACCAAATGACGTTATTAAGCGCACTTTAAAGTTACAGCTTGCACCTGCTACATAACATTACTATGCAATGTTTCATTCACACACAACCGGAACTGTCTTGTACGTTTGTGACCGCACCTCTTACTGGTGAAAGTCAGTTTATTTTTTAAGAGAAGAGAAACTGTACACACATAAACTGGTGAAATGCTAAATAAGGTCTTACTGAAGAAAGTGAGCATGAAGATGCCGTCATTTCCTATTCGCAGCTGGTCAGCATCTTCAAAGTCATCCCTGGCCACAAAGTCGTCCTCCTGCAACAGCAGTGAACATGCAGATATATTACCATTAACTGTGTTTAACTTTGCTTTCTTGTTATGTTTTGGTCTTTATGTATTAGTTCACCACAAAGCACTTAGCGATCTACCGTGACTCTTCCAGTGACCAAGGGGATGGCAGCCTCCTCTTTGCTTCTCTCAGCTTCATCGTAGGAGGGTAAAGTGGTGGCAACACTGTAGGATGGAGGGTTGGGAAATCTTCCTCCATCTTCCTTGTACTCAAAGAAAGCTGTGGAGGTAACAAGCAAATGGCATTTCATCCTGGTACAGAGATCTCTACAGAGGCAGAAACTGACATTCTGAATATAATAAATACCTGAAGAAATAGCTTAACTGCGGTACATTGAACTCAAGTGCTAATATATCATTTACATAAGCTGGGATAATATTTAAGCTAAAATCACTAACTTTCTGCACTTAAAAACCTAAAAGAATATTGTGGAGACTGTCATTGCATTTGTAAAGTTGTTTTGCCTTATTGCCAACAATAATATTTCAATGACTCACCCAGAAACATAAATACAAATTTCATTCATTGAAGTTAGACGATATTTACATTTTAAGTGAACATACCTGAACAACATCATTCATTACAGTTTGGACTCTCACTGTTTCATTTAATCCCATCTAAATATGCCTATCCTTTGAAATGTGAAATAAACAAAAACAATCTATTGCCAGTTTTATATTATTTGAGGACACTTTCATTTCCATAACCAGATACCAGAACTCGAGGTTCTTTAATGTTGGCAGATTTACCAACTGTCATTACAGTATAATTGTTGACGGACAAAAAGAAGCCAACTTTTACTTTAGGGAAAAAAGAGAAGCGACAGAAGATAAGTATAAAAACCAGACTGGGGGGAATAGGTTACAGCAAGAGGAAAAACATTAGGACTAGCCAATTTGGCAGCTGTCCAGAATGCTTATGTTGTTCAAACACAATGTGCACTGAAGCCAATCAATGGACTCACCCAGGAAGTACACAAACCAACACCCACTTATGCAACAACACGACCTATGCCCTCTTTAAGGAGTGAGATTAGACACTGGATCTTTCCAAAAGGCCTTACACATGAATACCTTCCACATTATTTATTCTACAGCTAACTACAGCTAACAGTATAGCACATACTAGAGCAGCAGATTACCAGAATATTCTGCACACACTTATTCAACTACTGAACTTCAGACCACTTGAGTTATGAGGCATCGATACCTAAATCTCAATAAGGGAATATCACACTTTACGTCCATGTTTTAATACAAATCTGATGGCTGAAGTTACTTTGTACTTTGCAGATTAAAGCTTCAGATGCAGACCACAGAATGAGCTCAGAAAAACTGCAGCACTGTTTAAGTTTCAAGAGACAATTTTATGAGACAGGGGAAACCGTATGACCAGAGTAACCTTCAATTGCTGATCACTTACTCTCACATTCTTTGCTGTAGCTATCTTTGGCAGCAGCTAGGAGCTGCAGTTAGCATGTTAGCTTAGATAGCTGTGCAGCTGTGGCTTTACTAGCAAACCAGACAGCCACAGCAAAGGACAAGTATTGATATTTACACCTCAGGCAACAGGACTGAACACAGCCTCAGAATTTTTTACCGTCTTTTGTTGCAGTCGAGTTTGAATGAAGTAAGTTTTAGGATGAATTAACATTGCAACTACAAGCCAGAGACAGGACTGGCAAAGCTAGGAGATTAGCATGCTAGCTTCTGTAGACGTCTGATGTTTTTGACATGATGTCAGAAATGTTATTGCTTCATAAAGCTAGTGGATAATGTTAGTTCATTTTGTAAAAGTTTTAAACATAAATTCTGGCCACATCTTACACATTGCTCCTTTACAGCAAACAGCAATTAAAAATAATTCATACAGGTTGAGGTTGTGATTATATAAGATGCCACCCTTACTCACACAGCACAGCTATCAGAAAAAGTTCACACTTTAAAAGAATGATGACACTGTGGAAAAACTTTTCACAACCAATTCTTCTGCTTTTGTGTCTTGGGCACGTTTCACTGCAAGTACTTATTGCTGTACGGTAACTTATTACAAGGCTTCCTATTATAATGGAAAATTTGTAGGCAGTGGCACAGATATTTATGGATGTAGATATTTCTGCTGCTTCTGAGTCATCTGAGGGTGTGTGATGGAAGGTGAAGGTTCCTAACCTGCATTTGCTGCAGCAATGCTGCTGTAGGGTGGTGGTGCATCCTGGGCAGGACCCTCCTGGGAAGACTGAGCCGGCTCCTCCTCATTCACCAGCTGAGGAAGTGCACATCAATGACAACACACAATGTACAACATGTAACACTTATGCATTAAAATATCTACATCTTTGATCTATATTTAGTTGACATTACATGTCACCCAACTTCATCCCTTCCATTTCATTTTTCAGTCTTAACACCAGTCAGAGAGTGAGGAAAAAAGGCAGCAAATGAAAAAAAAATTTTTTAAATACATTGCCTCACCTGCAATGGTAAATTTAGCAAAAGTAATTTCACTGCATGAACCTACATCTTTTATATGTATTGCTTCAACAGAAAGACCGCTAGTGGCAAAGATTACATATTGTGCGTTTCAATTTCATCCCGTAGGAAAATAGTTCTTGTTGGCTACATATGATGATTACAAACCATTTAAGAAAACTGAATTAAAGGAACGCAATTGTGTGGTTTTGCAAGACGACGGATATTAGACACTGTCAAATGTCGCCATGCATTTTGCCTGTGGTCGCTGTCCCTGTAAGACTTCTGGTTGTTACATCCCATTAGTGATAATGTTGAAAGTGCATGAGCAAGGCTGCACTGTGGAAATAATGGATTCACAGGATTTACATCAATGTGACGAAGTTCCTTCCTTTGTCAGAATTTGAATCTGCTAAATAAAACTGTTGATCTGTATACATCCTTCTCATTTGAATTTCCAGTTGAGTATATAACAATGAACAATGAAGACTGAGATTGCAATGAGGGGTTACAATTTTTTTTCCATATTTCCCACCTTCCTTTATAATTCCCAGTGTTGAGCAAGCACAGAGGAAATGGAGTAGATGTCATGTGCTTACTAGACAAAATAAGAGCAACAAGGTTAACCAGTCGCACTTCTAACATCTACTGAGCAACAAGTGGTTTTGATTGACATGTCAGCAGCCATTCTTTCTTCAAAGTTACTTACCGGTTGTCATGACTGACTGCGCTGCACAGTAACCTGACACATCATCAAAACTACATAGCCTTCATTGCATGTTGAGCTGGGCAATAATGATTACACAGTCATTTGCGTGTGAGCAGGCTGCACCCTCAGGTGGATCCTCTTCTGTCTGTCTTGAGTTTGAGTTACTGACGGACGAGACTTGACTGGTCACTGATCCAGGACCGTCAGGTAACGTAGTATGACAGCTTTAGCTCAAGGCTACACGACGTAACGTTCAAACTACATAACATTCCTGTTCAAGCCAGCCTAACTACTCAGCTGCTAGTGAAAATGGGTCACATAGGCTTCACGTCATATATAATGCAATTTTTAATACTTCATTTCAGCGTAACAAATCGGTTTGATGTAAGCGTAAGCTATTTATCGCCCATCATGCCCTCCCGTAAACATATGTCGGTTGAGTTGGTTGTTTTCCTCAGTGACAGACTAATGTTGCCTGACTGCACAGCAGCTAACGCTAGCTGTTAGCTACGGTTCAGCCTTAGCATGCCAGCAAACGGCTACGTACCTCTTGATATCTCACGTTGCTGTTTTGTTCTGCCATTTTGGAAGAGGAGCGAAATATTCAACACGTCCTCTTCCCTTTGCAACTGCCAAGATTTGTTATGTGTATAATATTTCGCAAACGAAGCAACAAAGGTAGTAGACGCTGCCTCTTTAGTCGGCCATCTCCTTCCCTCTCCTCTCTCTGACGCCCGCACTGGTAACAGGCTCTGGTGCTGCCTTCAAACGCTGTTGGAATTTTCAATACCATTTGTTCGCACGTAGAACAAGTACAAATAAACATGTAGTTCAAGTGTCAAAAGTTAAAATACTCATCAGAATTTCACAGTGCTACTGTATATGTGTATTGTCAATACTGTTTAGAGCTGTTGCAGTTGGTCAAGATAGATTTTTTTTTTTAAAATCACCGTGTGATTAATTAATTTACATTCATATTTTATGAGATGTAGAGCTCGCTTGTAAAATCTGTGAGCGAAGTAGCCACTCATAACTTTCAGGTGACTGTAGTGGAATGAGAACTACAATATTCGTCTCTGACATGCGGTGGAGTAGAAGTATGATATATTATGGTACGGTACATGCCTGAAAAGGTGTAAAGTAGCAGAAAATTACAACGCTCTAGTCAAACAGAAGTACTTCAGAATTATACTTCCACGCGTCATATATTTGTAAAATATTTCTTTTAGGTATTGTTATAGTATTACGTTAGCACAAAGGACTGTGTGCTCCTCTTATTTCCTTTATACATAACATAAAACCAGTTTGTTCACAAGGCCACTTTTCTATTACGTCCAACATGAACTGTATGAACCTTACCAGGAGCACCTAAATGCAACATTAGTTGTTGGTTTTGTCATGTGACAGAAGGAACAGAATGAACAGCTCAGCATTTTCCCCAACCAAAAGAGACACAGAGACATAAAAAGTAAATGCACTTTTATTAAAATGAACAAGTCAGAAGAAAAGCTAAATGAACAATCATCTAAACACCTGAACAGTTTGTGCAACACCAGCACATGATTATTACTGCAAGAGTTACTTAAGGTTATTTCGTCAACAAGCACTGCTCGCTGTCCACCAATGTGTCTCCACCAGAAGATAAGGAATTGCTGGAGTGTTTTTTTTTTTGCTTGTTTGTTTTTTGGGGCAAATGCCTTATAGCCTGAAAAAGCTTTCAGTTCTTCTGCGGCCCTGGGGGAAGTGTTTCCACCAATTTGTTGTGC
>JAPZDX010000025.1:10185152-10197029 GCA_029783625.1 Naso annulatus
CATGACCTGCCTTCTCATAGCCAGTTCCCCTCCAGCTGGACAGAAGTAAAGTCTCTGTGGAGCCTTGGGTATTTTTGCCCAATAAAGATGATACAAGTGATTTCAATAACTTTATTAAAACCATATTGTGACACAGACCAGAACACGTACAGAGCACACAACAGAAATAAATACCATCATGTGTACAGCGCTCATTGTCAAACAGGCTTATTGCAGCTGGCTTTAGATTTATGTCATCCAGAAAGAGAGAGGGCATGCTATGTCATCAGAGAGATACCACCAGGAGCTGGGCTCAGTGTGCTAATCACCCTGCCTGCTGTTTGATTGGAGTGCAGTTCCCAAACACTTACACCTGCTCTGATATACACCCAGGCTGCATCTGTCTGAAACAACCAGCTCCCCATTCAGCTTCGCTTAGGAAGGCGTTAGGCTGCTTTAATCAAGGTCCATGTCAGGCTTGTTTTCTGTGGTCTCTGTGGTGGGGTTGCCTGTGTTCTCAGTCGTTCCCTTTTCTGCGGCTTCTTCCTGCGGTTTGTCCTGTCCGTTGACGGGCCCATTCTGCTCTGCAGGCGTGTCCTCCTTGGGAAGCTCTACCTTGGGCTTAGGCTTGGTCACTATGGGGTTACAGGCGGAGAACAGCTCCTGGAAAATTACACAAAGAACACACACGTAATGATTAACCACGGCGCAACACATAACTGCAATATCTGCCGCAAACTTACTCATCCGTTCCTAGTAGATGGTCACTTTCAGTGTCTCACTAGTTTCTAACAGCATAAAGCAACTTTCATGATGGTAACCCCAACTGGAAACAAATTAATTTTGACTATTTCAATAAGCAGAAATCCTGTGTGTGAATTCTAAGGTTCAAATTCACTTCTTGGTGTTTTTTTTGTCACTTATTACCCCCCAAAATGTCATGCACAACACCAATTTAACAACGGCCACAATTTCTATTTATTGGACGAATCTGTCATTAAGTCAAACAGTTATTTTACATTTCCTGCACTTCGCTCAATTTCCTCGGTTCTTTGGTATCGTAACATTCCAGTGAGCGGGAACTCACCCTTGTTTTTGCTTGAATGTCTTTTACTTTGACAGAGGGGTCCACCGACAAGCTCAGTTTGCTTTGCTGGTTCATGGCACTGTTCATCCACATCATTACATCACCGGTCAGTTTGTCCACTTTGGTGACATCTGCCTCATCTAAGTGGTCGTACTGCTCCTCCTGGACAGCAAAGGGGAAATGGGAAATGTAGGGTTACTAACAATTACGGGCATTATTTACTTCTATTTGTAATGGTGCCTTTGATTCTATGAGGTGTACAGATGAACAGCAATTGTCCAGATTAAGCTTTTGGTTTTACCTTCATTTTGAAGGCTTCAACAAATTTCATGTACTGCTGGATTTGTTTTCCCATCTCCTCAAATGCTTTAGGTCTCTCTTCAGCTTCTGTGTACCTCTCCTGGATGGGCTGGCCAAGTTTCTGTAGTGAACACAAACATACGTGTCAGTTTGAGAAATCAAATTTCAACAAATCAATGGAGGGAAAAAGGGAATTATTATAGCAATAAATACCTTCAGCTCTGCCAGTTTGTCAATGTACACTTGTTTGGGTTGGTCCTCTCCATCTTCATACAGCCAGTTTTCAGTATCCTCCAGCTTTAATGACAAAGCATCTCGGTCCTAAAAGTACAACAAATAATAATTTGACAACGTGTAAAAGAAAGCCAAACTTGTTGAACAGCCATTTTAGAGGTACTACTTTGATTTTACAATGAGTCAGAGTAACTCGTGTACTCACAGATTCGCTGACAAACTTCTCCAGCATTCCATGTAGTTTGTCCCTCATGTCGTACACGTACTCTTCTACATTATTCTTAGCGTCATTCCTCTCCTTCTCCAGCTTATCCTGCATGATCATCTTACCCTGAGGGGAGTTCAAACAGCAACTGTGACCACTGAACACTTTGAAACAGTTCATGCAATTTCAGATGAGCCAGATGGGTGGATTTATTTGATTTATGGGATGGATCAAAGTTAAGTTACCTCATTTTCTACAAAAAGGTTGAGCATGTCATCTGCTAGCTGCCACTGTGGACTGTTTTCAATGGGGAGCTCCAGCAGTTTTGTTTTGACTTTGGGCTTCTTGGCTTGTGGGGGTTGGTCGGACTTCTTCTCACTCTTGCCCTCCTCTGTGGCAGTCTGAAAAGTTATTCAGCACAAGACATGCAAAAATCAAGACGAGCAAAACCGCAACAGCTCATTAGAGCATACGTAGAGTCAAATGAAATCCAGTGCATTAATCTTTATCAAACTTGTAGATTTTGTTTACACAGAGGTGTTGGTTCACTTTATTAAGGTCTCAGAGAATTTGGCCCATTGTATTGAACTGTATCTCTTTGTAAAGATAATCTAATAAACTAGTAACTCTGCTCATTAACACAAAATGTAAGCATCTCACATCCATCTCGTCGCTCTCAGGTGGCGTCTTCTCCTCCGCTTCTTTCTGGCCTTCTCCCTGACCCTGCTGCTCATCCTGATCGGTCTGCATTTTGCTCTGCTGAGGAGTCATAAAAATCTGATATGCTTTTCGTCTCAAAACAGAAATACAAATAATATATAAATACCGATACACTATGTAAGAAAAGGGAATTATTTTAACAGGCTACAATATACCTCTCCATCTTTGTCACTGGTCTGTTCTGTTTCCATGGGTTCCTCTGTTTCATCAGACTTCTGCACTTCAACCAGAGAGGCGCTGGACACGCTGAAGATACCGTGGATGTTCACCCTCACCTTGACTTTCACCTTGGAGCTCTCACCAGACGCCTGAGGGACAACCTTCTGGATCAGAAACTGACCTGTAAGAAAGAAACAAGAACAGTATAAGCAAAAGTTCAGAGGGCAAAACAGACTGATGGCCTCTCCTGATGCTAATAGTCTTGACAGGTGAGGTTAGGACACAGATTTTGCTTTATCCATCCCAGATCATTGTGTCATCCTAGATATTTTTCTCAGGTGTATGAGGACCAAACCAGCAGTAACAGAAGAGTAAATACTGGACTAACATTTTTCAGGCACACAGAAGCATGACAGCATGCATATCCTGCTGCGTGTCTGCTGGGTGTATGCTAAACCGCTCCTCTCTTTTTATCCCTTTGTGGTCAAAAATCACTTTGGATGCTTATAGTTACTTACCAATGGTGGGATCAGGGTAGGGCAGCTCATTAGGGCAACTGTAGTAGGCCTCCAAAGAAAAAGGCTCCTTTCGGTAGAAGGTCAGAACTTTGGAGAAGGGTGCTGCATGGTTCCGGGGAAATACCTCGCAATCACTGAAACAAATAAATATTTTAAAACAATGATTGCAATCAGTAACTGAGATCTGAGGCAGAAGGAAAATATGAAAAACAAAATAACTCAAATTGTTTTTCTTTTAGTTTTGTTCTTTTACCTCAGGCCTTCCTCTGCAGCAGAATGCCACTTCAAGGAGATGGGATAGGGAACAACATCTGTGGTGGAGAATTCACGCACTTTGAAGGCAGGTGACAGTATCGCACACTGCGGAGAAACAACCGGCATTTCAGTGAGAGCTGCGGCCGAGCAAATATTTAAATCTATAAAAAAACATCAGTAAATGCCGATTCAAGTGCCGATGTGTTGATTTCCTGGTGAGCAACGGGAGGAGTGGAGACTGGAATTAAGAGCCAAAGTGTGATATACCTGCAGAGCGCAGCCTCTGGCCACGGCTTCATCAGCATTCAGTGTGGTGCTCAACTCCTTCCCGAAGAATTTGCTGATTCTCTCTTTGACGGCTGGGATCCTGGAAGCACCACCCACTATCTCCACAGCATAGATGTCGTCTTTTTTCAGTTCTAATAGAACAAAAACACGGTTTTATTATTGCCCAAACCAACTTGCTTATGTTACATCCTTTGACAGAAGCAAGCCAGTTAAATTAGGTGACGTAAACTCTGTACTCACTGGTTTGTTCCAGGAGGCTCTGCAGTGGAGGCTCAACCCGGGCCAAAATATCTGAACACATCTCCTCAAACTGACCCCTTATGCAAGAGAGAAAGTGATTTAAAAATAACAGAAGATTTGGACAATAGAATACAGCAAGCAACAAATGATTTCTCGTTGGTCTACCTGTTCAGTTTTCCAGTGACATCAATGTCATTCATGAAGCACTCAATGTTAAGCGGCAGGTCAGAGGAGTTGGCACTCATTAATTTTTTCAGCTTTTCACACTCCTGGTAGAGCCTGACCAGAGCCCTGGGCTTCGACTTGACATCCAGCTTGTACTTCTTGCCAAATTCCTCACAGAAATACTTCACCAGTACCTCGTCAAAGTCCTTTCCTCCCAGCTCTGGGTCACAAGCTGTGGAAAGGATCTGAGAGACGTACAGAAAAGGTAAAGAGAGAGTTGAAGGAATGCGACAAAGCTCCTCACAGATTGCTTAAACATAGTCTTTACGCTAATACCTTGAGCTTGCCCTTATTGAAGGCACACACTGATGTCTGGTATCCAGAATGGCCCAGGTCCACAAACACCACATTCCTGGCCTTCTCCTCTGGAGCAGGGAGATCCTGTTTATAGATCCCATACGCCAGTGCAACTGGAAGGAAGATTGTGGAATTTTAAATCAAGTAAACAATTACCAAAATCAATGTCTGAGTGTGCATTCATTAAACTAAGTCTGAATGGCACCTGCAGTCAACATGCACACCCTTGCCCATGCCCTGCCCAAAAAACACCTAGTACAGACCTGCAGTCGTCTCATTCATGAGCCTCAGGCAGTTGAGACCAGCGATCTGTGCAGCATCTACCACTGATCTTCTCTCAGCATCAGAGTAATAACAGGGAACCTGGTTACAAAAGAAAAGCATTTGAAATAGATCCATTTTTTAACTTTCTGTTTTTACAAAATTTGTGAATTAAAACTTATACCTGAAACACCATCACTTAAACCTGAAACTCATGTACAGAATCCCTAAATCTAGCCTGCAAAATTGCAGGCACAGTTTTGTTTAACACTTAAAGGAGAAGTCTGTTTTTTTGCACATTAAGCCTTATAATAAGGAGAACAGCTGAAAACAATGGAGGGGCATTTTAAGTGCTTCAACAATCTGTCGAAAAAAAAGGTTGTTTTAAAAAGACTGGAATTTCACCAAATGTTAGTGGTGTCCTCTAATGTACTGACACTAAAACACAAAGTTAAACAACGGCAAATAACCTGAAAACGGTTATTTTTTTCCCCTGAAGCTGCTGAAAGAGTCGTGTCCGGGGTATAAGGTATTGGTTTGAAGTCGGTATATGAGAGGAGACCACTAAAAATTCAGAGAAATTCTTGTCTCTTAAAACGAGCGTTTATTGTGTTTTTCGACAGATTGTTGAAGCACTGAAAATGCCCCTTCGCCTCCATCTATCATCCCACATTCAGAAATGAGAATCTGTAAGTTACCCAGTGTCTGCACTTTGCTACAATTCTTCATGTATGTATCGTGCAGTTTACTGCAGTCTGACGGATGTTACTTATTGATTGTTGACCAATGTTACAGTAATGTCATTCCTAGGGGTGCCCCAGTCAGGGCCGATCAACCATCACTAATCTCTGGAAGCAGTATTGACCGATGTCAACCACAGATCCTATTACAGGGTCTATGTGAAACCTTTTGTGACTGTTTATAATATGGTATTATTTAATCGGGCCCTAATAAACTATACTTAACAACACTGTAAATAAAATTTTAAAATGTGGCTTCTTTACTTTCTTTTTGTTATTAATTTACTCAGTCCCTGTGTGTGTGTCTCTGTCTCACAAAGACAACAGAGTGTTGCAGCTCCTCTCTGTGCACACCCTGAATCAAAACATGACCGTGCATGCAGTGCTGTCAGCCAGGCAACTTTCTCACTCGATGCACCAACTTTAAAAATCCTCAATGCGAGTTCATTTCTAAAAGGCAACTAGTGACGATATAGCTGTAGACAGTCACAGTGTGGGGGTCCCTATCCGTTCCTCTTGCACCGTGAGCAGGCAGTACGTGTGTGGATGTGTGGGAAAAGTAGGAGGACGCTGCTTGCTGCAGCAGTGGGAGTTCAGTCGTGGTGAGGCATTAGCAAAACAGAGTAGCCAACCTTCGGGGTACGTTAGAAGCTTAATAAAACACACATGGGAAACCTGAGCAGTCGCTGGTTTGCTTGTCGCTAATACTAAATCTATTCGGTGATAGATGATACTTACAGACACAACACAGTCAGCCACAGGCTTCTTAAGTGCACTCTCTGCCGTCTCCTTCAGCTTGGTCAGCAGCATGGCGGTGACCTGTTCAATGCTGAACACCTTCTCTTCGTCCATGTACATCACCTTAAGTAAAAGAAATGATCAGAGATGAGAAGATAATCGCATTGCTCCAGATGATTTCTTCTATAAAATCAGTGTTCTGAACAGCAAGTGACTGTATTAGCATCAAACTTATCTACTGTGTCCTTTGGCCAAGTCAAAAACTACTATCTGACAAATTGAACAAATAACAACATCAGAACTGCATAGTGTGACTTATTTGCTCTATTTCACATTTCCTGAAATGTCTATTTCAGGTACCAACATCTCTCAGTTACTCATTACTGTGTCTCTTATCACTGCACTGCATCAAGGCTTCTTTTGAACCTTGTCTCCGTTCAGTTTAACTTATGATGACACAGACATTTCACAACTTCAATAAGCAGGCATGTGCTGTGTCGTAGGTGCAATAAAATGTAGCTCAGCAATGTTTTGTGCTTGTTTGCATTGTGGCTGTGTTTGAAAAAAAAAAAACAGAACAAAAAACCCTTATTAAGCACCAGAATTAGGCCACATATCAAATGTTCCGAAACAGAAGCTAACACAGAATGATATTCAGGTTGTAATGACAACAAAGAATATAAAACCCCTTTGAATAAAAACAGCTGTAATTGTACCCATTCTGTCGTGTTCTATTGTCGTTACTGTTATTGTAAAAGTGTATTTTCTTTGTATCTGCTGATGTGACAGTAAAACGTTCACTTCCAGTCTCTCCTTACAACACTGCTCAGATGAGTCACTGTGATGTCGTAAAAGGTTCGGAGAGATTTTCACAATTCATACTCTCATGGTACGTTCCATTTACCTTGGAAGTCGGAATTCAGAGCTAGATTTGACTTCAAATCCGAGTCGACACCGTTCCAGTTACAAGAACCATCGACAGCTGTTGTTGCTGTTATGACTATTAGCTACCAGCCAATAACAACACACAATGTGATCATTTCTGTGCGCGAAAGAAACATAACAATATGGCCACGGACAGACGTCGAACAACACTGTCTGTTTGACTGATTTAACGAGACAAAAACAATACTTACCAGCTAATAAACAGTGCCATGTACAGCTTTTTCATTGTAAATTCACAGAGCTGCCATGTCGGATTTTGAGCTTGGGGTTACTGAAGCCTGTTTCAACAAACACACTACTGACCTGAGCCCAGGGCTATTGGATTCACACTACACTTCTACTATACCCCGGTTTAAACGTCCTAAATGCCCATTGGAACACACCACTAATGTTTACATTCTAAATTGACATGTGAAAACTCAGTTTATTTTGCTTTAGTTTGACCTTTAAGCACTGTGTTCAGTTGATTCACAAAGGATAACCCTGCAAACTCCAGGCTAACTGCTCCACAACAGGGCCAGCAAGACCGTGTGAACCCACTTTGGAACAAGCCCTGAGTGAGCTGGTGTGAAAGCTACCTGAGCCGAGGGCTAAGATCCTATTAGGACCAAAGGGTTTTTGTGGTGAAAACATAAATTATCTAATTCATTGTAAAATGAGCAGTCTGTTTTGACTGCAGCGAGGAGGACTCATAGCAGGTTCTAAAGAACAACAACAACCGAAACCAACCAAATCCAAAATCCCTGTGGGATGCTGAAGAACATTCAACTGGAGAAACACCGCAGCGGCCAATCAGCTGCTCCGACAGAGCAAACCGGACAACCTTGCCATGAGGGAGTAGATAGAGATTTGCATTTGTAAAAGGGTGGACACTCCCACACTGACGCACAAACCTGGGAAATCACTAATGTAGTCTGAAACAGCCCTTAGCCTCTGGCTAGAGATTTTTTTTTTTTTGCCAAGGGCGAAGGAGAGTGCAAAAAGGCCTTTAGTAATTAAAACCATAAATAAAACTAAATATAAGCTTTTCTAACTGCTCTGACAGAGATTGCCTGAAGGAATATTTCTCTTCTCCGACGAAAAATTTATTTCGTCGGCTGTTTATGACCTCAGCTGACCAGCCAAATGATTACAATACATGGAAGTCATCAGAGGTCTCTTGAAGTGTATCATGACAAGGATAATGTGCGTGAGCTACGACTAGTACAATCTACAGACCACTCTTACCTTGATCCCAGTAGTTCCTGTGGGCATTTGAGCGATGTCGTAGACCAAGCTGTTCTTGAGGCGCTGCACAAAGGGATCTGAAAACGCTCTGCCATGAAACCTCTTGAATCCTTGTACTGTGTTCTTGCAGTTTGTGACTACCTGTGAAAAAAGAAAACAAGTTTTGTTTTCAATACACGCACAACCACAAGAAAAGTGACTTCATAACTTGAAAGCTTGTTGAAATTTGCTGGCTAAATGTGATGTGTGCTGCAACCTTGACTAGTATAAGGTCATGCTAATTACCCAAGGTACTCTGGAAACACACTGTTGCCTCTTTTGTCAGGTGAGTTATCAGTATCCATTGTCCACTACTTTCTAATAAAAACATACCTGGCTTTTCGCAGCTGCACCAATCGATCGATTCCGGGGTCCAAAAGAAACACATGCTCTAAAAACAGAAAACACAGTTCAGTTCAGTCCTCTGCAACAATTTTGACATTGATTCAGCTTCGTCTGAGGTTGATGCAGACAGCAATAAAATAATTTATTATGATGACAGCGATTTCACGCAATAATATTTTTAACTCATATATTTGAACACATACTCTGACATATATTTTGGTTACTCCCTTATCAGCTTCTTCTATAGACCACTGATCTAAAAATTGAGTACAATGGATTGATCAAGCCGTTTTGACAGCAGGGGCCTCCTCCCATCATGCGCTCATTTTCGCCTGCATTAAAAAAATTACAACTACACCGGGCAGGTCGATTATTACAGTATTCACATTATCTCGACGATTTTCTTGTGGTAAGACACATGAATCATCATTACACGGCGTGACGCGCTAGCAGTACGCCTTTATGCTTACAATGGTTTCCTTTCGGCTAGCATTAGCTTTAGCAATCACATGCTGTTTCCTGTTGTAAAAATCTGATAGCACGCTAACTAGCGGGGTAACGTTAGCATTGTTAGCTTACCTCAATATGATGACAAACAAAAACTGGTGAGTTCAAAATCCCTAAGGGGTATCAGTGGACATAATACAACGCAAATGTCATGTAACACTATTTCTAATCATACTTACGGTGTACATCGATCGCTGTATTCATTAGCGACAGTTTCAATCCCTCCGGCTCTGGCTACCGCTACATAGCAGTTCATGAACCCGACGTCAAACCCGACAACTGACATCTTCGCTAGCTAACTGAACAGTGTAGAATGCAGTAATTGAGTAATAACAGAAATACAGTTCAGTGCAAAAAGTAACAGCAGCTACAGAGGATTTCACTCAGCGGACGGTAATACACCCTTCTTCTTGTTCCATGAAGCTGAGTAGCAGCATGCGGTGCGCCGGCTGATGCGAGTGTTCAGGAATTTTCTGTCTGTCTCACCGGCCAATAGCATCCGACTGCAGAGCAGCGGAGCCTGTTGTCGTGCGCCACCCACAGGCGAGGAAAGTCATTGCACGAGCAGGTTGAGACTTGTCCGCTATTTCAGTATTTCACACATTAATACAGGATGTCCCACATGATGATCTAGATCAGCTGTTGGTGTGCGGCCAGTGCTGTAGCTGCCCAACATCCGGCAGCATACTTTGATTTTAACACCACTACTCCAACAGTTACCACCACTGAAGATAAATGTAAACACTTGCTATCACTTGCCTTGAAAAAGTCTGGTGGCAAGGTTGACCAGTGTCTCACCAGTTAGAAATATAAGCATCACCTTAAGTTATTACAGATTAAAAAAAAGCCTGATCATTGCAGGTAGTCTGCATTTCTACACCTCTTTAATTCTCTTACGTGTAAAAGATTTCAGCACCCCATCTGCAATTTGGACTTCTCAGTTTTTCCTAAAATGGTAAAGTCATGGACCCCTCATCACCAGGCACACTGCTTCCAAATCATCACATTTGCATCCCAGGCATGGATCAGTAGGCGACTTGTACCAACATCCCCAGAATCTTTCCCACCATCCCCAAAATTTGCATCTACCCCCATGACTACATCAACCACAACAACAACCAAAGTCAAGACCTATTTCACATAAATATCTTTCATCTTTATTGGTGAAACATACAGAGTTGGAATTAATAACAGAGGACAGCATTCAGAAAGGCGGCAGGAGTTTATTCATCATTCTCGAAGTCAGCAGGATTCTTCCTCTTGCCCTGCTCATGGACACTGTTGCCCCAGGTGTATGTCAGGTACATGAGAATCATTGCTGCAAAAACAAGATCATAAAACAAATTAGCAACAACAGTCACTATATTTATGGTAATTAGCTGCATCTTTCTGTGTTACAACTGTTAAATATCATTTTGTCCCTACAGAAATCCTGAAAAAAAAAAGGAATATTGCCCATATTTTGTTAAATATGATTCAAACCTTTTCTGCTTTACAGTGAACAGACTGCAGACCCGATAAAATATGACTACGCACAGCAGTCAAATATATTCATGTTCAGCCTGAGAAAAGTTGAGAGACATATTTATTAAAACCTTTAAAAATCTTGACTCAAAACTAACACGTAAAATAGGGTTTTGAAAAATGTCTTTTTAAGTTAAATTTACATGGGCGGTTAAGAAAGGTGCTACCAGCACTTTTTGGCATGCACTCGTTATTCGATGCTTTTTGTAGTGTTTTGTTTTTGACCTTTCTCTCAAACCAAAACACAGGCTGAGGCCAATGCAGGCAACAGGCCTTTCATATGAACTGGTACCAGTCTAAAGCCTGATTCATGTGTTTGAATCTACAGTGTGCCTATGGCGTAGCCTCCACATACGTGTGTACCCTACGCCATAGCCTACGCTGTAGCTTGACATGCTCCTCCCCAGAAATGTAACTGCACGTCGCAGCAACATAGACCGCAACGACAGTGACTGGTCCGCTTGGTAGACTCGCATTTCCTCCTACGCCCTTCTGGCTTCTTCTTCTACTCTACACGATTTCTGCTCACGCCGCGAACATGGACAAGGTTGAAGTGAGACTGATCAAAGAAGTCCACAGATGTGCATTTCTTTGTTTGCACAATTGTACCTCATTATAAAGACTGGCCGAGGTTGCTGAAACAATAGCCACCAAAACTTTATTAGACAATGATTTTCAAAGTGAACACTGCGAGGGGTGCCCAAGCAAACTGGAATGAAGATGAGAGAAAATGCAACTATCTTTATTATTATCATCATTTAAAAAAAAAAATTATTTATTATTAGTGGTATTATCATCATGTGTTTTAATAAAAAACATATAACATATTGAAATCTGGTGTAGGCCACTTGCGTGGCTTATGGCGTAGGTGCTGTGTGCAGCACACACTGAAGCATAAATCAGACTTAACTCAACACCCAGGCACTTGAGACAGAACTTTAAATGAGTAAAGGACAGTTTGACTGGAAAACACAAATATAAAACTGAGAGCAAAAGCAACTGTTGTTGTTATTTTTTTTAACTATTTGTATATTTTTTTAAACT
>JAPZDX010000025.1:10234343-10244558 GCA_029783625.1 Naso annulatus
TTATATAAGTGCTGACTTTTCAGGCTATAACATTAACGTTGTGCTGGAGCTGTATTTTAAGACAGTGTCACAGTATTTTACTACGCTCGACTCCTAATACGAGACAGGAAGCTGTATAGTGTGAATAGTCAAGAGAGCTGATGACTTTGCAGATCGAAAAATGGAAATTATATCACTCATGGCACCATGTAGCCCATCTTTTCAAATAAGGATTCCAAAATTAAATGAATTATCATGGCATAAAACCAGTGATCCTTCGCTAGATTAGACGTGTCCAAAAATGGCGCAGCCATCTGTGCAAAAAGAAAAAATATAACAAAAAGGCAACAAAAGATCGAGAATTGAATCAAATATTGTGACCGTATAATCAAAATCAGATTGAATCGAGGATTTGGAGAATTGTGACAATTCTATTATTTATCTTCTTGCAGAAGAGATGTCTTTATAGTAAAATCAAGCATACTACCACCAGCCTTTCAGCTTACCCTGCACAGCTCAGCTAGCTGTTTCTCCCCGTTTCCAGTCTTAATGCTAAGCTAACTGGCTGCTAGCTCTCCAGTAACATATTTAACATACAGACAAGATAATTCTATCTCATCCTCTGATGCTCGGCAAGAAAGAGACTTAGCTTATATCCAAAACTTTTCCTTTAAAATGTTAAAAAATAAATGTTGGAGACTGCTCTCTTATTGCGAGGTGCTAAATCATTAGATGACTGAGAATCCTCACCAACATGCCCTCTATTCGTATCCATGTTTTTCTTTACAACCTGTCTGTCTGCAGTAAGAGGAAGTAACGATAGACACTGATCACTACAAACAATTATGCAGTGGGTTCCTGGTTATACAAAGGAATAAATCTCCGCAGCCAGATTTGCTGCCACGAGAACTGACTATTGGATTGCAGGTTTTGTTCCCTAAACTTGATAGCGAACCGCTCAGCAACGTCAGCTAATGACTTGAAGAATGTGATTAATCTCATGTGGCATCTGAAATACATTAACGTACTTAATAATGGCAAATGGAGGCAGAGATTTTCCTCACTGTCGCAGAGAGTTTGATGCAGTGATAATGAACAGGAATTCAGCAGCTCCAGACTCATACGCAGAGGAAAAGAAGAGAGGAGGATAGGAGGTCTTTTTCTTGTGCATTTCCAAGAAGTCATCCTTCTTCTTCTTCTTCTTCTTCTTCCATCCTTCCCATTCAGGGCACACCACACATTAAATAGTAATACTTGCTGTTGTAATGCTCTCATCTCCAGCTATATGCTTTATGCTAATCGAGTATAAGCCACCACACGTCCTCCTGGGATCTGTCTCACGTGTAGGGCTCATGGTTAGATGCTTTAAAAATAGCCTCAGTGTGAGAACAGAGAACAACTCCAGCATTCCACCCTGCATAATCTTCTCACCATCCTATGGGCATCCAGCGAACTACCTGCTGCGTTTTATGGGGATGTTGGCATGCCATTGAGAGAACACCCCTGTGGGAACAAACATTACTTTCAGGCTTATATACATGACTACAGCATGTTAAAATTACCATGCATACAGATGCTTGCTAGATATTCCCTGTTTTTTTCACTGCCACCCCCCTGTTTTCTCTCACTGAGCAGAAACTCCACAAAAAAACACACACACACTAACTCTATTTCACCTCTTCCTGCTTTTCCTCCAATTCACCTCCTTCCCTTTTCCTACCAGTTGGACAGCGGCGCTCAGGAAAGCCTGAAGAGGAGAAACCACTCAGTGTGTCGCAGTGATCCAGGAGAAGCTCCGCCGCTGCCCATTTTCCTCCAGCAGGGTTCAGCTTTTCCTCCCATCCCGCAGCTGGCCGGCACCAGCCCCATCGACAAGTATGCCCGCATCCTCTTCCCCCTCACCTTCGCCCTCTTCAACTTAGTCTACTGGTACATCTACCTGGCCAAGGACACCATGGAGAGTGCCAGGTACTCAAGTCACATTCAAATCCTCACATCTAATTCAAATAATTGATAAGCTGTGTGTCCAGTCAAACCAAATATGAATTCATGCAGGATTTCAATTTTTGAATTCTATCTGAATTTTGTTCTATTTTCTAACTTTATCAGTATGATCATTTTATATTATGTGTTTTTCTAATCTGTCATAGTTTAAATCTCAACAAGTCACACACACCCTTTCCCTTGGTTTCTTACAGAGGTAGTTAGAAAGACTTTATTGTCTTGTGTGAAAATGAAATGCAATTAGTCATACACACTAATTGCCTTTAAGAAATATAGATGCAGTTTGCTTTACAGGATAATTGGCTAGTAGCAGCTGAAGTTAGTAGCCGTCCCTCAGGCTGGTTTGTTTAGCTGCCTGCCTTGCTCGCTAGCCCTGATTTAAGATAGATGTCCATTGCAGTCGAGGCAGAGAGGACCCAGGTATTGAACTTGGAAATTTTAAGAGATTCCCTCTGAAGTCTTGCAAACAAACATTAAGTTAGCTTCGGCATGGAAATCCTGCTCACGGCTGTTACGGCCTCCACATCCCCTTCTCATGCTGTGCCTTGTGCATTGTGTTTGAAAACAAAGCTATTGCCTTGTTGGCAGCTTCCTTTCATCTCTGGCTTGATATGTTCTCTAAGCTTAATCTAAATTAATTTGCATTGTGGATACAGTCGTTTTATGTAATTGTATGCCCCTTAATTTTTGGAAGATGAAAAAAGACAAGATTTTGCTCTTTTTCAAGAAAGTCGGCAGCAGTGTAGAAGCGAGTGAATGAGAACAAGGCGCAAATAATTTACATGAAAACAGAAATACTATTTATTCTAATGTCGAAGAAAAAAATGTGCAATTGTTTTATTTTTTCTATTCTTTTTTCATGCCCCCCTCTCTGATTGCCCCCACAAACCCTTCTGACCTGTAGCATTTTTTGAGTGTAATGGCACCGCTTTGCCTCATACAGCAGGTTAAATGAGTTTTACAGTTTCAAAAAAGTGATTATCTCTTCTCACATTGTTTCATCGGAGGAAACAGTCTCGTGTGTTTTACAGGAAAAAGTTAAATTAGAGAAAATAGAATTTTGTGTGACGCAAAACCTTTTTGCAAATTTTAAAATTCATCTCGTGACCCTCTGGGGAAGCCACCCATGTGCCATTATAGCCACTAACATGAACACACACACCACAACACTAATGTTTTTACCCATAATTATGTCTTACATGTAAGCTGCCCTTTTAGAGTGTCACCTTTAACCTTTTGAGTCAGGGTGCAAAGGCAGCGGATCCAAAATCTTTTCACGCAAATAGTAAAAATAGCCGAGACTCACTTGGAGGGGCATCCAGCATTCTTGTACAAACGAGGTGAAAGAGAGAAAAAAAAAAAAAGATCAGACAATGGACGAGGGATATTTATGCATGCTTACTTTGTATCTCAAAGAGCCACAAACCTGTCTCACTCTGCTCTAATTATGATAGCTTCAGTGGAACAATAACTACCCACAGTTCTTTGTCAAAGACTTTTATCTAGGCAGTAAAGACATCAATAATTTCTAATGCTGAAACAGCCTCGGGAGTTGTAGGCGAAAAAAAAAAAGAAAGTAGAGGGGAATGATGTTAGGTGGCGTTGTTGCTGCATTGACGCCAGCACTGTGGCTTTTATCATCATCATAGATTTACAATACAAAAGGGGCCGGCTGCTCGGTTAATTTGAGAAGAAAAATATGCATCCAGCTCCCTCCTCTTTTATATAAGGTTTACCTGAAGGCTGGTCGTTTTAATGACAGTTCCGCTTCTCCATGGGGAGCAGGTTTCACAGGCGGAATAAACCAGAGCTTATACTTTGTACATTAAGCACATAAAAAAAGTGACTATTCACTTTCCTGCTCATGAGTGAGCCACTTATAGAACACAAAGCTCCATGTCCAAGAAAGAAAGAGATATAGTGCAAAAAAAGACAGAGAAAGAGAGAGAGAGATGTGTTATGTAACACTGGGGAGTGCAAATCTGCTCATCATGCCTCTCATGTTCCTGTCAGAGAATTTTTATGGTTGTTTTGTTTATAACGTTCTGCAGAATAATGAGAGAGACAAGATGGAGAGCATGACAGCAGCTGCATCACATCCATTCCCTCTCCTTATTTTCACCACGTCGCTCGCTCGGTACTTTTGAAGAAGCCACTGAGAGAACAGGGAGCACAGTAACAGTTTGGGCTGTGCAGTGCACTGCAGATAGAGAGTCTCTGAATGTGGGAAGGGAAGAAAGGTTTCTGCATGCTCCCCTCACACAACTGTGCTCTGCTGTTGCAGGGACGTGGAACTTGAAAACTAAGAGGGCCTGGAAAAGGGCACGTGCAGCAGCCGGAGAGACCTTCAGCATCCAGCCAGCCTCACCTCACCCTCCTCTCCCTCTCTCTCTCTCTCTCTGTGTGTTTGAACAAGCTCTCAGCAGTCACTCTGCTCTCATCTGACAGAGGAAATGAATCAGAAACTCATTTATTCTCCTGCCGCACATCTATTCATTTCACAGGCTGTGACCACTGCCCACTTGTGTTCTGATCAGTAGCTGAAGAGCTGCCCTTCACGGGCCTCAATCACTTTAAAGCTCGCCGCATACACACAACAACTTCTCAGGGCCCCCGGACCGAGACAGGCTCCACACAACCACACACACACACATATGCACACATATGCAGACATATACACATACAGTATGCATGAGGATCAGGCACACGCTTCGAGAGACACACACAAACCAAGAAACACATCAAAAAGAAGTGGATGATATAATCTATGATGGCTGTAACTGGTGGTGATGCAACAGTGAACCAATGCTTTCAGAAGCCTGCCCTCTACAGAAGCACAGCTCCCACTACAACAAGATCAAAGGCAATTTAGAGGAGGCTCGCATCCCTCCCCACGGCTTCAAAATGTACTCAAACCTGAGAAAATGAATTGTGGGATAGTGTTTTCCATCCCACCTTTCTGCTCTGCCACTCTGCTACTTCCCTTTGCATTCTCAGATCCACTGCAGCTCCTCTGGAAGCATCACAGGAGAGGGATATAACACTCACGGCTGTTGCTGACATTAATTTTCTATTTTTGTATCGAGGTGTGTGATTGTTGGGCGCAGGTGTTTGTATATATATAAAGTGTCTGCCTGTAACGGATGCAGTGTTGTTTGCTTTTTAGCCTCTTAACATGTCCTGTCATGTAAAAACTGAAGCAATAAACTTGATCTTAACTTGACATTTTGTCCACTTCATCCCTGCAGTGCATCACATTGTTTGACCTTGTCAGGATGCAGGCAAACTTCTCTGGCATGTAATAAACGTGAGAATAAAACAGGTCTGAAAGATTAACGCCGTTCCTGTTCATTCCACTCCTGGCATAAACGCTTGTTTCTTCGTTTCGCGCAACCACTTGTCCCTTTAATATTTTTCTCTGCAATGGAAACTGCTCATCCACCATCATCAGTCTCCACTCTTTGATCTTGGGCTGGCTGCACGCATGCGCCTCTCATTGGCTCCTCTGCGCTGTCTGGAGTAAGTTGGATGTGCGCTCTCCTCACTCTCATCGCGAAGCCACCTCAAAAACTGTTGCGATGGGGAGGATCAGGAAAAACCACTTTGGGATTTTGACTTTTGCCTTATTGGTGACTTTTGTCTGGACTCAAAGGTAATGTCATCTGCGCCTTTTTCTCCCCTGTCCTGCATGTCATGTAGCCTCTGTCAAAGCGTGCCTGGCGTGTGATATTAATAAGCTATTCTGCATTACACCACCTTCTTTTTCTCCCCAGCGTCAAGGATATCAAAGATCCGAGCAATATGCCTCTGGTAAAAGAAACAGTGGACAGACTGATGAAAGGATACGACATTCGGTTGAGGCCAGATTTCGGAGGTAACGAGCAAATTGAAAACGGAATGTAATGTTTTCACGCCCTCCTGACGTGCAATACATGTGTAATGAATCGCAAAATCTGCTTTAATTTACATAATCACCCCTTCACAGCCAAATAGGCCTTTCCAATTAGGCTATGAGAAATGATGTGCACATTTCATTTGATGGGGGAGATAAGACGGGCTTTTAACGTGATCGATCCCGCACAACAATGTTTGATTATTCCACTAAAAAAAAAAAGATGAAATTCACAGCATTTTAATCTCATCTGCGTGCTACATTAAGATTTTTTTTTTTTTGTGCTCGGGCTGATGATGCACAAGTCTCCTGTAGGTGGAGGAGAGCAGAGAGGAACCTGCGTGCGCGTCACGAATTTGTTAAATTTACATGATGCGAGGATTTTTCATATATGTTGTATTAAAGCCTCCTTTCCTTCACAGGTGCGCCGGTGGCGGTGGGGATGAATATAGACATAGCCAGCATAGACATGGTGTCTGAAGTCAATATGGTAGGTGCATCTTCATGATTACTGCCCCGCTTAATGTTGCCAATTGTGCCTGGCACGGCTGGAATACCTCTGAAGTGGGCTACTTAGCACGGGTCGGTGTGTGTGATCGCATGCGAAAGAGCCGGGCGAATGTGAGACATTTTGTGAACACGGTTCTAAAAAAATGGAAAGAAAAAAAATGTGAAGGCTTCCGTTCCCAAACACATCATCGCCATCCTCATCTCTGTCTCCGCATTTGCAGCTGTGTGTTGCTGCATTTGAATTCAAAACACACACTCACTGGCGCACTCGGACGCACAGCCCCGGCTGCGCGCGCGGAGAGCTGCATGCATGTGTGTGTGTATGTGTGTGTGTGTGTGTGTGCTCCTGACTGCTTCATGTTGTCAAGCCTCGGTGGTGTAATTTTGTTGACACGCACCCCCTCCTCCTCCTCCTCTCTCATCTTCATGCAGTTACCGACAAAATGCATAAAACACCCGCTTCGTCTCCAAACTGGCATCATTTGGTAATTTTTTTGGGGTGGGGGGGCTTTTTAATTCGGCGACCAATCACATCATCAGCGTCTACGTAAATGATCTTCCCCCTACTTGTCAGATGACGTAAGCAATTTTGTTAATAATACATGTCTGGTCACAGAGTGTTGCGAAAAAAAAAGCTCGGTTTGAGCTCTGGTGCACAGAGATGAACGTCATGTGCGACTTGGGGAGGACAGGGGGAAAAGTTCAGCAGCCCATGCAAGAGCACCACCTATTGATCCGTGTGACAGACAGACAGACAGACCGCAACCCACAAGAAACTGACGGCAATTGTGACTACTTCAGTGAAGCTCTGCTGCATTAAATCAACTCCGTGGAATGACTGAGTTTGATGATGTGATGTTTGATGCATTCAGGAAACATAATAAGGACGGTCTTTGCAGCAAATCCACAGTGTGAGAAAAGATGATTTTACAAAGCGGCCTCTCCATGGAGCAACAAAACAGAGATGTTATATAAGAGCATGAAAAACAAGTTTGCCACTAGATATTGAAGGAGACGCTTTTTTTCTTCAATTAATCGAGCCATTTTGAAGTTGAGGCTTTGTTCATTTTGCCTGCCAGATTTTGGATTGTTGCATCCTGTCGAAAGTGTGAATCCGGTGGTCATTTTAAGCTGCACTGAATGAGTTTGTGGCACATGAATACAACAGCGTATGTGAGTTTGAAAAGCACTGAATGGTCAGAGCTTTTCCTTTGATGGAAATGATTTATTTTGGTGGAGGATGCAGCCAGAACGGAAGTGCCTTGGGGGTCCGGGGAGATTTGAAATAGAAACCCCTCACTTGCGTTCGTCCTCTCTGTCTCTCTCTGTCTCTCTTTCTCTCCCTCCCTCCTCTGTCCTTCCCTCCCACCACTTTGACTGGATCCCTGGCTGTGACTCGGGGCTCAGCAGCCATGTAATCCACCTCTGCCTTGCTCCAAAGGGTTATCTTACTTAAGAACTAGGCATATATGCAGGCATTCATCTGGAAAAAAACACTGCTTCATACATCCGCGCCTGTGTGTGCATAACAAAACACAAAAGTGTGCACAAACAGTGAATGGCGTCTGACGTCATGCAGCTCCCTGTGGCCATGAGAGAGCGTACATCTCGCCCATTTCTCGGAAAAGCTCTCCTTGCCAGATCTGCACAGGCGTCCCTCTGACACAACAGACAAATTTAGACAAAAACTTAAAAACACCCCAAAACATCCAAGACCTCAGTCGTCTTGCGTTCCACAAGTTCTTTTTACCTCACGAAAAATCCTTTCTCCGACTTACATAAGAGGTCGGAATCTCCTCCTCCTCCTCTTTTTTCATGTCCAGCTCTCTTTGATATAGTAGAGGACGAGATTGATCTGAGAGAAATCGATCAAATCATCGTGCAGAGTGATCACGAGGAAGGAGTCGGTGACCTGTGCTTGGTGCGGGGCCGCTTTGATCTTCCTCATCAGGGGCAGTCGCTTTTAAGATTGAAGTGATGAGAGGGAAAACAACACAGAGAGGTGAGGGTGAAACTGGGGAAGACAGTGAAAAGCATGTTGGGAGAGAGGTGAAGGTTACTGTGATCAGTTTCACCGGCTCCTTTAATGACATCTTATAGGAGGCTGATGAAGAGTTTCATGTGTTACCACAAGAGAGCTGGAGCCCTGGCTTCACTGAACCCCATTTCCACTTTTCTTTTTTTTTAAGGTTGAAAATATCAGTCCACACCGCTCCTCATTGAAGCTATATGAAGTTCAAACTAGGGGAAATACATAGACCCAAAATGGCTGCATAGTTTGATGAAAATGAAAGATCTTTAGTGGATCATTTTATACCAGAGTTCCTCCAATTTTAGCCTAAAATAAATGGTATTTGATAAAACTTTAGGGCAATTTAAAATAATCAGTTGGTTGCACAGCATGAGTTTGCAATGACTGGCCCATTTTTACCTCAGTGAAGTTTTAAGGGGTAAAAAACAAGACATTATTTGGTACCGGCTCTACTTTACTCTGCTCTACCCTTTGTATCAGATACTTTTCCGGAGGTGATTTTCCATTACAAGATAGTACCCATGATAAAGCCGCCTCAGTGTAGCTGGTTGTCACATAGACACCACCTCTCGTCTGTTTCATGTCACCTTTTAGTAGGTACCAGGTACTTTTACATAATGGAAAATCAAAAAAGGTGAGTAGAGCCGGCACCATGTATTGAAAAGGGGACTTTAATGCAGCTATGACAGCAACCCAAGGCTGCACCTTACCACTTATTTTGTTGTTTCATCAGGTGAAAAAATTTCACTACGAGTTCCCAGAGCTCATGTTTTGGTCTTTTTAGTGTTGTTTAGTGCAACACACAAACAGTCCAAAACTCGTGTTTCATTTTACTTTTTTGCTTTTACGCCTTGCAGAGGAAATCAGAGAGCCTGGAGCTGGTCACAAGAATCAAAACATTCTTCAGGCACTCAGGCAGGGCAAGGAGAAAAGCTGATAAAAAGCCTTTACTGAGGGACACCTGATATAAAATACAGACCCCACAGGGTTCTAATCAGTGTGAACGCTGTATACAATAAAAATAGAATACGCTACATTTGAATTTGTTCTGAAAAATAACACAAAAACCAGACATTTTTGTATATTATAAGACAAGTCAAATCCACACCAGTTAAGCTGTATTACAAATGTAGGATGAATTTTACGCCTTAAATACGAAGAACCTGAAGGAAAATGGAGTAATTTGCTTTCAGAAATGACAGAGTCTGACGTGGATTTGAAATCAGTGTTTGTGAGCAGGCTTGCCATCATGGCGGTGAGCAGGTTTTGGGTTGTAGACAGCTGCTCGCTCCTCTAATTAAAGATAAAAATGCCCCTGGTGGAGAATGAACTCTGCATTTTAGTCGGGGCTGATTGAAGCCACTGTGGCATTTTTCTCCTACGCTGCCATGAAGGGCATGATGCTTGTCGAGGTGGTGTTTGAGTACAAAATGGGATTCGTAGGTCTGTCGCTGCTCTGTGTGATGTGAACATGTGAGAGGCTGGTCTTCACATGTGCACATGCCAAGGTGGAGTCATTTTTCTTTTTGTGCATTCCTGTGTGATCCACAGCGATGGCCTGTGAGGCTCAAAGGTCAGCCGTGTTGTCGGGCAATAAAAACGTGCAGGTCAGTCAGCGCCGAGGCAGCAGCCTCGCCTGCATGACATTACAAATGTGCTATTTTGAGAGGGAAGTGTCCTCCGAGTCCGAGGTGTGACCACACATCCTCGCTGGGTGGGCAGTGCTGACTCACTGGGGTTTGTGCAAAATATGGCACAGATATGATATCATGGTCGAGACCCCCGCCCCCCCATCCCG
>JAPZDX010000025.1:10286008-10301008 GCA_029783625.1 Naso annulatus
CATTTGAAATTACCTTTTGTATGGGAACACACGGTAACTTATTCACGACGCTTATTCTTATGTTGATATTCATTTATGACTCTGTTTTTGCAGATATGAATGCACACCTAGATTTTTTTCTAACACAATTTAACCAAAAAAAAAAAAAACATGTTGAGACATTTAAGAGTAAAGAAAAGGCACAGAGTGGATACTCATGAGATTGCTTTTTATCCTCCTATTCATCTGTACAGTGGGTTGTTTTCTAATTAAAAATGTCCAAGTTTTGCCTCCATGTTTGTGCTGCCAAGCTTTAGTCTGATTTGTTTTACAGTCTAATTGTGTCTAATTGCATTGGTTTCCATCTTCAGTAATTCTTCCCCTAGTTCATTTAACTTGCCTCATTGAATGTATTTTTTGGGGGGAATCTCTCCTTCCACCTGGGTGAGGCTGTCTAATGCAAGTCTTTAAGGTATGTAGTAGACACCGCATGTATCATCAGCTTTTACGGGATTTTCAGCTATCCGTCTAGCTGTCCTTGAAGAACCAGATTCAGAGGAGGACGTCATCTTTGACCAGGAGCCACAACCACCAAAGACTGGATGGTCCATGGATAGTGAGGACACCAATCCCGAGGACAGGCAGCGTCACCATGGCAGCCAGGGCCAGAGCAAGGTCGCAGGAAATGCCCTGAGCAACGTGGCGTTCAGCAGTCCGCTGGTAAGATGATCGCTCAGTCAAGAAGAAAGAGCAGATATTTAATTCAGAGCTTTGTGAGTTTGTGGGTTTTGCCTGTCTTGATATTATAACGCAGTCAATGTAGGGTCAAAGGAAGCCACCATGGGGAAAACGTCTGCTATTTATGTAATGCAGGAGGTGAAGCCAGTTTACTCAAGGTCACCTGGAGAGACTTACAAATACAGGTTCTCTCAGACATGATTGTGACTCAGCAGCACAAATGAATGGCTAAAATCAAACATGATTTTTGTGTGAACTGGGCAACTACAATTAAATCCAATGTAAAAAGATGGGATGGCTGCTTAGCCTTAGCCTTAGCCTTAGCCTTAGCCTAAAGGGAAATTATTTTTTTTCTTATAAGGCCATGATGATGACAAAAAGGAAACTTTATCTAACAGTTTGTTTATGAGTAATCTATCACTGAGCTGACAAGACTTTTCTCATGAAAATAATAGTGACAGTTTCAGAAAAATGGGTACCGCTTTCCTTTAAGTCTACTCTTATAAAGGGTTATAAATGATATGTAAATTAGGTTATTAATTAGGTTATAAAAAATCTTATAAGTCATTATTAAACAGTTATAAACAAGTTAAAGCCATTGGACATAAATGTTTATAAATTAGGTTATTAGTGAGGTTATAAATACCTTATAAGTCATTATTAAACAGTTATGTTTACAAGTTATAACAATTGTCATACATCGATGCAAGTTCAGTATTTGGTAAGATCAAGTTACTGCTGCATTGCATCTATTCTGTTAAATCTTAGATCTTGCTAGAGTCTTAGTTTACTTTATCGTGTCAGTTTATCAGTTAGCATGTGCAGCTCAGCTTTCATGGGATATTTGTTATCCACCAATAGAATTATGGTTGGATGGAAATGTTCTTTCTTTTTTAGCAAGGTTAATACCCAGTAGTTAGGCTTACCCACTACCATAAAGTTGTGTATTGTGATGCCTCATGCTGGTTGGTGTCTTCTTCAGGACGGCATTACAGATGTGATGTGACACAGTTGGCAACCTTCCTTTACTTGGTGTACTACTCGCCCATTCTTGGTCCCACTTTCGGATATCTTTGCCCAGCCTAAACCTTCATTGTTATGTCTGTTCAATGAGTTGATTTTCTCCCCATCAAATCTTGATGTTTCATTGCATCCTATTCTTTTGACCATTTACTAATGAATTACTGACATTTAAAACCGGGATAAGGCGCCTTATTGTAAAGTTTAATTCACTTAAATTTACTATTTAGTTACCAACATGTATGAAAATTGCTACAACTTAATTAGAACTGTTTATTAATTACTTAAAAGGTATTTATAGCCTAATTTATAAACCATTTATAACCATTTTATAACTGTTTATTATTGACTTATAAGGTATTTTTAACCTAATTTATAAACCATTTATAATAACCCTTTATAAGGTTAGACTTAATGTAAAGTGGTGTCATAAAATTCAGTTAAGGTTATTTTTTTTTAAAGAATCTTATACTGATTTTAATGGAGCAACTCAACATTTAATTTTTTATGCTTCTTTTTATTGTATTTTCTCTTCAGACCATGTATAGCATCTATACATAGTGTATGTATGAGTTTATGATCCATAAGTGCCTCTAAGACCTAGAAATTTGAACTTTTAACTGACAACCAAATCCAAAAAGGATAAATTTTCTTAAATATATATCTTTTGTTTGCCCAAATCTCAGCCATCCTTGTGTCAGAGGGCCTCATGGTCCCAGTCCCTGCTGCAGATGGCCAAGCTGCTAGGTGTCAGCGATGAGCACATCCATTTTGGCTCCAAGTTGCCCCGTGTCTGTGACAGGACATATGGTCATGCTGGGCATCACTTGGCTCAGACCATGGATGCCACACAAACTGTAAACGTGCACTATAGATTAGTCATTGTCAGCTTGATATACAGTACCGTGGCTCTGTGTCTATTTTTGCCCAGAGGGCAAAGAGCAGAAGCCTGTGGATACGGGCTGAGACAGAAGACGTCTTGTGTTTATTCCAGCAAGTCAGCTCCGAGCCCATCTTTGGTTTTCCTCATGCTGTGTCTCTAACAGAGAAAATTATCTGAATGAATAAGAACTTCCTCCCTTCCCTCCTGTAATCTTTCTCTGCACATGTGCAAAGAAAACTGAAAAGGTTATAAGCTTAAAAACTATTTCCAATCCTGTCACGTCAAATCAATGAAAGCTGAGCATAAGCAGAAAACAGTTTATCAGCACAAGCCTTTAATTAAAATACTGATTAATTTTTACTCCAACAGGAAACTGAGGTGATTCCAGACAGGAAGCTGCTTCAGCGGATTAGTGGGGCAGAGAGTAGCAGCAGCAGCAGCAGCAGCAGCAGCCGGACAACAGATCCTCACCTGGACTTTTTTCTGGCTCTCGCCATTTGCAACACTGTGGTGGTTTCCATGGCAACAGCTCAGAGACAGAGGGTGAGCTCCTCTGTTTGCTGCGTCTGAGGATAAGAAGTAGAGATGGAGGGCACAGTTAGGAGAGGAAAGATGGATGGGTATCTGTTCTTTTAAAAGAATGCAACTCAGATAACAACAAACTTCATCTAGAAAACTTAAGAATCAATTGATTATCTCATTCATAGAATCTATGTTTTCTATAAATCCAGTATCTAGCTGTTTGGCAGGAGTACTACAGCAAAATCCTCATAATCTAATCAGTAACACATACAAAAATAAAGATTAAATTCTTATTATTAACCTCAAAGATTTAGTTTAATTTTGAAAGTTTTATTAAATAGTTTAGCCTTAAGTTTCTGTCCTTTCATCAGCGGTCAGTGCTAATTTTCTGTCCTCTTTAAAGCCCCAGTTTTAAAGATTGTGAGTCCTCACTAAATTAGCCACTTATTAAAGGGAGATTTGCAGGGGCAATCAGGGTTGCCTTTATTAATTTTAGTACTCACTGCTCTTGACTGTGCTGTTCTGAGGTCCAGCAGATGGGAGAAATGTGTGGGTTTTCCCTTGAGTTTGTAATTAAAGGCAGAAGTGCAAAAAGAAACAGAGTGGAAATGGATGACAAGGTTTTTAGAGTTTTTTTTTTTGTTGTTTGTGCTATCACCATATGGGTGTCTGGGCAAAATGTAAAACCACTAAATGACAGACAAATTTCTGCTTTCTTTGCTGCATTTTTCCAGGTGAGTGGGTTTTCACGCTCCCGTCAGACAAACAACTCATCGGATATTTTGTCCAACCTGACGAAACTTTCACACACCTTCGCCTCTTGGCAGCGCAAACCCAAGAAAAATTGTTCAGTCTCAGAGGACTCGGTAACGGAGGATGACCATTTTACACCTCCTCTTAAAACGGAGGGGTCTGGAGACACGAATAAGTTCCAAACATGTTCACTCTACGCTCCATCCCAGTGCGACAAGCCTGCAACGACCTCAGATAATCTGAGCTATGAGGCAGAGAGTCCAGATGAGGCAGCTCTGGTGTATGCAGCCAAGGCATATGGCTTTACTCTGCTGGCCCGCACTCCTGACAGCGTGACAGTGAGGCTCCCGTCCGGAGAGGACCTGCAGTTTGAGGTGCTGGACACCTTGACCTTTGACTCTGTCAGGAAGAGGATGTCTATCTTGGTGCGACACCCAATCACCAAAGAGTGTGTGCTGTACACTAAAGGTGCAGACTATGCCATCATGGAGCTACTTGGTACACCATATGCAGGTTTGTGCAGGTGGAAGTGCATTTATTGCACATTTATTTAGAGTTAAAATCATATTACATAAATGTATCTCCCATACTATTTTCAGAACATCTCAGTGGAAATCAGAAGAAAATAGCAGCAGATACTCAGCATCATCTCGACTGCTATGCTAAAGAGGGGCTGCGGACACTTTGCTTTACAAAGAAGGTGAAGAATTGGCAATACAAATATTTACCAGCATCATTTTCTTACACTGGATGAGCTCTGTTTCATCTTGTGCTGCAGGTTGTGAGTGACGAGGCGTATCAAAGCTGGTCAGTGAGCAGACAGAGAGCTCTGGCTGCTCTAGACAACAGAGAGGAGCTTGTTAAGGACACCGCTGTGCAGCTCGAGACAAACCTCTCCCTCCTAGGTAACATGCATCAGCCTGACGCACGTCATTCATAACAAACACTTGGAAAACACACTGTATGATAAGCTCCGAGTGTGCATCATGCCTGACTGTGGATATGAGTCCTCCTGCAGGGGCGACAGGCATTGAGGACCGTCTGCAAGGGGGTGTCTCAGACACTATCGTGGCACTGCGGGAGGCAGGGATCCAGGTGTGGGTGCTGACTGGTGACAAGCCCGAGACAGCTGTCAACATCGGCTATGCCTGTAGGCTACTGGAAGAAGACGACCTCGTGATAAACATGAGCTGCAAAAACAAGGTAAGGAGGCCGCTGTCTGCGTCACTGAAGGTTGGTTGTTAACTCAGAGCTGCTTTTCTTCGCTGCGTTTGTGAAATTAATAATAGTGGTACATGTGATTCATTTCTTGCTGCACAATTAGAATTTGTTTTGGTAAATTAAACACAACATAAAAAATGTAGATATAATTAATTGAAGATCCAGAGCGTATGATTTAGGGGGATTTACAATATTAGTAAAATATGGCAGAAATGGATTATAATATCCACACGAGTGTTTTCATCAGTGGATTATCACCTGAAAATAAGAATTGTTGTTTTTTTATTATCTTGCACAACAAAATGAAGATTAATTGTCCTTCATGCAATACAATATAATAGAAAAGGATGAAAAAATAAAAAGGCATGTATACAGATATTTGTATATGTACATATACACGTAGACAAATATACCCAGGAAATATTTTTCTGTGCATTTTTTGAGTTTTGTCTTGGGAAATGCAAACAGATACTGACAATACTGAGGTCGGCATCACATGCACCTCCTTGTTTCTACAGTAGCTCAGAATGGATAAACCAAGGCCTGGCTTTAAAAGGGCCTTTCTCATTTTTGGAGTTTTTGCAAGTTTTTGGATGTTTTAAGGGGAGGGTGCGCAGAGGGATATACACCTAGATACAATCTGCAACTTTACAACTAGATGCCACTTAATCCTATACACTGGACCACTGAAAATGGAAAATAAATTTATTCACTTTTACATGCTGAGAGCTGGAAGATTGTTACCACTGACTGAAATATTTCTTGAAATTCAACTTGTATCTCAGTGGGATTTTTTTGTAAGTGTTTGGTCGGTTTTAAGCGTGAAACATTATATTTAATTTAGGGATAGAAATAGCTGACTGAAGCAAACTTATCTTAGTAAAAACTATGTGCCTGACCAGAGAAAACCGGCCAGGCACGTAGTTGTAGGCTTGTAACAGCATAAAATTGTAATAGTTGTTACACAGTTGGAATTGATTTGTTTGGGATTTAACAGAAATAAAGTAAAAAAAACTTGAGATGAAATTGGTTGTTTTTGCCTGCAAAGGGCTCAAGAGCTAGAGCAAAGATGGAGAGAGGGAGGGAGACCTTGACTGTATACTTCTAAATCAATTTCTAATTAAAAAATTAATGTCTAAATATTTTAGCCACCAAAAGAGGCAAATGAAGTTTTCACATGTACAAATCAAAAAGTAAAAACAGTAAAGACAAAAAAAATTACAATAGTTGCACCACAAAAAGGCAAAATTGAATATTAGCCTTTATAAACAGATCAAATCAGACGCAATTTATAAACCACATATCACATACAGCTTGTTTCAGAGGGGCAGCATTGCACTTTCGCACATTCAGAACAAGTCATGTGTTTTTCGTGCAGCAAGATCTCTACCTGCTAGAGATTTAAATTGTCTCCCTCCAATTTAAATCTTAAACCTTTTTGACCATTTCTGCATTTCAACTAAAGGTCAAACCCTCACGCCTTCATCTGAGGAGGATAGGTTGTCATGTGTGGGCCCTGCTGCTCCTCTGAGGTCATTAAAGATCCGGTAGCACAGGAATGAGCCCTTCATAACAACCTGACAATGTCTAATCTTCCCCGGCCTCGAATAGACCGAAATTACCTGTCGGCTCAAACGGGTACAGGGGGAGCTTTCTGAAACTGAAAGGGACTGATGCCCCCAATACAATATCTGCTGCTTTCATATCTAATTACCAGTCTAATATTCAACCCTCCAAGGAAATTCCCCTTCGCTCATGATCCAGAGTGGAGGCGTATTGGTAATGAACTATTTTTACCACTGTAACTCGATGACCACCTGAGGGATGCATTCCCACAGTCATATCCCGACCACACCTAATGAAATTTAGCCAGCGTTAGATAGATGAAAGCAGGATGTGACCCACTTTTTTCATTGTGTCGGCTTTTCTTTTGGCTAAGAGTCTGTGATTATTTACACACAACAATGATGAGTCTGATGGGACCAGAGCTGCGTAATTGCTTATAGTCAGACATTATAAACACGACTAAAAGGCAGAGTGATGTGTCTTTTGCCGGTGCATGTCACTGATCTGTGCTCACAGAGGAAGAGTCTTGTTTTCAGTGCTGTGCCTTGTTATGCATTTTGCCCTTTATGTTTTTTGGTTAGACAAGATGTCAAATTTAAGTTATATCCCATACTCTTCCTCTTTTGTTTTGTATTTCCTTTAGGTCACCACAGACTACCTCGTGTAAATCAACTTTTGATTTTGGGCTACAACTAACAATTACACTGGATGAACACATGAATAATTTGATCTATAAGATTTAAAAAACTGCTGATACAAATATCTACCCCGTAGCCAAAGATGACATCTTCAATTTGTCTGTTTTATCTGAACAGCTGTCCATATTCCAAAAATATTTTAAGGCGAGGAACTTTTAACTGTTTATGAAGCAGTCTTTATTTATGCCTCACATCTTACCTGCATCAGCAAATGAGACCATCAACGAGGAGATTGAACAGAAACACTACGAAATGCTTTATGACACACAGACCAGAGGAGACGATTTGCTGTTTGCGAACATGATCAACTCGCTGTTGTCTTTTTTATTATTTATGGTTGGAAGCAGGAGGCAGTGTTATCTCTTTATGGCAGAACTGTCTTGTGACATTTCTTTCACTCTCTTCCAAAACGAATACTCGCACTAGACAAGATCTTAATGACAATAAGCAGTCCCACTTTTGTCCACATGCGCTGCCACAGTCAAAACAAAATGAAAATTCCTCATAGAGGCTTTAAATGCCGTTACGTCAGCCCGAGAAAAGCAAGAAATCTTCTCATTTCAGTGGCTGGAACTAGCATATGTTGCCACTGTTGACTGAAAAAATGGCTTAAACAAACATTTGCACATTAAAAAGTCAAAAAACGTTGATATATTTGTTATATTCTTGTTGAGTTGACTGAGACAGTCGGATTTTCATCTGCAATAGTGGCTGTTTAACAATGAAATAAACAAATGCCACCACCTCACACCGCTTCACCGAGCCTCTTTCTTCTGTTGTCATCGACACCTTTAGTGGTAGAAATAACACACTGTTGTCAATAATTCTTTAAGAACATTACAGACTGAGCCGATGTTGTTTTCCAGCTCGCATGCACATCCATCTTAGACTGCACATTGGAGGAGGTAAGGAGGTACAACGAAGACCCTCGGAACATAGACACAACCCTGGACATTTCTCTGGTGATTGATGGACGCACCCTGACCATGGCCCTGTCATCAGACCTGCAGGACCGCTTCGTGGATCTGGCCAAGCGCTGCCGCTCGGTGCTCTGCTGTCGAGTCACACCCTTACAGAAGAGCCGAGTGGTGAAGGTGGTCAGGGAGAAAGTCAAGGTCATGACCCTTGCCGTCGGTAAGAGACTTCTGTTGCAATTGATTGCATTAATCTGGGAGCTTTAATCCAACTTCTGTGCAGGAATAAAAGAAAGCAGTTGCATAAATATCGTAAATTTTAAAATGAGCATAAAATTGAGTGTTTTTGTCAGTCTTAGAACTTAATTACCCCACAAATGTTGATTTTCAAGTGACTTTTACCATTAAATAATCCTGGATGTCTGAAGATATTGTAATATATAAAAGAGTTTTTTTGTTTATTTGTTTTTAAGAAGACATCAGGACATGTCACAGTAAGAAAAACACAGGTTTTAGTGATAAAATTACTGATGGCTGAACCCCATCCCATTTAGCTGCTTCAGTTTAACGGTCCAGGTATGAGAATAAAGAAAAAAAAACAATTGTATGCAAAATAATTGGTTTCGTGGCAGAATGCAAAAAAGTGTTGCAAGGGAACACAGAGGTTCTTTATGTCATTTTTTATGTTGTGCAGGTTTTTTAGGTTTTATAGGATTTTGATTTTCATCATCGAGCCATCAAACCTCCTGAGAAATTTATTGTTGGGCGCTGGCTGAAATTTTTAATTTACATCCTGCTGAGAGACCTTCTGCTTTCAGTAGATTCAAGAATTATGGACAGAAATTCAAGGATGCATGGTGTTTATGTTACAATAACTTTGAGCTGAGAACTGAGCAAAAAATCTTTTTATTCTTTGTAGAGTGTGTTTTAAAGTCTATGCAAAATATCAAAAATTTAACCCCCTTTTACCTGCAATTGTTGTTCAGATGTTTACTCTGTGTTTTCAGGTGATGGTGCAAATGATGTCAACATGATCCAAGCAGCTGATATCGGCATTGGGATATCCGGTCAAGAGGGCATGCAGGTCTGAATTCAGCTCCGAAGCGTCAAAATCATGCTGATTCTTCCTCTTATCTCACTGTCTAAAACTCTGTATCATCTGCAGGCAGTCATGGCGAGTGATTTCGCAATATCTCGCTTCAAACACTTAAAAAAACTCCTCCTGGTTCATGGACACTGGTGCCACACTCGTCTGGCCAACATGATCATTTACTTCTTCTATAAGAATGTGGTGAGTGTCTAATCTGCTGTTTGAAGTGACACATTGCCTGGATTTCTCATCTAATCATCAGTTTGATGTGTCCTCCAGGCCTACGTGAACCTTCTTTTCTGGTATCAGTTCTTCTGCGGCTTCTCTGGCACCGCCATGATCGACTACTGGCTGTTAATATTCTTCAACCTCTTCTTCACCTCTGCGCCGCCCATCATGTTTGGAATAATGGACAAAGATGTTTCTGCAGAGATGCTGCTGGGTGTTCCTGAACTGTACAGGACAGGACAGGGTGCAGGGGTCAGTGAGTTACTGAAGTTTGGTGTTTTATATTAGTTTTTTTAATGTTTAATTTTGGTTTCAATTTAGTTTGGTTTCAGTTGGTTTCCAGAGGGTTTTTTTTTTATTTCAGTCTACTATTTATTGTTTAAAATGTACAAATTTAGTCTTTTTTTTTTTTCAAAAGTAGTTTTAGGTCTTTTTATTGTAATATGGTCATTGATTTACGCTGATGCTGACACCACAAGTTCAACAAACACATGCACCACTGCCTCCTCATGTTGTTGTGTCGACAAATTTGACCAAACTCAAAATTTTAAGTTTTTAATATTTTTATTTTGGTCCTAATTTGTTTTGTAAGTACCAATTATTGTTTCAAGTAGTTTTCCATTTCTCTAAAGTCTATTTTTTTTCCATTTCAGTTAACTTGTAGTTTTAGTTTTAGTTAATTATAATAACCTTGTTTAAGGACGATCCAAAAATGTAGTGCAACTCTTTATGAGCAGCATATCTGTTTTATGCAAATGCAAATAATACTTCGTATATTTTTGTGTATTTAAACTTGTGTGTGTTTGGTTAGGAATACAAGTTTTCAACATTCTGGCTTTCCATGCTTGATGCCTTCTATCAGAGCCTGGTGTGTTTCTTTATTCCGTACCTGGTAAGTAGAACATTTGAATTCTCTGTGTAATCGCACATTGTACAAAAATCTTCGAGTTACCAGTTGTTTTCCTGGTTTACCTAAAATGTTTTCTGCGTCCCTTCAGGCTTATCGGGATTCAGACGTTGATGTTTTTACCTTTGGAACTCCTTTGAACACAGTTTCTTTATTTACCATCCTGCTGCATCTGTCAATAGAGATCAAAGCCTGGGTGAGTGCTGTACTGACAGGTGTCTATTTCAAGACACAATCACTATTATTTGTATATTATGACATCTAGAAACTGGAAATGTAACGTAGGAGTATCAAGGATATGTGAATTATTTATATGTAAGGCATTTTTGATTAATGGGTTGCTGTTTTGTGTATCTGTGTTGCAGACAGTGGTTCACTGGATAATCATTGTGGGCAGTGTGGCGCTGTACTTCATTGTGACACTTGCCTACAGCGGCATCTGTGTCACCTGCAACCCTCCATCCAACCCGTACTGGATTCTTCAGAGCCAGATGGTCGACCCCCTGTTCTACCTTCTCTGCCTCATCACTACTGTGGTGGCTCTGCTGCCCAGGTACTTTCAGCGTTATTCTGCCTGTCAGTCACTCCGGAGGGGGGAAAGTAATTTATGTGCCCTTGTCATAGTTACAGAGAAGCTTTTTCAGGTACTTTATTCTGCGGGGGGATACACACAGAGGCCTTTCCCTGCTGCATGTCTTGAGGTCCTCCCTCCTCTATTTCTTATTTCATCCTTAAAATGATCTCTTGTTATATAAACAAATAAATTCTCCTTAAGAGGTAAACAAAAAAAAAGAGGATTTCAAAAGTTTTCACAAAGACATCTACAAAAGGCAAAACAAAAAACAAATGATTTTTTTCCCCTCAATAAATTACTACTTCTAGTAATAGTACTAGTGCTACTTAGTTAGATAGTTAAATTAATGAAATTGCTTTTAATCTTCATGCCTCATTGGTTTTTACAGGTTGACTAATATAGCTAGAGCTGTAACTATTATATTTCTGACTTAATTTGTTATTTTGTCTTTGCAGTGTCCAAAAATAACAAATATGGCCGACGAAAATTCCAAATAAATCAGATTGACTATGATATAAAACAGAGAAAAGAAGGGGAAACGGGTGCTTTTGATTTAACAGTATTTCTATTCAAGAAGGTAATATTTCTCCTATTCAGTGTTTCTTCTTGGGGTGCCTAAAATAAATCTGAAGGGCTCCCAGTGTGATTGAAGTAATAATAGAAAGCAATATTTGTTTGACAATTTAAAAAAAAATCTCAATCTTATTTAATTTAATGCCTCTAGACCTGAGCAAAGCATACAAATACAACAATCATAGAAGGAAAAATTACTTTACACCAGTTGTACAAATGATAAAAGTACATTTCCTTCAGCAGTGTAATTTTAGTCATTTCCATTTTAATTCATACTTCGACTCTACTACATTTCAGAGAGGAATATTGTCCATTTTCCTTCATTATTAAAATTATTTACCTGATAACATAATTTACTAGGTAATTTACAGGTTCATATGTAACACAAAAAATAATCAACAAATTACAATGTATTATTATAGATGGTAGTGATTTGTGTTTAGGCTATCAAAATGAGATAAAATGAGTTCCATCTTTACCAACTACGCTATCACAGTGATGGTCACCTTAATGCATCTATTAGTATAGCACAACAATATTGTATACTGTATTATTCTGCATAATGAATGCAATTTTTTGCCAAAAAAAAAATTTGTTTTTTGACTCAAAATTTTAAATGCGGATTTATACTTGTAACAGAGTATTTGTACACTGTTGTATTAATATGTTTACTTAATTTTAAGTCAAAGATCTCAGCACTCTTTCCACAACTGCTCCATATCAAGGCCATGTTAACCTATGATAAGGACCTTGAGTGGACATTTATCATTTTTATGGGTGACGAGCATAAAAGGTCGTAAACCGCTTCAATCTCCTTTAAACTAAATCAGACTCATAATTATTACGTCTTATTTTTGAGTCTGTGTTAGACTTGCACAGATCATTAATTGCTATGTAATTGTGAGGTTGTTGTGGTGCATAAATGGTCCAGGCTGCTCTGTAATTAAATAACGCCAGTCGTGAAGTTCAGAAACGACTGCGCCACAGCTCGCTCTTCCTCCTGGTTGCTGATGCGTCTGAAAGTGCTGATCTTTAGAGGGAATGCTCTGATTTACATCAAAGGGCCGCATATTTTTCACTGGCCTACTTTCTCACCACCCCACTCTCTCCCCCAGGTACACATTTCACGTGCTGAGGAACTCTATCGCCCCTTCCCCGCTCATGCATGCCAGGCATCTGGACCGGCTGGACCCCTCCACGAGGAGCCAGTGGATCAAGGAGTGGAGAAGCCTCAGGGGTGGAGGGCAGGTCAGACGCTCCAGGCTTTCCACTCCACCTTCTCCCATTCTGGAGAGACCTGTGGACATGTATCCCCAGTGTCCCACCTCTCATATCAGGGGGGAGGAATTCAAACTGAATGTAATGAGTGAAAACTATCAGAGGCCTGTAGACACATGAGAAACAGAGGCAACTTGAAGGATTATTTATTTGGAAAATTGTAAATATTCTGAACTGGCTCATATAGACTTGTGTTTTTTTTTTTTCATGTGGGGGTGGGGGTCTTACATAAATGCAATCAGAGAGAAATACTGTTCCTCTCTGACTTGTGACAAATCATCGATTTGGGGTGATGAGTTCATTTTGTTATAAACTGCTCCACAAAAAGCATGCAGGGCCTCTCCTCCCTGCTCTCCTCATAACAAGCTGCCATAGTGAACACATAAGCCTGTTACTTTCCTGATGGGTTTTCAGAGCACAGTGGTAACCCAATTAGTCATGCCACCCACCCCTCTAAAACGTGGCACTTTTCCAGAACAAAATGCTTAGCTAGTTTAATATATTCCTCTCACCTAGATACCCTAAACAGTCACAATGCATCCCGTCACTGAGGCAAACACACGTGTGGTTTGCAGATTTTCCAATTAATTTGCCTGCATGAAAAATTAATGTTATTATAGGCCGGGCCTGTGACTGTGACTAGTTTTGTATATCTGTAAAATATGCTGTGGAAATACATGTAGAAACAATCAAAGTCTCTTCCCCGAAGTGTGTGTGTCTACGTTTGTGTGTGTAAAAAATGTAAATTGGGAAGAATCAGAAGAGGAGGCTTCTAAGCTACAAAGTCTGATGCTTTTTTTTTATGGAAATGGAGTGTGCACAAGCCGAATCCACTTGTAAAAAGGGCTGAGTTATCATTGGCATACTTCATTCCACTGTAGCAGCTCTGCTTATATAAGGCCTTGATGCCTCGAGTCGTATCGTTGCTGCTCTCTAGTGTTGTAAATGGAGAGCTGCAGAAAGGTCAAACGGGACAAAGTCAGAAAAACAGACAACAAAGCAGCCAAGATGAGGCGCTGCTGCGTTGTTATCTCAAGAACACGAACCATCCAAGTTATCTAAAAGCCATTTTTAATGAGAATAAATACAGCACAATTTCAAGAAATAGTAGCTGGAATAACACAAATTTCTTCCAGACCTGAGTGAGTCTATCAAAGCTGCACAAACATGAAAACCATGTGAACATTAGCGATTAATAATTTACATTTAAATGAGAAATTAACAAATACAAGGCAAATACTTTACAATTGTTTTAAAAGATCAAGTGGTACGGCCTGACACTGGGCACATTGCATGAAACATTGAATATATCATTTCTGCTGTAGTTTGATGATGTCACGATGTAACGTGGGATCATAGGAATTTATTTTATTTTGCTGTTAAACAGCCACCATTGCAGATGGAAATCTATCTGAGATGGACTCAGGCAGAAGTGTGCAAAGACGAGATGATTTGCTAAGGTTTTATTCATGTTACATTCAGTTTGCCGACTTCCTAAACTTAACCCTAACCCTTAATGGAAACATTTGGGATAATGTAATTGCACACAACTCAACACAATATATAACAAAGCTTTAATAATTTTTAGAGATTATACTGTACAAATGTTAGCCTACATAATGTAAGCTTTAAAAAAAACAAAGATACGTTTGTATCATGTGGTTAAAAAATATATCACAGTAAAATATTATAGCTACCTACCAAATGGACTGGAAAGGGCCCTTATTTTAACCACGGTGAAGGACCTACTGAGTCTGCAGGTGGCATCTCTGCCTCTCAAAATTTATTCTGGGAAATGTATAAAATGTCACTGACTCAAGCAGGGGAAGACGGGGCAATCTGAGCCTTAGAGAAATATAGCAATTTTGACATAACATTTTACCACAAAATAAGACCTCAATTAACAATATACACTGATGATATATGTCAGCGTAAAGCCGATAAAAGTGGAATTTTCCTGTATAAAGTTGATTCAGTGCAGGAGATGCTGCTCAGGATAAACGTTGAAGTGTGATGCTTTTAGCACAAGCAACCAGCAGATGGCAGAAGCACATTC
>JAPZDX010000025.1:10339084-10352103 GCA_029783625.1 Naso annulatus
CACTTACAACTGATTTAAATAGCAATTTCTCCACCTCCCTGACTGCGCAACACTTAAAACACCACTAAAAAAAAAAAAAAAAAAAAAACTTTATTTAGCAAAGAATTTTACAACAAAACAGCCACATTGTACAATCACTGACGGATTCCTCTAATAGCCAACAGATAAGAGACAAGTCAGAAAATAACAAAAATAGAACAAATAGAAGAGATAGAATATACAATACACAATTGAATTAAAATAAATAAAACAATACACAATAGAATAGAGTAGAATAGAATAGAACAGAACAGAAGTAATAGAAATTAATAACATAAAGTAAATCAACATAAATTAGATAGTAAATAAATAGTAAAATAAATAAATCAGTTTTACAGCAGTCTTCTTCTCCGCTGACAAATAGTGACCAAACTCTTCATAGAACATTTTAAAGTTTGGTTGAGTTTTCAAGTATTTATTTTTATGAACAAAATATTTGACAAGAATAATAATTAGGCTACACTTAGTGCAATGTCTTGGGTCCCCTATTTTACAAAAGACTACATTACCTACAGCCAGACTGACTTCCTCTTTAACGCACATGCGCAGTAGCTTGTTCTACTCTGGACAGCTGTAGGAGAAAATGGCTGCACACATGCTAGGACAGCAGGTAAGACATTTAGTACTTTTGTTGATTTTAATCATTTCATGTCAGTTCTGACCGAAATTCTTAGAGCTTAAAAAAACATTCTAAGTTTCGTATTTCATGTTGTGATCGGTAGTTAACGCTGAATGGCAAAAACATTCACGTGAAGCAATGCACTTGAATGACTGCTAACGTATTAGCCTACAAGCTAACAGTAGCTGTCTTCAACGCAAACGGTACAAAGTGAGCCAGCAAGGGTTCATCAGCTCGAGTTATGGTTTCTCTCTGTTAAGATCATGTATTGTTCTTTTTGCAGGTCCGCCAGTTCGGCACGTCTGTGATCAGACCTGCGGCCAAACTGATCAAGGTAATGTATTAAACGTCAGATTGCACGAAGCATAACTGCTTGTCTAACGTCACAGATTGAACCAGAATTATTTAATCTGTGTGTGTTTGCGTCCTTCTAGCCTCCTATCCAGGTTTATGGCGTGGAGGGCCGCTATGCCACTGCTCTGTTCTCAGCTGCCAGCAAGCAGAACAAACTGAACGAAATGGAGCAGGAGCTGGGAAAAGTGTATGTAAGTAATTGAAAAAAAAAAATCACACTGAATCGCTATTTAATGATACAGAGGTCCATCGAAGAAAACACCTTCAGCATTTTAATCCAAAATTAAGAAGGGATATTTTTGTTGGGAAAAAAAATCAGAAAATAACATTTTTGAAATTGAAATAAAATTGTTCTGTGTCTGTGGAATGAATCATTGGGATAATGAGCCGGTCTGGCAAATTTTGCCAGTCCACGTTGCTTCAGATCAACTGTTCTCCCTTCTTGTGCATGTACTGAGTTGCATGTACTGAGTTGTCCTTTGCTGTGTCCTTGTGTTTCACAGGCTCTCATCAAGGACCCCAAGCTTTCCAGTATTGTAATGAATCCTCATGTAAAACGCAGCATCAAGCAGAAGACTTTCAGTGACGCTCTTACAAAGGCAAAACTTTCACCCATGACCATCAACCTCATCAGTGAGTGATCACTAAGTTAGCTAAGCTGCACAGTTCCTGCTGTGTGTTTGCCCGCTGCCTTAACGTGGCATTTTCATAATCATAGTGCACAATAGACTTTGTGAGGGTATGGTATTGTTTTTGTTTGTTTGTTAGTTGTTTTTTTTGTGTGTGTTTTTTTTCTTACTAAGTACACCAAAGCCATGACCATTTCCTAAACATAACCAAGTAGTTTTAGTGATATGTTTTTTGTGCTTTTATTTTCTTAGGTTTACTGCTCAAAGGAACCAACATGCAAAAAAAAATGTTTGTTGCAGTGTGTCACAAGTACACTTAAACATGCAATGTTCTGAAAGTTTTTTTTAAATGAAACAAGTTGGGTTCTGGCACCTCAAACAGATGATTTTTTTTCATGGTTCCAAATTGAAATGTAATAGACTACAGAAGTTGGTAGGCTGGTGCACACTTCTTTTTTCCTTTTCTGAAGACTGAAGACAGAAGACAGGGTAAAAACAAATCTTTTGCAGTTTCATCTCAAAAACAGTTCTTATTTATTTTTTTCACTTTGTTGTTTGAAGACGACTGTATATTTTAGCTGATTGTGACACACAAACTAAAACAACTAGCACTGCAAGTTGGTCAAGTTTAACTCCTAATGTCTTCCTTGGGCTCCTGTGTGGAGAACCTGAGCTCCCAGTAGAGCTGGGTATTTGCGAGGACTTCATGATAAGATTTACATCATGATACGTGGGTCGCGTTATGATATATCACGATACATTGCGATACAGTGCAAATTGCGATATTCCACATAGTTCACCCCCCAAAAAAATTTAAAAAACAGCTGAAATACAAGTTGCTGCGTATGATCTGGATATTCTGAACACATCACATCATATTGATAATGCAGCAGACAAATTGAGTCAAAATAGTTTTATTCAAAATTGCCTTTCCAATTGATTTTGGTATTGGCAGATTACCAAACACTGATGATAGCTGTCATAACTTCAAAACGAAAAATGCAATTTAAAATGCACTCTTACACCTTAACTGGACAGGACACACTGTAACAGAAGGCTGTAGCTGACAACCCATTTAAAACATTTTTTTTCTTCTTTTAAAATAGTGATTTTTGGAGCTGGAAATCAAAACAGATACTACAAAAATAAATATTGTGAGATATCGCTGTATCAATTATTTTTTAAAAATTATTAGTATTATTTTTGTTTTTTGAAGCACAGTCTGAGGTCCCAGGGAGCCAAAGCCTGTCAGACCTAGTGAATACAGTAACTTCATACAGCTGGTATTCATTTTAGTCTTACCAGCTGTGTGGAAATGTGTTTGTAGTTTCTGTTGTTTTTTTGTTTTGGAATGTGTCTGCACAAATACAATGTGGTTTGCCAATGTTTTCAACTGAATAATCACATGAAAACATGACCTCAGGGAAATAATGAATAAAATTGGCAAGTTTTTAGTTCTACAATTCATGTACCATAGCAGCCTTACTGCAGCATAGGCGTGCTACATTGATCATACTGATAATAAGCTTGGAGCATGTTGCTCAATTTGGAATTGAATTGAATTTGCGGACTAGTTAAGAAAAATCACAAAGTATCTGTTTATTTTAAACTACTGCAGCACAATATCACTGTTGTAAATTCTAATGTTTCCCACTATATAATGTTTTCTCAAGTCCAGGCTGTCTGTTGGGATGCAGAGGAACATTAAAGTGAATTTCGCTCAGATGTTTCCTGTTTTTTGTTTTGCAGATGTCTTGGCCGACAATGGTCGTCTTACTCTAACTGGGGACGTTATCTCTGCCTTTGGTAAGATGATGAGTGCACACCGTGGAGAGGTCATCTGCTCCGTCACTACTGCTCAGGTATGAAATGAGCACACTTACATTATATGTATGCTAATTAAATATACTGCACCAAACTGGTCACCTGTCATTAACAGTTCCATTACATGCCAAGTCACTCAAAGTCATCAGTTGCATTCTTTTTACCTTTTTAAAAATGTACTTTCAACTGATGAATATTTATCCATTTCAGCCTTTGGACGCAACTAATCTCGCTGAACTGAAAGTTGCTCTCAACGGCTTTCTTCAGAAGGGCGAAACCATCAAGCTGGAAACAAAGGTACGGGGACATACAGATTACTGTTTTGCCGATGGTGTGATTTTATCATAATGTTTATATCTAACAGTAATTGCAAGTCAGTCAAGCCAATCAAGTGAATCAGCGGTGATGATAATTTGAAAGTCATCTGTATTTTTATTTGTTGTCTCGTCCTCACAGACGGACCCTTCAGTCCTGGGTGGCATGATTGTCAGTATTGGAGACAAGTACGTGGACATGTCCACCAAAACAAAGATTCAGAAGCTGACCAAGCTCATCAAGGAAACTTAAGTCCTGTGGACTTAATTTTGCAAAAAACAAAAATATTGGAGGCGACCAATTGCTAAAAAATGTAAATTGCTACCTGTTCTAGCTCTGCAGTGGCTCCATAAATCCAGTGTCTGTGCTTAAGTTCATATGGATGTTAATAAAAAGTACAAAAATTGAAACTGGCCTTTGTTTTCATTGATTATTGTTGTGAATGTGACAGATGTTCTTTTTTTTTTTTAACAAAGATGAACAATAATGAACAAGACCCAAATTTAATTAATAGAAACTGAAATCAGAAATTCTTGACAATGTTGCATTAGCATCAGTTTATTGTAATCTTACTTATATTACAATGTAGTACATTATAGTATAATAACTTAGTCATAACTACAGGCCCACGTTTTGCCACTGAGGTACGTCTAAATTCAGCAGAAACACTGAGTGATACTGATGATCTGTTCCTCGTTTCCTGGAAACCTTCGTGCGCATGCGTAGTCCGCGCATCCTGTTTTATTAATTTTTTTTTTCCAGGCGAAAATGGCTGCCCCTCTCATCTAAACCTCTGCCTCAAGGATTAAATGAGCATGAAATAAACAGCAGAAACCGCTGTCCCGCTTCAAGACGGCACTGATGGACGCGGCAGCGTAGTTTGTGCAGCGCCTGAACAAAGATGTTGCGGCTGCCAGAGAAGGAAAATGTATGCGATTCGAAATTAACCCTTTCCGGTCCGACATCCACCAAGAAATAAGGTACGAACTAATCATCTTACGTTTTTGAGACAGTTGAGCACTTTCAGGGGAACACGCTCGCATGCAGTAATGTGCATTTGCGTTTTTGTTGTGAACTCCATCTTTCGTTTGTATGGCTTTGTATTGACATCACTTCTGGTTTGTGTTGCAAAGCTAAGAGGCCTGTTTGCTCCACCAGAAGTAAGCTGAGTTAAAATACTTAACGGGTTTGTGTTTAAATGAGCACACGTGGGCATGTTTCTACCTAATATTTCAATTTCTTTGCTCTCCAACAGAAAATGATGCATCAAGTGTCCAGCAGCAACAGTGACTATTGTATGAGTGGACTGGCGGAGGACTGTCATCCTGCCAGTCACTTTGACCTATGTAGCACCCAGTCCAACAAATTCTACCCCTCTGCAACAGCCCCTGGTTTGCAGCTGTCTCTTGCAGGCCTTGCTCCTCTGCCACAGGGCATGCACAAAGCCATGGCTTGTCAGATGCAAGACACCCAGAATGACTTCCAGTCTCAGACGGTGAAAATTAGGGGCGGTGAGGCTGCAGGGCCCGATGGCTCTAAGAAGAAGAAGGGCATGGTGAAGTCGGGGCGGAGAGGGAGGCCATCAGGGACCACAAAGTCAGCTGGGTACCGTACGAGTACTGGACGTCCACTTGGAACAACAAGGGCAGCTGGGTTCAAAACCAGCCCGGGGAGGCCCCTCGGTACCACCAAAGCAGCGGGGTACAAGGTCAGCCCAGGCAGGCCACCTGGCAGCATCAAGAGTCTCGCTCGGCTCAAGAAGCTTGACTTAAGCAACTGCAGTGTTCCCAAGAAACTGGACTTCACTGGCTGTGATGTTCCACCTTTTCCATACACCATGATGGAGAAGAGACCCCTCTGTGAGCCTGGCGGAAAAGTGGATGAAACCAGCGAATAGTTGTGCAGCTTTGACAAACACTTGAGCGCATGAGCAACAGTATGCATAGGAAAACATTTCTCTCAAATACAGAAGGAAGGAACTTTTTGACATTTAGAAATGGCTCTGACAGGATTTTCATTGTACAGTGTTTGACATTGTCTTCATCTTTTCAAAATAAAAGGACTGCATTAAAAGTATGTTACTCCAGTCTGACAGAGATGCATGCAAATGAATTAATCACGCGAATCAGTATTGGCAAAAATGTATTTATGAGTTTGTGGTTCAAACCTCACCATAGAGTGGATCTTTTTTCCCCTCAAGCATTCTGTTCCTCTGAATTGTGAAATATTGTGACATATTTCTATGGCTGGGCTCTTGTAACATTTTTTACATTTATAAAAACTGCATTTTTAGTACAACCAGCCAATCAAGTCCGCTTTTTCTCAAGCATAAAAATGTGAATGTGTAGTTGTCCTATCTGTGTTGTCCAGTTCAGTACGTCTTTTATTTTGTGATATTAATATCCGCCTCATGCCTAAAATGGGAACACTGCTACAAAATGTTTTAATTAGATTGAACTGTTAATACTCAGTATATCCTTTTTGAACACAGTATTTGTTATTTCTGCACTTTGTGAATATGGTTTTGATTATGTATTGTAACAGCCTGTTTTTGTCCCAAACTCACTTTATGAGCACTTCCAGACTTACATGTATGTTGTTATGCTGTTCATTAGAAAAAGAAAGAGTACGTTAAACAGAGGAAGAGCTTTGTGGAATATGTAATACATGCTAATGTGCTGTATGTAAAACCAAAATAAAAGAAAGCATGTAGTCTTTTCACATAAAATGTCCATTTTAAATTGACAGCATGTCGTTCTCTCGGTAGACACAAGGGGGCCAGTGCCCCCAGACAATAGTAATCACCTTATAATAATATCTTTATTTAACCCTGTTAATTAAATCAGGGCGCGCACTGTTACTCGTAATTTTTTGACGTGGTCTTGCACAGTGTGATGACAGAGTTCTTTAATAATATTAATAAAGGCCGGGATTTTATGGAAACGCTAGACAGCTGATCTACTTAGGCTGGGTGAACAAGTTACTTCTCGAATTTTCCTGGTGTTTCCACCGGATCATTCACTAAAAAAGTCAGGGAAATGAACCACCCAGAGATTTGAACCAGCAACCCCGCTAGAATATGTCAAATTCAGCGCAGAGGTAAGTTCCTCTGCTGTCAAGTCGACGTGTAACTGCATGGTCTTTGTTTGATCTTCAAGGACTGGCCCGCTGTAGCGAGCCTTTTGTGCTCTCTGCGCGTTAAATGGATGTGTATCAGTGTGATTTACAATGCGCGCACCAAATCCTTATCAGTGTTATGTAAGGACAAGCTGGAGTATGACCACTGGGTTTTCTTAATCGGAGCAAACCCAGTTTTTATGACACGCTTCACGACTCTCTCTCTCTCTTCTTTTTCTGAGCGCCTAGTGGCCTGTTTCCTCATGTCAGAGGACTCTGTGAAGAGGCAACATGGCGCACGGAGTTGGTTTGACCGGAGAGGCCGTGTGGCTGTTTACGCACAGCAATCATTTTGTTCTCTCGATCTCATTTGACGCTACCCGTAAATACCGAGGCCTGTGCCGGTCAGCAGAGATAAACTAAGAAATAATGAAACCGAAATTGGACCAAATTCTAAGACATGTCATTCATTTGCTGGTGATTATTATGTCACGTCGCTGATATTTTACACCACTGACTATTAGAAACTTCACCTGGATATGCGCACGCACACGTGCATGCTTGTGTGTGTGCGTGCGTGCATCGAAGTGCGCGCGTGTGCGTGTGTTAGGAGGGTGAGTGTCACGGCCCTCTGCAGACGGGGGGTTGGGTAGCAGTGCCGATTGGTTGCTGCTCACCAACACAGTCAGTCTGGGCTTGTTTTAACATAACCGGGGGCACTTCGACAGCAGGCAAAAATCATGTAGTAAATAAGCCGCTGTGGCTGTTAGGGGACCGGTTATGGCACACTGAATTTCGACGCTGCGTGGTGTTGCAGCGAAATGGGGATTTACTTGTTATTTTGTATTTAAGGTGACAGTTTTTAAGGGGGCCGCCGCTGATGAGGCGATGAAGTGCAGAGAATGAGAGCTGTGCCTTGGCCTACTACTAGTGCTGCTGCAGCTGGGATTGTGCAGATCCGCTTTCACAAACCGAGCAAAATACTCGCTTTGTGCCACATTATCAGACATCCGCTGTTGGTTTCTCGGTGACCGACCTCCACATGGTGAGTTTTTTTGCGTTTTTCCACGTGTTGATAGTGTTGTGAACTTGTGCCGATCAGACCTTTTTGTGAGTCAATAGCTTCCTATGTCGGTGTGTGGCTGTAGCTTGTTTGTGTGAGCCACACTCTGTTTCTGTGATGGCTCAGTGTCACCACCTCTACCACAGCCTCAGCGCTCCTCCATTTACTGTACTAGTCACCGATCGTCATGACCCACAACCGGCAGACAAAGCAGTACTATTTTCTGACAGTTTGTGAATGAACTGTGGCAAAGGAGCGAGTGTGTTATGTGTTTTGTCTTGTGCCGTTCGGCCGGCCTTTAGTATGGAGGCCATGCAGTGTCGGCTTATTAGTGAGTGTGTGTTTGTCTGTGTGTGTGTGTGTGTGTGTGTGTATGAGAGAGAGAGAGAGAGAGTGAGTGCGCGGACATGTCCGCTTTGCTCTTTTATAGGTTTCTGTCTGACTCGATATGATTGCCACTGTGTTCCCAAAATGTGTTTGTGTGTCTGTTAGCATGCTGTATTATATGGGACAGCATACAGTATTCATCATAGTTGGTGAGAAACTTAAATGGCACATTTCCCTTAGCTAACCTGCCTCCTCTTTGACAGGATATTGCTGTGACAACATGAATCAGTCATACAGACCGGCTGTTAGGATAGGCTCGGTGTTTGGCTCAGGCCAGCCAGAGCGGAGGCCCCACAATGGTCTTGTGAGCACTTCCTATGGAAACCAATGTGGCATTGTGAGGCGTGGGTCAGACCAACCATCAGCCGTGCAACTGCCATCATCCAGCCTCAAACAGCCAGCTGTACTGGGGTACAACCAGCCAGACCGATCTTACTGCTACAGCCCACTGAAGAGGCTGCAGGACCTTAACAATGCAGTCAGCAGGCCTGACCTAGACAGGGACCTCCAGCCCAGGAGCCACTTGCACTGTGCAAGCCCAATCAGTGATGACGATGAGTTTGAGGCACCATCGGTCCAGCTGCCTCCTTCTCCGGGCAACGATGACATGGAACCCTTGGAGACTTTGCCGGACGCAAACAGAAATGGCTTCTCCCCTCACAGTCCTGACAGCTTGGAGCGCTGTTCTCCAATCCCCAATGGCTGCCTGCATTTCGAGTCCACACTGTTTGACAGCAGCGACATTAAGGAGGAGGACGAGGAGGGGGAGCACAGTGGTAGTGAGAGCCTGGCACCTTTTCACCACTATCCAAAGTTGAGTCAGGACCGAACTGCTACTGACAGTAGAAAGACCACATGCAGCTTAGCGGCAGATAAACGGACTTACAAACCTACTGTCTTTAACTTGATGTCTAAAACTATATCGGAACTCAACCCTACACTAAGCCCAAGCGCACTGCCGGAAATCACTATGAGAGATGGGTGGAGCTTGGGTGAGGAATCAGACAGTGATGGTGAACTTACCTCTCCTGTTGACCCTGGACTTATTTCACCTGCCGGTACCAACTCTAATGTGAGTTTGAAACATCTGGAATACCCACTTTATAACTCCTGTACTACCAAGGCTGCCATCAAAATTTGTGTTTGTGATATATTTCTTATGTAGAAAGGCAGAAGGTATGCACATAAGTTGAAATGTTGAATGTTGAATGAAAAATTATATTCTAAATGTAATTTTATTGACCTTTCAAAGAATGAGTTGAAGAGGGTGAGTTGAGGATTTGTGTTCTGTCATTGCCCAGAATGTTAGTTCTGTCTGGACAGAAATTTGATTTGGTAGCAGCTATGTAATATGTAGTACCACTGTCTCTTGCATTAGATTTTAAAGTGTTTTTATTGTCTTGGTTAGTCCAACAGCCCAAAGAAAAAGCCTCTTCCTGCAGTGAAATTCGTGGAAGGGGACTTGGTTTGGGCTAAATTCAACAGACGGCCCTGGTGGCCCTGCCATGTCACCTGTGACCCAGACCAGGGGAGCCACACAAAGATGAAAGGTGAGATTTCATTTCATTCAGTGAAAGTATGAAGCTTTTATTCAAATGTGAATGTTAATATCACATTGTTCCCCATGCTTGACCTTTATCTGACAGGCTAACAAATACTAAAGGAATTATGCTGTGCGCAAAGTAGTTTGACCATTATTTCAATATTGTTTCAGTTCCCAGTCCCCGTCCTTGTCGGATGTATTTCCTGGAGACGATAGGGGAGATTTCGGAAAGTGCTTGGGTCCCAGGGAATGTCGTTCTCCCTTTTGAAGGAGGTCATCAGTTTGAGGACCTACCTGTGCTCAGACGGAGAGGCAAACAAAAGGAGAAAGACTACAAGTATACGGTAAATTCAGAAAATGACCTGACAAATGTCAATCTTACTGTGAACATTACTAATTTTTTTTTTTTTGTACTGACAGATACCCAAAAGTTTGCTGACTGCATGGAAAGTCAGTGTGGCAGAAGCTGAGTATCTGCTCCCAGATCGACGAAGAAATGCTGAAAGCATGCTTTCAGCATCTTCCACTGGAGAGGAGCGTGTACCCAGCCCACTCCCTGCTGAAAAGCCACAGGAGGCCTCCTCTGTCTCAGTGAACCCTGGTCGACCCTCATCACCCACTATTGCCCCCAACCGAAATGAGCTCGATCTCATCAAAAACTCTGCTGCAGATCAATCCAATAAGAGCAAAGCCTTTAAGAAGAAAAAGAAATGTTTGTCAGATATATTCGGCCATATAGTTGGTGGATCAAAGGAGTCTTCTACCGTCACAAACGTAGCAGATCATTTACATACTACAGGTCGTGCACTGAAAGAAGAGCCAAAGGACTCACCTTATGCAGACCTGGATTCAGTTCCAATGCTGCATCGTCCTAAACGCACAGTGGTGTCTCCAACGCAGGATGTAGACAAACTCATCAGGAAAGAAAAAAATGCGTCCAAAGCTAAAACAAAATTAACAGAAAAAGTGAACCATTCTCTAGATTCTGGTGATACCACTAGCATTTTAACTAAAAAAATAGTGTCTAAAGATGCAAACTCTGAGCAGAGTTTGGGCAGCTGTAATGAATTGTCATACTGTTCAACTGAAAAGCACTCTATGAATCTTCCTGCAAGCAGTCGTCTCATGACGAGAGCTCTTAAAGCGGAGGAAGAGACGGATCTCAAAGATTCACTGGCTACAAGCCAACTCTCGACAGATTCCCACACTGATGATTGTCCCGATAGTACATCCAGTAATGCACCTATAAATACTGAAATGTCTCCGAACTTGGAGTCTCCCTCCCATTCATTATTCTCTACAACCCACAGCTCTCCAAAAAGGCGAGCAAGGAAGCCTGACAAGAAACTCATTCGCAATGGCTCATTGATAAAACCCAAGTTTGTTGGGTCGAGTGTACCCACTGTGCAACCTGTTGAGATCAAGACCGAAAACGTAATGCCAGATCTGTCGTCATCCTCTTCCCCGTCCTCATCTCTGTCTCCAATGGACGCTTTCCAGGATCCCAAGGAACTAATGTTTAAATCTCTTGTAAAGGAGGACAGCAGCAACTCAGAGATGACTCTATTTCGGCCTGATTCCAATTATAAATTTAGCACCTTCTTGATGCTCTTGAAAGACATGCATGATACCAGAGAAAAAGAAGGAAAACCATTGACTCTCCCGCCTTCACCAGTCCTGATCAAGGAGGAGCCCCTGGTCATCCCCACTGTGACGGGAGATGCTGGTTCTTGTGATGGTTTTGCTCAGAGGATCAAAACAGAGAATGGGCAGTCATGTAAATCCACAACATCCCACAACAGAGCAGTGAAAACCAAGAACAGGACTAAAGCTATAATGACAGCCAACACCTACCGTTGTGGAGACTTTCCTGCTCATTCTCAGGTCGGGAACACAGACAAGCAGCGTAGAAAACAAAGACTACCGGCCAAACTGAAACTCAGCATACCTGGCCTCTCTTTAGACCTGGCTGACTTGGCTTATGGCAGGGAGTTTGTCAGTGGCCACGCTGATTTAGCCGATCCTGGGTCTTGTCCTCCAATCGCTGCTGATCCCTTGGCCAGCTACCTCGATAAAAACTCAGGATCCACAGTGGCTCCAAAGAAGCGTTGGCAGTTGGCTGAGGAGGCTGCTGAGAATAAAGGTGAAGTTGTGAGTGAGGCATCTACTGAGATGAATGGGTCTTACACCACAGGAGCATCACCTGATCTGGATCTGGGCACTGAGAAGCAGGAAGAGAAGGACTTGTACTCTTCAGAGACAAGCAGCACAGCTGGTAAGACACAAACTGCTGCTGTTTAGTTTGTCCACTGGGAATGGGAAATAAGTGAGTATTACACTTGCAGTTCGTTTTGTTGGTGCACTTTTTCTCAAAGACTTCCTCTTAATCTGCACTGGCTTGGATTGTACCTCAGTTGTAGACTTATTTTACTTAAAAAAAAACAAATTATAATAAAGTTGGAAATATTCATGCATTTTGTGTGTTTACACAGGAAATTCAGAGAACAAACGTCTCCGGAAACCAACTAAAAGGCTGCTAGAATCAAGAGAGGAGTATGAACAAATATTTGTCCCAAAAAAGAAATCAAAGAAACACACCTCAGAATCTTCCAGTATGGTAAGATGCTCCTCCGTCTTTCAGTTTTCTTACAATACATTTGAAAGTACACAGAAATAACTGATATTAATACAAAGTATCTTTTATGAATACTTCTTTTTTTTTTGGATGTACGCCTCTTTTCGACATACCATGAGTACGGATGCAAATCAAGCAATTGTTTATTCACTCCTGGGGAATCTCAGTGAAAGCCAATGTGCCTGCGACTCTTCCCCTTTTTAATGATTTTTTACAGAATATGCCCAAAGTACATTGAAAAAATTGTTTTGCGGCTGATTTCGGAGAGACTGACAGTGTGCTAGCTTAGCTAACAGGCTGCTAACTAGCTAACAGCCTGTTTTCTTCAATTCAGTTGCTTACGTGGATTGTCAAATGAGTTTGTGTAATTAGAAAGATCCAGTATACATAATTCCAACACATGTAAATCTAAGGTCGCTTTCACACTGTCCTCGTTTGGTCCGCTTTAAACGGACCAGAGTTCGTTTCCTCAGATAGTCCGCTTCGTTTGGGCA
>JAPZDX010000025.1:10451139-10464798 GCA_029783625.1 Naso annulatus
ATTGAAAAATGAACTCATCAATGCTCTCTGACATAGATAAGAAAATCAAATGGAGACACTTTTTCTAAACTACCTCAAGCATGTCTTTGATACTGCAGTTTGTCTGTTATTAGTACAGTGGCTGACGTGTACACCAATACATGTACATTTGAAATAAGCTAAAATGGAATGATGTAATTCACTTTACTTTTCTGCCTTACCCAATGTTTCATAAAACCAGGAGGATTATTATATTTTCATGCTTCTGTACTGTAATTTTTACTCTAACCTTTTTCTACCCTAAACACTCACATTTAAACGTTGACTTTTATCTGAATAAGCCTTTAAAAACTCATCATGGGTAAACTGTCTGTAATTGTAGCACAGAAACTCCCACATACTCCATCAAAATCCCAAATTGCCAGAAAAAAAAGGGACAACTTGACCCCGCTTGTAGCTGCAACAACGATGAACAGTCTCTTTCATGTCTTTCATGTGCTGTTAAATGGTGAATTTAATATGTAAAAATAAAGGTCACATAACAGACAGCCTGTGTCACATAATGAGCCCTGCTCCAAACCGCTTTAGACAAAAAAAAAAAAGAACTAAACAAAAAAACCCCTAAAAAATATCAAAAGCGGGGTATTAACATCATGAACGTTCCTCTCAACCCCCTCCTGGATAATGTGGCCTTCAGCTCTGTTAATATCTTCATGAGATCAAATGATGACTTTATTTTGCATTTATTTTGTGCAAAGCTGGTTGAGTTTGACTCTGTTTCCATTTGCTTCACGTCAGGGTTTCTAAAGCCATGTACTGTCTACATCATGCAGTGCCGCCAAATGAAAAGAGCAAACTGAAGTCAATGCTTCATTTTTTCTTTATGTTTTTTTTCTAACGATAACTAAGAAGCTTTAACTTTTTGTGGCATTTTAACTTTTAAAAGGGATTAGCATCATTTTTCATTAACGAGTTGTAAACATTTTAGAACATATTAAATGCTAAATGAAGGTCAATCCTCAATTAAATCCAACCCTTAACAAATGGGTCATTTATGATACAAAACAATTTAAATGTAATTTAAACATGAGCACAGTGCATTGATTAAACATTCATAAGAAGGATTTAATGTCATATGGTAATAAAGAAATATTTTTAAACACAACATTAACATCAACATCATTTATAATTTCAGATAATTACAGTCCATAGGCAAATTAATTTGAGCATTTATCAGAATTTGACATGTTTTGTCTCCAGCATGTTTCTACAGACCCCAACTTTTTATGTTGTTTATGATGCTGCATTCACTCAGTTCAGTATCATATTTCCCTGCATTCTGGTGTGATGTTTGATATAAAGTCTGATGGTTTCTTTACACCAAAACAAAAATAAATATCTGATGAGGTTAACTAGAAAACAAATCACCCCTTTGTCTTATTTTATCAAGCCTATTGGTACCACATCTGTCAGCCACACAATGCTGAGAAGAAAAAAATGGGTATTTTGCACATCTTTTATTCATAAGAGTGTTTCGTGAGCTTCTTGTTTAAAGCCGACTCCATAATCCAAAATGTTCCGAACATGAACACCATGTTACCAGAGGACCCGTGTTTATAGTCCTTATTGATGAAAGGAACAGTCAAGACTTATTGCAGTCTCTCAGCACAAACACCGCTCTTTTGAAATCCACAACCTCCGCCAGAATAAACAGCCGTGCAATAGACACTTGTACAATCTCATCACTCATTCACAGTCGCTCCCTCTCTGCTCTTATTTGCAGCGCTGTTTATTATTAGAGAGGAGGTGTAAGAGTCTGACAGATGTAAGAATATGTGAGCACGCCATGTGTGCAGGGATTTCATTCTTGGAAGACAAATTAAATAGTTGTTAAGCGAACAACCATTTGTCCAAATCTCTTTCTTTTAATGACTTGTTAATGTCTGAACTCATATACAGGGAGCATAGTTAAACTGGATGCTACACATGACTGGGATTCATCATTTAAACTGTTCTGTGGGGTAAAATTCACTCTGATTTAGATCATGTGTTGAAAAAATAAAGATCCATTTATGTTAAGAAACATCCCTGTTTCCTCTCAAACAGGAAACTCAAAAAAGGAAACTCAGTTGTTTTTCCTATAAAATAGCCGCCAGTGTGTCTTAAGTGGAAGTATTTTCCTTTGCCTAATTGAAATGCTACGAACGTTTGTGTTAAATTCAGGCCCCCCCACTACTCGGTGCCAAGGGAGCTGCACAGTTGAAGCTACAGCGTCTCCAAGGAGATGGCAGCGTGATTGTAAAGAAGTGCTCGTCTACAGGGTGCAGCACAATGCAACTAAGATGTGAGGTTGATTATGTAAGCAGGGAGTAATATGGTCATTCACGTCTGTGGCAAGGCTAATGGACTTCACCAGAAGCCTGTGAAGCAGAAAGTGAGAGAAGGGAGGAAGGAGAGAGAGAATGAACCCACTATGCACAGATGGTTTATTAGTAAGTCTCATCAAAGTAGCCTTAACTCTTGGCTGAAAAAAAGTTTTAAATTGCTTCGTGGCACTAGATAGATTTCTAGCAGAATTTTACGATTTGTACAGAAGAGATACAGAAGTCTGTGCAAAGTTTAAAGAGCTGGTGAATGTTCTTTTAATGTGGACCATATGGTCCATATCATATCCGTTAATCTTGACTTTAGTTGGTCTCAAATTTCATAAAGAGATGTGGATCCACTGCAACTACGGTCCATTAAACCAAACACTGACAATCAGTTTGTCAGTTTATGTATAATGTTTGACCACCAGTAGCGCTGTGGAGTAAAGTTTAAATTCTGCATTTTCTTGACGTCACTTGTGCACAAGGATGAATACATGCATGTGCAAGCATGAAACACATTCATTGACCTACAGGTGGTGATAATGTAGCAAGAAATGCAATGATGTCTGATCTGTCTCTGATTGGGCATGTAAATGCTGTTTTTTTTTTCCCAATCCAAAAATAGCTTCAATTTTTTCAGAATGTTCACATTTCTATCCTTTTTTGACTTTGAGTGACTCTATCAGATAAGGTGCCAGAGCTGCTGGGATGCAACTTGTTCTGTTAGTTACATAATCAAAGTCATCAAAGCCAGTGGGATGAATTTGAGTGTAACACCATTAAGACTAAATATGTCTTAGACAGGCTCCATTTTTTGTGCTTGATCAAGTCAAAGTTTGTTGTTGTTTTTTAGTGGTTGTCTTATATGAATTTGCACCAACTCTCATATTACAAAAAAAACAAAGCACATTGCTTTAGGCAACCCGAGTCCACCGTGCCTGTGACCAGTCAACCATGTGAAGGCTAATGGCCACGTGAAATAAAAAAAGAAACTTTTTTTATGATTTTACTGAAAAGCAGTAAAAATGTTGTCAACATGGAAATGCTCGATGTCGAACCTCAGGAAACATCTACAGGAAGTTAGTTTTTAAAAGAGTGACTACTTGTTTGTAATCACTGGTACAAAGTGTACAGAATCTAAAAAAAACACCTCTTAGATCGTCTCATTCTTCTCTCCCAGCTCAGCTCTTTTCATCGCCTGTTGCTTTTTAAGAAGGCTCATTTTATTCTTGCCAACACTCAGAGAAACGGAAACCAATTAGGAAGTACTCCGAGCTTCCAAACAGATCGATACATGCACCAATCTCAGGGCAGAGTGGGAAAGAAGTAATTACTTCAGAAGATCACGACCCAGACAGGCACTTCATTTCATTTGAACAATTACAATCAAGAATCTCACATTTCTGTCCGTATTTACATTCACTACATCCGTAAAAAGAAAGACCAAATCTTACTAGACACTCTCCAGGGATAAAATGCTGTTCAAGCCTCTGTTAAGCTCAGAAACAAGACATTTAGTGTCAAAGTTTTTCTGACGTCTTCACAGGCAGGCAGGATAAAACAAGCAAGGAGAGCAGACTTGCACATTGAAATTGTCCCTGACAGACTAAAGTCTTGCTCTTCATTCTTTACTCCAGTATATTTACTTTAAAGTAATACAAAGACGACACTACTCTAAGGCTAAACTGCACATCTCTGATCTCACGCCTTTGTGGTAAATGTTGGGGCAACTCTCGTTCACCATTTTTGGACATGTCCAAAAGAGAATTTATGATGTCTCATATTTCAGTGCTACTCTACTGTTTTTAAACTTAATCCCTGGTCCTGAAACTGCTTTACTTGTTTACCTCCACAGCTAAAGAAAACTTAGACCACCATGCCTGCACAGTCTTGGTGTATGCATGGCGAAGAAATGTGTTTTAAAAATGTGGGAATCTGACTGCCCTCGTAAGTTTGAGTATGCAAAACCTGTAAAAATGCAGTGAAGTATTGTGAGTAACTGAAGCTTTATTTGTTTACAAGAAAACTCCATGTGGCCCATTGAAACAAACTCACACATCAACCATTTTTTGTAGACTTTAAAACAAAAAGTTAGAAATTTAAAAAATGGTCCCAACATGATCTTCATCAGCAGATGGAGGCTGACCTGTTGTCATGGCAATGTAGATGTGCACATTTCCATTTTTACTGGGACTTTCCATCTATTTTCATAATGAAAATCTAATTTTCCATTACAACTGGAGATTTCAAAGGTCAAGATGAACTTTAAAACTCTAAAAGATAAATGTTACAATTACCAACCATGCCGCCCACTGTAAATATTCTTTAGATCCTGCCTCTGTGCTTGAACCACACTGCAAACAGTTTTATGATGCGGTTAATCATTTCAATGGTCATTTCAGATATGTTCATTTCTATTTTCTCTGAAGCTTATGTAACTGCATTAACTGGGGAATTTTTACGTTCTGTCTCATCTCTCTGACATCCTCATGTTTTTCTCGCCCTGCTAGACTCAACAATGAAAACCTTGTAAAAATGAAAGTAAAATAATATTTGAAGCCAATAAGTTAAACCGAAATACTACAAACACCTTACAGACATAAATATCTATGATAAACGTCTCTTTACTTTAATCTTTGGTATGTGACCTTTGCCCTCTCAGGTGAGTTTTTGTTTCCACTGTGCTCTCCATTGTGTCCGCCGTGCACACAGTACAGTTCCTTCCTGTCTTTGTCAAAGTTCCCCACATGAAGCAAATAAAAAGCGATCATTGGGTGAAGATGGATGATGTACCCTGTAGATGAGACGGCTTTAGGAAGAAGAAATGTGTTTGTGAAAATTCCTGAAATGCCTCGAGTAGATAAATTGGTCCCAGTACAGACTCTGACTCCAACACAGCAGGAACACCAGCTGTGATGTGAGGATTGACATAACCTTAAACAGTGTCAATGTTTGAGAGGCATTTTGACTCATCATGTGACGTCCAATCCTAATATTTACTCAGACAAAAAACAAGCAAAAAACAACACAAAAACATCACATTCTGTCCGAGCAACTCTCTGAACAGGCCTGGATTTTCCTCTGACATGATGTGGCAGTAAATTGTGCTGTAGCTCTCTTAAAGCCACCAACTGTAGTGTTGCACTTGTAAGTTTCCCCTGCTGATTTATGTTGCAACAGCTATTTGCAGCAGCCTTCAATCTATATGTCTGACTTAAAACCAGTCAGAATAAATCAAGCCGCCCACTGTCTTTAACAATGACTCAATCAGGGGCCACTGAATGTTATGTTACTTCCACTGGTTTAGTCAGGATGATTGAGAACTGGCTGGGAAAGAGAGAAGCTCTGTCTCAGTGATGTGACTATTGATTAGACTGTTTTCTTGGATGGTGATTGACTATGTGTTGGCTATGTGAGTACTGAAAAACACACACTTGGATTAGACAAGTCAGAACAACAACAACAACAACAACAACAACAGTTTTTAACTTCTGCAGGGGAAAAAAAGCCAAAGGTGTTTATGCTAGAAAACATGATGCAGAAAACATTTCCTGACACTCTGCTGGTCATGTGACTGGGGGGTGTAGCTGAGCTAGCAGTAGCCTACCACTAAATTATGAATCAATTATCTGACTGATGACATGTAAAACATAAAAAACATCCCTGAAGAGGCTGCCATATTTCATGAGTTGGAAGTGTGGACCGGTTGGCAGTCACCTCATGGTTGGAATGTGTGGTGTGTTCTTTTACCCTCTGTAAAAAAAAATGCTTGCACTAGATAAAGTCTTTATGACAGCATGCAGTACCGCTTTTTGTCCACACAGGATGCTACAATCAACACAAAAGTTTCTCAGCGGGATTTCACTTAATGTGCTCCTCAAAATCTGACCAAAAGTTGTGTTTCTCTAAATATTCTTGAAAGACAAAATGACAGTTTGGAGGGAGTTTGGGTCACTACAAAAAAAAAGAAGAAAAAAAAAAAAGAAGTGTGCTTCTCTTTGTTTCTCTTGTGATCATTATTGCTATCTTAAAATCAGAGTGACACTGTGCTCCTTTGTCAAGACTAAATAGAGCAGGCTTTGTTGTGTAATCTCTCTACCACGGAGCTTTTATTTACAATGAGCAGTTGTGTCATTGTGTCATGCTCTTCCCCGTTGATTTACATTCCTACAGTACAACAAGCTAAGGGTCCAGAGAAGTAGCTAAAAATTCATTCAACAGTATCTATCACACAGGCCAAGTCATAGCAGTCTCTGGAGTCCTATTTTAAGCTTCAAGACAGCGTGAATGCATCTTAATTTTAACAATAATATTCAGCATGCATGGCTGTACATTTCATATTGTTTTATAAACACCTGCTGCTCATTAACTAGGGATAAAGAGTGATGAGTTTGTAGTTACATTAGTGCACTTTGCATCTGTTTACGTTTTCACGTTGCAGTGCTTGTTAAATAAACTTTAAAATCCGCAGCATATACAAATCAACAGCATGGAAGGATGTGCGTGTGTGACCACAGACAGAGCACAGATTTTCTCATGAACCTTGACTCTTGCTGTGTTTAGCGCTGAGGACTCGTGGCCTTGGATTGATTCACAGTATTGTGGCTGAGTCAGGCTCTGTCTGCTTGGACACACAAACAGGAAAAAACACTATGATAGAAGCTGCGGGAGTTTAGCCGCTTACAGGACTTAAACCTTTAACCTGCACATGCTTAACGTCGCCCCTGATGTTTTGAGCTCATAGTTGACTATTTTGGATAGATGACCCATTAAACTTGAAGTTAAAGGATCAACAATTCAAATCTGTAAAAACTGCAGTCCAAATATATTAGATCAATGCCACCACGGGACTTTGTGCTTAGGATACTCTTTCCCATACTGGCTCCCTGCTCATGTCCTCACATACTTTTCTCAGCATCTCTCTCCTGTGTTAGTAGCACGGGTGGCCGTGTGAGAAATAAGAAGGGGACTTTGTTTCCCAGCGGAGAGAAGGAGTTGGATCTGGATCAGCCTGGGGTCAGGAGAACTTCTCTTCTGTGCACCCCTAATCATCTTTCCTTTAAGGGCATGTTTATGTTTGCACATTTTTCCTCTTCGATTGAGCAGGAGGAGGCTGAGCTCATGAGAATGCTGTTGGTTAAGTCTCAGCATATCCTGCAGTGCTCCTCTTCCGCATGCTGTGTAGGCATGGAGGCACAGTCTGAGCATCCTACCTTTCCGTTGCCCACTTTTAGGCCATGATTTGAACAGTACAAAGCACACAACTAGTGAAGCTTTGGTGAGGAAAATCAACCACTGGTTAATAAACTTGTGACATCATTGTTATTGATTACCCCAGAGATTTTACAGAGGAAGAGACTCATTGAAGAGGGTGGGGGTTGGTGGGAGGAGGGGGGCAAGAACCATTACACCCCAAGCACTATCATTACTACTTTGGTGCTGCCTCATCTTGGACAGCGCAGTCAAACACAATACTGCGGGTAAGGCTGAGGTATTACTGGGCACAAACTTCAGAGACTTTAAAAGACATTGCTGCAATAATGCGACAATAAAACACTGGAGCGTAAGATTCTGATGCATCTTTATTATAACAATAAAAGCATGGTGCATAGCAAAGAGGCCTAGCCTGTGTCAGGCATGCTCAATCAGGAAACCTTCATTAAAAAACTGTTAATAAAATCAAAAATCCTGAGGAAAATCATAGCAATTGAAAGTACAAATATTAAGTGGTAAAAACCTTATTCCAGTGGGAACCTGGACTGAGGAAAACATATGTTCAGTAGCATTATGGACTTTTATTTTGCTCTATTTGTTTGATATATATACATTTTCCTTAACTCATTTAATATAGTGCTTGATAAGTAGCAACACGCTGTCAGCTCCAGGCATATTTCCTGTATGTGCAAATATACATGCTGCAAGCTGTCATGTATTTGGACTCTGTTGTAACTTTTTGGATGAATTTTTGGGACTGTTAAAGTGTATCATGTCCCCACAACATTTCCATCATAAGTTCAGTCCGAATGAGTATGTAAGTGCACTCGCTGTGCGCACCCACACATCATGTGATGTCCTCCTCTATACACACATGTGTTTCACCGAGGTATTTTGCTCTCCTGTTCGTGCTCTGCTCGTTTTCTGGGACTCTTAGTGTGTAGTCATCGTCCTTGCTCTCTCTGAGCAGCAGGTATGTTATCTGAGTGAAGTGTTATGCTTTCACTCTGACCATCACACAGAACTAAAAGCAAAAGAGATGCATGGCACAGCTTAAATTTCCTTTCCCCCAAATTCCCTTCCCATTGTAAATGTTAAATTAAAAATATGTAGTTTTGTAAAGCAATGCAAAATAAAGTCAAGAGGCTGCTACTTACAGCATCTATGGTTGAGGAGAGAAATGAGGGAAGACGTTCAAGAAATGAAATTATGTTTAAGAAGCCAAAAATTTAGCCTTGGAGCTGTAGCCCACAAGCCTGATAGATGATGGCTACTACCCACTGCCAACCCTTTCCTCAGTCAGAAACAGTAGTCTGGTAATTGTATCCAAGTCCAAGCTAATCTTTCAAAGTCATAAAGAAATTTGATATGTCCATCTTTCGAGTTTTTAACACTCACCATTTTTGATGTAACAGTCTTAGGTTTGTCAGACTTACAAATTTTCAGGTTACCAAATTAGTCTAACAGATTGCCACAATGTTAAGACAGCAAAACGAATCATTGCACCACCTTTCCCAAGTAGCGTCGCCGCATGCATTATTGAGCTGTGACTTCACTTCACCACAGTGTCAACAAAGGCTTTTACTAAAAAAGTAGAACTATTTTATACCAAAATAAATAGTTCCTTGTTGCTGTATACATAGATTTACAGCCACATTCTTACTATGTGACAGTTGAAAAGTATGAAAGAATATCTTCCATTAACAATCTATTTTTGAATCAAAAAACAGCTGCTGTACGAAGCGGATATTTTTAGTTCATGATTGTAGCATCCGATGTCGCTATCGTTTTCATGTAATGCTTAATATTTTACAGATTACTGTTTTTCTATTTGATAAATGTGCTGATCCGTAAAAATAAACTAAAATGGTTTTATTTCTTCAAAAAAAAATAAGCAAAAAGAACGTCAGGGTGGTGGCCAAGAAATGTTTTTGGAGTATCCCTAAATACCATTTGACCCCAGAATTACTGCAGCAAGCCTAATGACTAGAAACATCTTAAAGTGGTAAGTCATTGATCTAGATAATGTTTGTGGGAACACAATGTCTCTTCCTATAAGATGCTGCACTGGGGAACCGTGACAAGATTCATGGCGGCGTCCCAACACAGAGGCAGGGAGGGAAAAGAGAAGTTAAGGAGAAGAAAACAAACACTGGGAATGTCCAGAGTTAAAACACAGTGATTATCTCTGTGTTGTTTAACAGAGGACAGACTCCACGTCGTTCCCCGGAAATCCTTCAGGTAAGAGGTAGATTAGTTAGTTAGATCTGTCATCCTGTCCTGTGCCAACTTCTCTTTCCTTGCCTTTCATTCTTACTCCATCTCCACTTTTACTTCTTCTCGCTTCTGCTTCCTCAATCTTTCTGATCCTCTTTCTCACATTCGGACTTCAAATCTCTCCTCATACGCCTCAGTCTCCGTCCTTCTCTCTTCTCCCCGCCCTAATCCAGCTCTGTGTCTTCCAGGAGTGCCTGGAGGCTTTTCCGCTCCCAAACTCCCCATGAGCTCTTGCCTCCCTAGTGGGATATTAATAGGAGAGAGGAGGGAGGACATTGAGACACACTCCCAGGAGAGATGAGGGTGGGAAGTAAAGTGGGAAAAGGGCTGGAGCTCCGCAGTCGCTGAGAGAAGCAGTGATAAATCCATCATGGACGAATTGCACATGCACACAGACATATGCATACAGTTGTGTACTGTATATATATATATGAATATGAGATATATGAAATAAAATAATGGAGAGAAAGAGACTTACTGAGAATAGAGAAGGAAACCCACTTAATATTCCATATAAACACCATTTGATTGATTGATTTTCCCACAGAGAGTCCATAAAAACTCTCCAATTGTCTCTTGTTAGTGCAGAAAATTTCCGGGCAGAGTCTCATGAATAAGAACCATGGCAAAATGAAGAAAATTCTAATATTCTCACATGCTTACCCTTTTCATTACCATACCTGATCAAATAAATCCATTCCTCCTGGTGAGTTCATGTAGGCCTCTCTATAGAGATTTTGTAGAGATTTGATTTATTCTTAAACATATTTATGGAAATCCCCCTCAGACAGGTAAGATCTTGAGTGTAATGTTGGGTTTCAACGACAGACATGTTGAGCACGATCAGGCCGTATCAAGCTTTTAATTACATTTCTCCCATTAACTGCGTTGATACAAGTGGCTGTGTTTATCTAGTCCCAGTAAATATGTAAATATTCTGAGCAGTTGCCCTATTTACATTTTTTGATTAACTATGATAGTGAGTCAGGATTGCTGCGAGGCTTTGATCAATGTGTTTCTAAAAAATGAGACAGTGTCTTCAACTTGGTTATGTTATCTTCACACTTAGAAATCTTTACTAGCATTGTAAACTTGTTGGGCAAAACATAAATAGCCCAAAATACCCGTATGATTGTAATTTTTATTGTCTGCATATGCGGAATTTGGATTTGGCTTCACAGGTTAGTTAAAAAACACATCACAATAAATCACAATACAACACAAATAACACAACGTACACTGTATATTGTGGAGGATTTTTATGCCATATTAATGACGAAAAATTCTTCAGTCAGTATTTGCAGATATGACAGACTTTAATAAGAAGTGTGACATTGTGCAAAGGCACCAACAATCTCTAGTACAGCAGAGATTTTATGGTCACGGTTTCTCCAACAACTTGGTAACAAATAAGGACCAATCACCTCGCCTCTTACCAGCAATGAGCACGACATTAAGATAAACATCCTTGTCACAGTATCATCGTGACCAAAACTAGTTCTGACTCAAATTCATCAATAAAGGGCATGGTTTCAGTATGAATGAATGGGTGATTTTAATTAATTTAGCAGAGTTGTTGCGTTTGGTTTGAAAGATTGATTGATAAATGTTTTTGGTTGCTGCAGTGGTTCTATAGCGTCTACATTCTCTCTGTCTGCATGAAGGATCACAGAAACCAAACATGCAGATCATACATGCTGGAACAACACAGAGGTGTTTTCAAATTTGATGCGTCTGCTGCAAACAAATTACTGTTGAATCTGAAAAAATAAATCTGTTCTATGACGTGACAATGCTACTGTCAAGGTTTGGTTGGGTTAAGGCATACGAATGACTTTGTTGTCATGGCTACAATAATAAAAATATGGTCAATCTTAGAGAAGCGAGCAATGCTATCCCATGGTAAAGTCGTAGCGATGACTTTGGAACTCTAATTCCAATAACACATCATTGGACTTCCTCCTTTGCTTCTGTCGTAATTGCTTCTCGAGGGCGCTGTTCCTTGTTTTAGGGCTTAAGTGATGAACATGTGTGGGCTTCAAAGCTACGCTGCAAACACTTTGCAATGCATGCACCACAAGATGGCTGAGACATGAGCTGCACCAAAGGGCCTCAGCTCAATATGAAGGCAACCGCAGTATTTAGTATTGACTCTATTAGGACAGTGGTTTTTATATCCTCTTTATAACTGACAAGTGGAGGCGAAAACAAGCTGTCATTGCAGGTGAGCAGAGGGCAGATGAAACCTGTCACACCAAAATATTTGCTCAACGCTGTGCCCATGAGGTCTTTGCCTTATTGAATAAATGAATAAATGATGTAACACTGTGAGCTGACCTGCACCTCACAAGGACTTTGCACTGCAACCAGTCTTTCTATTGTTTTGGGTCAAAATATTTTAATTTTTTCATGCCCTGTACAGGCGTATACACACGTATACATGCACAGATACAGGTCGATTAATCTTATTTAGGGTGTACCTAATGATTTAGATTAAACCCCTTTTTCCTTTCAAATGTAGTATAAGTCACCTTGATATGTGACATGGGAAACAAACACATTTTGAATGTGCTTTATGTGGACTAATATGCAGTATAGGGATTACTGACATATTGACATTGTCCCATATCCTCCCCAGCAAAAATCTTTGTCTCCTTGGGCAAACACATTTAGGGAGTAGAGGTCAGCTGATAAACCAGGGACCTGTTTAACAGCTCAGCAAGTTTGTGCATTAACAGTGGATCCACTAGTGTCAGCAATATTGCAAATCAATGCTTTCTCTAGTCTGCCTGCAGTGATGGATCACTTCAAGGAACCTCAAAGAAATAAAGAAAGAAGCTCTGACATATGTATTGCATTGGTGTGCCGGTAATTTTTGCATTTCATGCAGAAAAACTGAAGTTTAAGCTGTCTGTGCCAAACTTCCTCCATGAAAGGCAGCAACTCACAGACTTCACAAATTCTCCAAAAATGACGCAGACTGATCTCTGTCGTCTCACTTCTCCTTTCTGTTTGTGCCTGTTTTTTCCTTTTTTTTTCAGACATGCGTAAACATCCCCCAGCCACTGATTGCACTTTGTCTTTGGATCAGACCAGTTTCTTGCTCTAAATGCTATATTTAAACCTTTATCTGTGCAACGGATCGGCTATAGTGCCAGTTTGAACCCAAACAGGAAATCAGAGTAAACAAGAACTCTGTTGCAAAGTTTGAACAAGCACTTTTTAAAGTTCCTGCCGACATAATGCAGACGTTAGCATTTATTTCATAACATATAAAGAACCAAAGTGTTGAACCTCATGTTGAGAGCTTTTTTTATAACATCAGTGAACTGTTCTCTATCACATCTGTTTGTTTAAGGACCAAGAAACGTGGAAACTCTAAACTTTAGCTATTTCTAAGTGACGCCTGAAGGGTTTCACTCTCGCTTCAGGAGAATTTAGGTGTTGCTCAACCTGTGCTCTAGTTCCCCATGTATGTTTGTGTGTGTGTGTGTGTGTGTGTGTGTGTGTGTGTGTGACTGATGGGAACAACTAATCTGAGAGTTGGTCGCTTACTGAGCGAGTCTGATGCAGCATAGAAATAAGCTAGAACAGGATTCCTAGGGGCAAATGAGCAGAGTCAAAGTTTGTCCCCTAAAAGTGCTTGTTTTTTCCACTGACTGGCTCAGATTGAAAAAGTCTTTGACAGCATGCAAATTATTTCTCTTACTTATTACTTGTTCCGGGCTGTGTGTAACCAGATTTCGTTCTGAAGTCTTGTTGTCCGCTCTTCAAATTGTAATAGCTACTCATTCCTATTCTTGGGCTCAAATAACTATGG
>JAPZDX010000025.1:10488365-10520192 GCA_029783625.1 Naso annulatus
CTCAGAGGAGCATGTTAAACAATGGAATTACATCTCTGACATGCATCCACCGCGAGGCTGGGATTAAACCCAGCACAGAGGGGAAAAAAACAGGGAAAAAAGGAAGAAGGGAAAGAAGGAAGAAAGGATAGAGATTGAGAGTGGAGCGATAAAGAACAGATCCGCTGCTTATCTATTGAAGAAATGGAGGCCTCGGGGAGGAATGGGGAGGAAGGAGATGGGGAGGGAGGTAGTCGTGGTGAAGGCGCGGAGGGGAGGGGATGGAGGGGGAGCGGCTCGTCAATCCGATGTATTTAATTTCTTTTGCTGTTAGTGAATCATCAAGGGGATGATCCAACAGCGGATCAAAAGAACGAGCAGGGGAACGGGAAAAAAAGCAGATTAATGCAACAGAACAAAGGAACAGTCTCTCCAAGATGATGAACTCCTCTTCCTCCATCATCCACTTACTCTCCCTCTTTCTCTGCCCGCACTCATCTTCCAATCTTTTCTTTTTTTTTTCTCCACAGACAACTTTCATAATTGCTATGAAAACATGAAGACACGAGGGCATTGACACGAGTTGATCCTATCAGCGGAGATTCTGGCCCTCCTGACAACTTGGCTTTAAATGTCCTTTAATGACAAAATCTGTCTCTTCTTTATGTGCTTCATCTGTGTCCTGTTATGCATTGTGGGCAGACAGACCACTTGTTTAGTCTGAGCTGCCCTCGTTGGGTGAGACTTGAACAACTTTTATGAAAAAGCCTCCAGATGAGAGCAACGGATGTCAAGTCAGCATGTTCTTTTTTATTTTGAATCCCCGAGTCTGCTCAGACAATGTTCATGTTTAAAGTGAAGCCTTAATCTGGAATGGTATTTCCCAGCATAGCCATAGCATAGTTCCCCTTGAGTGCTGTTGGTTTGTGGTGTCTGTAGTGTTTTCTTGTAGTATTGTTTTTGGCAAACAACTGCTCCGTCTGTCTTTCTGCTGGTGAGAGGAAGGCATTACGGGCCATATCCATAACTCTGGCTACAACACTGTGGTGAAAATATTCAGCTCAGGAGGGGATTGGTGTGTGTGTGTGTGTGTGTGTGTGTGTGTGTGTGTGTGTGTGTGTGTGTGCAGGAAAGGTGCATGAGGGGCTTTCCAGGTCAGGCTTGCACGGTGCTCCAAAAGACAAACGGGCAGCTGAGATGGTTTGACCATGTCCAGTTAAAACAAATATAAGAGGCCTCAGTGATGCTGTTATAATCCCATTTCACTGCACCTCCTCCCTCCCCCCTCTTTCAACACTCTCTCTTTTTTTCCTCTCACTTTCTATCCCTCTCTCTGTCACCTTTTCTGTCACTCTGCCCAAACCGCTGCAACTCCCACACAGTTCACCGTAAAGCCTCCTCATACCTGCCCGTCTTCTCCAGATGGCCGATCGAGATGGGCGCGCGTGCATGTCGAGTGTTTCACGCGCGAGTGTGTGTGTGTGTGTGCGCATGAGCTGTTAAGCCTGGTTTTATTCTGTGCTGGAGTCCCCTCATCTTACTTTCCCTCCCCCTGTCCAAGTAGAAGGAACTGAAGTCTGAAAAGTCAAGCGGTGTCCAGCCAAGCTCACGGTTGGTTGACGGTCAATATTGACCCTGGACTCCATGTCTCTCTCTGGAAAGAGGCAGAAACCCCAACCCCTTCCCGCTCCATGTCACCTTCACTTGCTCACACACAGATAGGACCAAGTTGCCGGCAGAGGCTTGACCCAACTGCTGACCATGGTCTGGGTATTTTCTCATCCTCCTGCTGGTTAAGAACAGGCTAGCAGAGGGTGTGAATCTGTTCTCAGTTGTGCGAGCCAGCAGCCAATGATGGATGGGAGTGAGATATTGTCACTGATGCTTAAGATTGAAGGTGCACTGTAAACCACTCTTTTACTGAAATGAAGTCAAATCTTCGTGCTCATATATTGTACTGTTAAAGCTCAGCTTCACTTACAAGAGTTTGTCCGTCAGAATAAAGACAGAGAGAAAGTAAGTAAGTATTGTATGTGCGAGCACTGATGTGTAAGTGAGCCGCTGCGTACTCTGCCTTTGTGTGTTAGTCAGCACAAACACCTAACATTGAAGGAGACAGTCTGCCTCCTGACAGTTATTTGCTAGTTTTGGTCTCTCTTTGCTCTGTCTAACTTTGTGTCTCTCTTCCTCTTCCCAATTTACCCCTGGAGGACTGAGCGAGGGTAAACACAACCGCTGAGAAAAGGCTCGCGACACACGGCTTGTTATTGTGAGAAGCTTCCCCCTCTGCCTTTCTCTATTCTGTTTATCTGTGATTCCTATGATTCCCTATTTGTTAGCAATCTGGGTTCTACAGAGACCGTGTGTATGCTTTTTATGCATCCGCTGCACAAAGCCGAGTAAGCATTGTGCAGCAGCATTACATCCCAGGGACATGCAAGACACAGAAGTTTTAAATCCAGAGAAGCTTTTGCTACAGTTGGGTCAGCTGCTCTGTCACGGAGAAAATTATACCATCACAAGAATACAAGTGGCCATCCTCGGAGGACTTGGGACGGGCCGACTGCACGGCTGAGCGTGGGAGTTTGATATTACATGAAATCTTTTCAAGTTCCATCAATTATCCAGCTCATTGGCAGAGGGTAGAAGCCACCAGCTTGAGCATGGAGGTTTGAGCCTCGCTGAGGAGAGTGAACTGATACTAAGTGATTTATTTATGACAACCCATCTCCATCACTTTCACTCCCCTCTGAATATGAGCTGCCTGTGGGATAAAAAAAATCCTGCTTTTCCTTATTATCAAGAACTACTCTCAAGCAAGTTAGCTCATAGACAGATAGAGGGACAGACAGCTGGAACACCTGAGGTTGCTGTAGCCAAGCAAACGTAAAGCGTGCATGAGCACTCACATACACCATAATCACAGATGTCCTTGGTTTTCATCAAAGCCCATAATTTTCTCTGTTCACATATTATAACACCGCCCCCATGTCAGTCTCTCACAAGGCACCTGTGCTCAATATGAACCCCCTCTTCTACCACACACACACACACACACACACACATACACGGAGGCAGTTTGCAGGACTTGCTCATGTGTTCCTAAGCGGCCCTCGGCCTCGTCACCACTCTGTGTCATGTGTCCACCAACAGGCATTACACATGAGCTACCCCTCCCACACCCACAGCGTTCTCTTTCATTCAACCTGGAGTTTCATTACAACAGGATATCCTGAACATTTTACATTTCCTTCAGTTGTGCAGCAGATGTGCTCGGCTGGCACAAAGCAAAAGACGGAGAGAGAGTGGGAGAGCTGAGAATGCTCACAGTCGACCCATGAAAAATTCTAACCAGCTCACCAGTTCACATCCATGTGTTTCCTCTTTTCTCTTCATGTTAACTCACATGTCTGTTCACTTCCGCTCTGTCGCATCCCCAAGGTGACGGCTGGCTTAGGCTACTGTGGCTCATCGTGCCTAAAGGCTACGGGGTGAACGGGCCCAGTATCCTTAGAGATTCGCGGCCAGAGGCCGTCCCTCCCCATCGATTTTGACTAAACCTCAACGGCATGTTTCTTTGATGAGGTCTGTCCAGATTAGTTAGCCTGAGTTACTCTCCATCTTGATCAAAGTTATTCCCAGGGTTGAGGAACAAGGAGAGGCACTCTAGTGATAACCACTGAACCGACCTTTTGGTGTCAACATCTGGTGAAGTTTTTTCCTTGTCATATTGTGGACTCTCAGAAATCACAAATAAATTTAGATTTTTGTGCCTCTTTCACACACACACACACACACGCACACACACACACACAGGCACACAATCCCAACCCCCTTAAGCTACATTTAAAATATTATTTGTTTACACCCCTCACCAAAAAGTCCCGATGCCGTGGAATGCACAGGGAGAAGCACTCTGAAGCCCCAGTGTGTTTGCAACCCTATAAATAAAGGTGGTGGTGGGGAGTGTGGTTGACCATAATTACACAGGCCCTGTTAAAATCGAGCCAAGCTCTCTGTCTGTCTGTCTGCTGCTCCCTTTACCAGTCATGGACACTCCCATCCACATACAAACACACATGCACGGGCGTGCACACACACACACGCTCACACAAACACAGAAAACCTTCAGATGGGATGTGGGTCAGAAGTGTTGTTTTTCTGCATCTGTCTGGACTTTTAAAAATTGTGACTGCTGACAGTCTGTTACATAATTTAAGCACTTGAACAAAGACATTTTTTACTGTTTCGAGTTGGCTTTTTTTTTTTTTCTTTTTTACAGAGTACAGTCGATTTGTGTGTGTAATACGCTTTTTTTCTGAAGTGTGTGCTTGTGACTGATTGGAGAAGTTATTGATTTATATTGTAATCTGTTGGTTGGAAAAATTGAGTTTTTAATGTTTTGAGTGGACATGTTGGCCCAGCTGCTAAATGACTGGTAATTTTCCAAAGCCTTGTAATTGAACTACATTCCCTGTTGCAAAAGCCACACTCACTCAGTCCTGATTAGAGTGGCAAGACTCTCTGTTTTTAGTCCTTTTCGCTATGTGTATTTTCATCTCTGTGGCGCGCATGTTCACATGCTAAATCTCCATCTGGCCGCTGTGAAATGAAGTTCACAGCATTGGAGTCGAGATGTAAACACACATTCACACAGTGTTCTGTTTCTCGCTAAGCTGCAGACACAGACATTTACCAAACTGTGCTGTATGTCGCATATCTGTACCAGCCAAGAGTCGTTTAATGGTGTGTGTGCGTCAGTGTGAACATGCACCTGAGTGTGTGAATGTGTGTAAGTGCACGCGGGCAGGAACGTGTTCGTACATCCGCCAAGATTCTCTTTCTTACACATGGAGCGGAGCTGCTTTAAACAGCCAGAATAACGCTGCAATTTCTATACTCTCAGCCGCATGGTACAATTTGTTCCAAAGCACTTGCCTTGCTGTACAAATCACAGCCAGGCAGCCGACTATAGCTAACACAGTCTATTACCATCGACAGGCCAACTGCCAAGAGGAGAAACACATCCAACAGTTTTAATACCTTGTTTTCACACAAGCAATTTTTCACTCCAGCTTATAAAAGCCAAATGACAATAACAATAGAAAAAAAAAATAATAAAACCCCTTTTTTTGGTGTAAACTAAAGTCTCTGTAAGCTGGTGTTATTGCAGGCCAATGGTCCCTGTTCCCCCACCCTTGTCGTCCCCTTTGTGGTTTGGCACAGGAAGCAGTTTGGGCTGGGTAAGACTGGATAGATAGAGCATGGTCAGGGTTAAAAGTTTTAATGTCGTCTGTCTGCACTCTACATCGCGAATACAATCCTTAGTGTAGTATTGTGTGAAAGATGTCACACATTCCTAGTCACACGTTTGCTTTTGCTTTAAGAGTCTTGCACGCTGAATGTTTGAGAGCTGGATGATTTCCCCCACAGTGGGCAAGGATGGAAATTGCTGAAAAGCGTCAGGTTAGTGTGATTATTCTCCCCTCATCTCTCTGGTCCATTTATCTCAGAGGTACTCCAAAGCAGAACGCCAGTAATGTATTTTAATGCACCTCTACATGATAAAAGTTGACCAGCTGCTGCTACATGTGCCACACATCAGTATTCATCCCTCTACATTTCTAAGACTTCTTATGCACCACTGGGCCTCGTAGCATTAAACATTCAGCAGAAACAAATGAAAGGCTCTCTTAAAAGCTCTAACCAATGGGCTTTTACAAGTCTACCAGGCTGTACTCGAATAAAAACCAAGACTAAAGTGGTCTAGACAGCAGGAAATCCAACTTTGAAAGAATACAACAACTGAAGTTAAATGTTTTCCCCTTTGGTGGTGGTGAATACATTGCTGTGTACCATATATACTCATTTGGTTTATTGCTTTCAGAAATTGAATTGGTGTCACAGAGATGCAATATTCAGATCTTAAGGGGGCTGGTAGAGAGTGGCTGGTCGGCCATAAAGACAGATGAGTGAGGGATGGAGAGTTTGTGGCACGTTTGATGAATGGCGATGTATCATCACATACTTTAACTGTCTCAAACACTCGGGATCAACTCCAGTTATCCAAAACAGGGTCGATGACAAATTCCTTCAGGGAAATGTGGGAAAATATTAAATTTCCTCGCTGATTTCACTTTAGAAATTACATTAAGTGTTGGACGGTAAATCAACAGCATCCAGTGGTGTCTCTTCATCTGTCTCTATCTGCCTGTCTGTCTGACTGTCTGTCTCTGCCTGGTGTCCTCTAGGTGTCACTAGAGATGTTCATTGACCAGACGGGGCTGACATATCTGTAGTGTGTGTGTGTGTGTGTGTGTGTGTGCATGTGAAAAAGTGAAGCTGCAGCTTCTCCTGTGCACTGACAACCTCAATCCAGTTGCCGTGGTGATATCCTCTCCCAGGTGCATCAGCCACTTTACACACACACACACACACACGCGTGCGCGCGCACACACACACACACAGAGCGTCCTTCTCACTCCATCTCTCACAAACACATATAAAGGGACACACACCTCTGTCTCTCAGGAGTCAGCTCCTCTTCGTCACATGCCTCGACACCCACAGCTGGCTGTTTGTGCCCCTCTCTCCAGTAGCTTAGACAACCATCATTAACACCAGCATCCCTTTGCTCTGCTAGTGTAAGCTCCTCCATGTCACTCTCTCTCCCCGTGCAGTGCACCCAGCTTTTCTGCAGGTGTCCAACCCATCCCACCACCAGCCCCCCACCACCCACCCACCCACCGCGTACTCGCTAATGAGAGTGAAAATGAGAACAATGGGGAGAGGAGCGCAGGGCCCGCCAGCTCATCTGGGCTCCGTTGATCTTGTTAATTGCGTCCGTGGACGCGCTCCGCTCCCTTTGAAGTGTGTCTGAAGAGCCCGCTTCAGAGACTGGCAATTACCGCACATCATGTAATTGCTGCAAGACAGGCAGCCATATGAGGGAACTCATGTTGCTGTATGTGCGCGTCAGAGTGTGTGAGTACATGTCGACAGTTTGTGGGTGTGTGAGTGTGTGTGTGTGTGTGTGTAAGGGAGAGAGAGAGAGTAAGAGAGAAAGAAAGAGACTGATGACGCTTTCCAAGGTGTTGTAACTGCAAGTCAAGTAATGTCCTGTCAAACTACAACACCTTCAGAATGAAATTTTAACAGCTTTGATTTTTACAAACAGCCACATTTGGTAAAATAACTACTTACCACTTTGCTGAAATCAATTTGAATGGATCAAAAGAAACCCTTTCCCTTTGGAATTCAATTAATCTTTTTATTCTCACAAAGTGCCATTGCTGTGGTTTTACCAGGAGACATCCACGGCCTGTTTACATCCTCCACCACTGCTTGTAAATGTTTCGAGGTCAGTGGAGCTTTGTGATTCTTTGTGGCAAGAGTCTTGTTCTGTCTCTTCAAAGGCCGTGTAAAGTCCCTTTTTATAGATTTCATACTGAAACATACTTTCTGTGTTTTCGTTTTGTCATGTCAGGCGTATAGAAGACATGTTTCCACGAACTATCCAGGCTAAATAGAGGCTGCAAGTTTCTAGCACTGTTGAGATTTTTGCACATGGTAACACTTGGTAAAGTAGGAGTTCTAGTAAAAGTTGCATAAGAGCTGTGGTCAAGATCTTAACTGTTAAAACAGATCTTCTGTAGGTACATTAACATTTAACTTTAAACAGTCTTATTCTTAAGATGATGCGAGAAATACTAAACATGATCACACACATAAATTGGATAAACTGTCTTCTTCTCTTCAGTATTCAAATCATGGGGAAAAAAATACTTAGAGACTTTCTATTTCTTGCAATTATCTGGAATTTTACATTCTGCAAACATCTCATCAGATAAGACAGCAAAATCAAGGTACAAAAGACCGTTAAAGGATTGAAGTCTCCTGATTGTCTCCTATCGATAAAATGAGGATCTATCTATCTATCTATCTATCTATCTATCTATCTATCTATCTATCTATCTATTTATCTATCTGTCCCTTTAAACCACTGTTTCAATAATACCCTTTGCACTGGTGTATTTCAGAAGGAAAAAGCCCACTGTTCTGTACAAAAGACCCAGCTGATGTACGCTGCCAACCTGCTCTGAGCAGCAAAGCCTCTCACTCGCCCCCCTTTGCCATAAATCAGATAATGTAACAGTAGCATGCCGCTGTGCTTTGTGAGAGATACAGATACAGCGAGGCAACCCTGTGCTCCCACTCCCACGTCTGAATACAATTGAAAGTGGTACAGATGAAATGTAGCACTCAGGGCTAACTACAGCTGTAAGATAAATACTGTGCCACATACTGCTGTAGTGGCAGACATGGATTTGCCTCTGGGAGATAGACCATGAGCGTGCACACGCACAATCAGATGTCTGCTGCTGTGTGAACCATCATATGGGTCCATGCATATGATTACAGTCAGATTGGAACTGACAGGGAGGACTGAGGATTAAGAGAACCTGGTTGTTTCTTCCGTAGCAACAGATGCAAATTGTTTTTTTCTTCCTTTGTAGCAATTAAACAATTTTAGCACAGGACTTCAGTTAAATGCTCCACCATTTACACGTTATTCACTACCAGATGAATGAGATCTTTTCAACGGGCATGGAAAGAAATCTGGCAATCATGTAAACAAGAACAAGAGTCCACAGCGATACTAACGGCTCTGTGAAGCTGTACAGTGATACTTTAGTGAGATTAATGCTCACATTTGCTAATTAGCACCAAACACAAAATAAAAGTACTGTGGATGAGAATTTCAATAGTTTTGCAGGTATTTGATCATGAACCTGTAGTGATGATATTGAAATTCTGACCTCATTATTGGCTCTAGAGGAAAAGTTAAAGGATCACAAATAAAGTTAATATAACTAAAGTTCAGGAACAAGACCACGCCCCTCTCCCTCACTAGTTAAATACACCTGAAACTCATTAACTCAACCACCTGCGCCTCTGATTCAATCACCTGTGCAGATCTATATAGGTGAGTCTAACCCTTTCTCTTGTGTTTGTCTCATGTTAAAAAAAAAACAAACCCTCGGTTCCTCATTGATTCAACCTTCAAGACCCTCTCTGTTCCAAAATTATTTTAAACTAAACAACGGCGTGGTCTTTGCCTTAACAAAATTTCATGCTATCTCTTGATGTTGATATGACATTTCACTCAAAACTGAAAAGTCAGTCTGATCGTAGTGCTCCAGTCCATCATTCCACGCCAGTCAGCACAGTGCCACAGTAAGCAGCTGTTAACAGTCACATTTTAACAAAATGTAAAGCTGTGCATCCAACAGGATACTCAATATAACACAGAGGGTTGAGTAAGAGAACATCACAAGGAAAACAAGAAAATGTTTTCCTCATAAAATATGATCCACTTTCACCAGGATAGTTGGTGGTGTGTGACAGTGCTGTTTGGGTGCAGAGTGGTAAAGACAGAGCTATAATTTCCCCTATTATAATTCAGCTTAGCACCGAATGATTTTCAAGCTCTTATTTTAAGATAAAACAGTTGGACAGTGTTGCTTTTATAAAAGTACAATGTAACCCTGACATGAACTTTAGAGGTGTGTCTCAAAACAAGTCTTGCCAGACAGCTCCATGGAGTTGGCAGCAGCTTACCCAAAACAAGCATTCCCAATATTATGGCTATGTTATAGACAGACTGCATTCATGTTCCACCCTGAGCTGTGGTGTTATAACACATTTACTAGTCTGTAGAATAGGCAAACAGATGTCTGGAAAGAGCAGGATGAGGTTAATTGCTCCATCAACACCACAGGCGCTCCTGAGATTGTAAAGGTACATAGGGCATATAAACTTTAGGCATCACGTACAATATACTGATATGAGGTTAATTGTTTTGACTGTGTTGTAACACGCTGTATTATTTTACAAGTGGATGGACCGGCATAAAACAGTATAAACACACATGCACATACACACCTAGCAAGAGGGCGAGGAAAAAAAGGATTGCACTGAGGCAGCTTGCCGAAGGGCAACCTGCCAAAAGAGAGGGAAAGAGAGACACACAGAGAGAGAGAGAGAGAGAGAACAAGGGGGAAGAGAGAGAGGGAGAGAGGGCAGGAAAGTCCTTACATAGCCAACAGGAAGAGCTGTGTCAGGGCAGGAAGCTCCTTGTTTGGGCATGGAGGTTTCCTGGCTGGCTAGAAGACTGACATTTCCTCTACTGGTTGGCTTCTGGAGAGGGGATCACATGAAGGCTTGAGGGAGACTGCAGGAGTGGTGGTGGGCCGCCAGCCGGGCTGGGCTGGGCTGGGCCCGCTCTCTGGTTTCAGCTCCAGCTCTCCCTCCCTGCTTCTGTCTCTGTTTCTCTCTCTGTACAGCCTGCAGCTAGTGGCTCATTGCTGTAACAGACACTTTACAGGCCAGCAATCATTTTCTGCCTAAATGAAATGTGTTACACCACTGTGCAGTCTGTAATGTAATATGGCGCATGTTAACTATTGGCATAGCGATGCATTTACTGTATAGATTATGAGGGGGTGGAGACATCATAAATGTTCGTGTGGATTTCCTCTGGTTTAACTATGAATAACATTATATATCTGTAATAGTTGTCTTTGTGAGTTTGCCTTCATTTCCACTTTCATGTGCATTCAGTATTTAGTCTGTTTTGGCCAATAAATAAGTGAGAGCTACACAAGCTTCATGGCTCTGGTTGGAGGTGCTGATCTGTTGGTTCATAGCTTTGGTCCTTTTTACTTTGAACCAAAATAGCTGAATCACTGGATGAATTGCCTTGGATTCTGATACAGATAATTATGGTTCCAGAGGATGAAACCTGGTGAGTGTGGTGATCCTCTGACTTTTAATGCAGCACCATCACATCAAAATTTTATTTTTTCATAATTAACTAAGACTAATAAAAATCCCATTACTTTCAGCTGTAGCCTACTTTGCAGTTACTGCAGTTGAAACAGGGATAAGCTGTTTTTCTTGTTATTGGCAAACGGTTAACTAATAATGCCAGCTAAACAGTTAGCTGAGCTAGCAGGCTAATTGCAGTTAGTAGCTAAAGCAAAGAAGTGAGAGGCAGATAGGCATTACTCGGTTTGGAATCAACACATTACTGCTGCCAATTTAGTATTCACATTACAGTTACTCATCAATTAATTATTATCTACTTGGGTTACTTTAAAGAGGACATATTATACTCCTTTTCATGTCTTGGGTTTTGATTTTAGTCTGTAGATTTTTCAGAAAACTATGACTCCCGCCCTCTCTCTTTCTTGTATTTTCTGCATTCTCTTAAAATGGTCAATGTAAGCTTCCTCCCTCCTCTTTCCTTCATGTGCACCTCTGCATTTCACTGTACTCACAGCCCATTTACTACACAAAATAACCACAGACACTGAAAAAAATGTTACCTACAGCTTGCGCATCTCACTCTTCAACAGGACCAAGCAACATGGGAACAGTGCCATCCTTCAGCAGCAGTTTAACTATTAATCCAGCTCATTTGCTCATGCTGAGGAAGTGAATAAATAGCACAAGAAACAGGAATGCTATCATCTTGTCATTGGCTTGCCTCTTTAGAAAAGTTTAACAAAGTTAACTGTCCTTCATTCAACATTTTATTGGAGCCATCTTGAACAAAGTCCTGACAATAATCTGTGAAGCAGAGAGCAGAGTGCAGTGGTGTCTGAAGAGCGTGGGGGAGGGCACAGCCCCATGTACACAAGCTGGCATGCCCATATAAGAAAGTCCAGTATGCATTAAAGACGAGCTGAACTGCCTGTTTCCAGAGCATCAACTGCCATGTTGTGATGTAATCGCTATTCAAACAGTTAAACAACCAATGAACAGGCTTTAGGGGTGGGACATAAGTTGGAGGAATCTGACTGGAGTGTTGTTACTCCTTGGCAACTGTTACTAGGGCTTTGCTGAATTTTAACACAAAGCTAGCTTTAGTTTATTTAATATTTACTGGTTTATGTAACAGATAAGGGCTGCTGCATGTCCACTCAGTAGCAGATGTGGCCCTTTAGCTGAACGGTATCCATTCCTGCCCTGTTACCCTAACCCTAACCCTAACACCGCAATACACACTGTGCAGAGCCAACCTAAACAGCCTGCAGGGTTCACTTCCAAATGCACGTACTTCATTATGTGACACTTTGGCATGTGCAACACAATTATCCAACATTGTTAACAACATTTATAGGTCAGAAGAGATGGAAAAGCATAATAGCCCTCCTTTAAGTTCTTCTACTATCTTCCCATTTTTCACAGCTTTAGCCTAGACTTTGCTGTTTTAAAGAACATAAAAGAGGGATTTTGTGTTTGTCCTTTGTCCTCTTTAATACAAAAAGGCCTTGTGCTGATGTGGGCATATGTAAGGTTTAACTTCACATTGTTAATTGGCAATTAAGTGACAGTGCATCTCTGATGATGTTTCAGAGTAATACAAAAACAATGTAACTAGTGAAAGTAATTACTTTTAGCAGTGAGTAATTTAGTAAAGTAATGCATTACTTTTTAAAAAAGTAACTAGTAATGTGTAATAAATTATAACTATCCCAACACTGCTAAAGTGATATGCTGTCCTGTTTTGTACATTTCATTTAAAACAAAAACGACATCTGAAACAAAAAGGAAAATAAAATCGCCTCATTGCTCTTTAACCAACTTACAAATATGAATATCTTGTCCTGTACCTTAGCTTTTTTAAAGTTGCAGTAGGTAACTTCTGCAAATGAGCTAGCAAGCTAACGTCAGCTATAACATGAGACTCACTGGGATGCAAATTTGCTGCAGCCGTTTGCACCGGTTTGTGCTTTATATCGTTTGTTGTTGCTCTCTCTTTAAGTCCAGTTTGAACTGAGATGAAATGGTTGCAGGGAAAGTTGCAGCAGAGTAAACTGGTCCGTCTCAGCTGGAGCTCGAGCCGACTGACGATGTGGCTTGCAGACACCCTGTTGTTGGCAGAGGCAAGTCAGAGCACGGTGAGCTAGTCAGCTCGTACCAACGTCACCTGTTGCTAATGCTGCATTCACATGGAATCAGGCAGACGGTAGGCGGCAAACTGAATGGCACTTAAATGGATGAGAGCAGGACGGTACAATTTGATGAGTGATCAGTGGTAACGGCAGACAACATTACCATCAAAAGTTAAAATATTTTAACTTTTTGTCGTCCTTTGCAATGGAATTTACAACCTGATGTTGTGTAACTCCTCAAAGGCGTCACACAAGGAGAAAACATGACTGATCTAGCCGGATCTGTATTCACCACAGCCTGAAAACCTACCGAGATGCAACATGAAAAGCTAAGACACGGAAAGCAATCGGCACGAAGCTGATTGTCCTCCAAAACATACTGTTTTGGAGGGAATTTAACATTTTGTTTTTAAGTTTGCAATAGAAATTTAAGATAAATCTGCATTTTACAGCTACATGCATAATTAGATAGTTACATAAAATAATAGTCCTGAAATAATTTCATTAAATGTATTTTATTCCATTCTTTGTAAACATTGCCATAGCAACACATCATCATGGGGGGTTTCGTTTTGCCATTCTTCATTCCGTTGGACTGTTTTTTCCCGTGCTGTTCACAAGGTGACTCCCACTGTCTGCCGCTTACTGTCTGCCCAATTCTATGTGAATGCAGCATAAGAAGCGCAGCATAAACCAGTGAATAAGGACAGAGAGTGCAGAGAGCGTCAATGACTTTTCATTTTTCTGTGAAATTTAGGCCCCGTGGCAAAGAAAATATTATGGTACAAGGCTTATTTGAGACCAATTTAACAGCGAATGGTGTCATTTCTCAATCACTATTATACTGTTTTCACAGTGTTTCACTTTAAGTAACAAAACACAAATTCTCTTTGGAAATGTGTGCTGTTAACATCAGTTTGCTGGTTGATATTAATTGACTGCTCAGTTGCAGAACATTAAACAGGATGTTATTCTGTCTGCCAATGACACTTTGGTTCAGTTAGACACTGTGGTCTTCTTCAATACCACTAACAACACACTGTCAAGTTTGTTTATTTTATTTCCATGCCACTCTGTTTCCATTTAATTTGCAGCAAAGCCCAGCAAGATGTCTGCTTGTTGTGTTTGGGCTTCCTTCAGTTCCTGCTGTCTGCCTTCAGTGAGGCTGCTGACCTGTTTGCTTGCCTTTTCTGAAGCTGTGGAAATACCAAAAACTCAAATGCAAACACTTTTCCGTCAATGGTTGAAACCTTGTTGTGGGCTCATGCTTCATTGCTTATTGATCGGCCATCTGTGCATTTGTGTTGACAATAAACTTAAACTGCTCCCAGACAGACAGGCAATGAGACAGACAGGCAGACAGATAGACAGACAGATGTTTCCTGGGAAACAGCAATTGCTCCAATCAGACATAAATCTGTAAAGTGACGAGTTAAATCCTGCACCTGCTCTCTCTCTCTCTCTCTCTCTCTCTCTCTCTCTCTCTCTCTCTCTTGCAAACACTCACACATACACACACAGGCGCATGCACACACAAACTAAGGGTAAGCAGCACACTGAGAAAAAGGAATTAAAACAGAAAGAGGATGGACAGTAGACAGGCAGTAGGGTGTGAAACGCAGTCCTAGACACAAACAATCACAAATGACATATTCACAGATACATCTGCACACGCTGACAGTCACAACCTGAGGCACACGCACTCATGTTATTCCTGCGGTCATGTCTCTCTGGACAATTACCTCATAATGCACAGCAAGGGATTGAAAGAGTACTACAAATTTTTACTCAAATAAAAGTAAAAAGACTGGTGAAAATTTTTACTTAGATATTAAATGATGATGTTATACTCAAGGATAAAACTATGACATCAAGGAAGCCTTAAGTCATAAACAAAACCTCCAAAATTGTTGTTTACTTCAAAAATGAAGTTTGCTTTTATTAAGTATGTATATTTTCAAGCCCTTTTAGGACAATTTCATGTTTTTCAGAAACTGGGGGGGGACTTGTCTACTCTAAAGCCTTGGGATTTGTACCCTGAGTGCACAGTGTCATCTTTTTGGACATGGAACTAGAGCTCTGTTCTTTTGAAGCCACAACCTGCAGGCACATCAGCAGCCTCTTCTCTGCTGCAGGCGCTGATCTGGCTCTTTTCCCACAGAGATTATCAGGACCTTTTGATGTAACTGTATGTGTTTTACTCTATAATGGGTGGAATTTAAAACACAAGGTAAAATACCTGAAAGAGAAAATGCTAGTATAATTGCAAAATTTCAGATGTACCCAAATTGTACACACACACACACACACACACAAAGTAAGTAGTATCACAGTAGTAAGATAATCAGTTACTTCCACTTGTGTGCATAGCAGTGGAGGATGGGCGTAACTCTGCTGCTTCATAGCATCTTTGGCATGGAGTGGTGGAGATGGTGTTTGTGTTTGCCAAAGAAAATGTGAGTGTGAGTGAGTACTCACTGCGTTTAAGCCTGGAAATCATTAGCGTAGCTTTAGAGGTGAAACATCATTTAGAATGTGTAGACATGAAGAAAAAATATTTTATGTGTGTGTACATAATGTGTATGAATAAATTTGTTTAAATCTGAAAAAAAAGCAGCGACACATAAAAGCAAATATGCATTTTTAAGGGTAAAGTTAATTTGTTAAACGTACATAAAAGTGCACAAATCAACAGTAGGAAGATGGATGAGGTGTATTTGGGAACAACACAGCTAGTAAACAACCATTCATTTACCTGCAATTTCTACTAATTTTACCGCTTTAGAGAGAGAGAGAGAGAGAGAGAGAGAGAGAGAGAGAGAGAGAGAGAGAGACCCTCGTTCTTATCCTCACAGCACTTTTAGCCCGCTGGTCTGGATAGAATAACAGAATAGGGCTGGGGTCATTACTCACAATGGAGGACTCTATTAAGCTGCTGTGTACAGAGCTAAATGCACACACGCACGCACACACACACACACACACACACACGCGCACACACACACATACTCTAACACCCCAAGGTGTAGAGAGAGCATGCTCAAGTGTGTGTGCTCACGGGTCAAATGTGTGGCCCTCTGTGTTTGAATTATACTTAACTGGGTGGATATTTTCTGCGCTGTAAAAAAAAGCACACACATACACACACGCGCAGGCTACATGCACTCTTTGTAATCTAGCACCATTACTGGCGGCTTCACGTACATTAGAGGATGAAAATGATGGAGGGCAGGAGGAGATAGGGGCGCTGAAGGGGTAATTTCACCGAGGGGGCATCAGAGGTATTTATAGCCAAACGATTGAAGCTTTGAAAGCATACAGAGTTCATGATCTGATCACAGATGTATTCTAATGGAAACAGGATAGCCAGGATACAGCAATGCACAGCCTGCACTAGGCTGGATGTTGGAGTCTACTATATAAAAATCTTTGCTCGTCTCACCTTGTCAAAGCCTTTCAGTGCCGTACCAAAATTTTCCCAGGTTAAAGTTGGGTTATAGCTGTGGTCAAGGCTCATGACTTCACTTTGGCAGTAATAACCTGTCAACTGTTTCACATTAGGAAGCGTAAAAGCCTACACACACACTTGACAGAGCTGACAGATGCTGACATGCCACTGCATGCAGTCACAGGCCCTAAATGAGGACCTAACGTTGTGGATGTGACAGAGATGTGGCTGTGCTCGGCTCGCCACAGCACACATTGCTTACTGTTAACTAGCTGTTAGGGAGGCAGACAAGGAGAGACAGATAGAGGAAAAGGAGAAGGCTGGCTGAATAGTGTAGATTTCTATCTAAAAAAATTGATAGAATGTTAGGTTACAAAAAAGAACTAGTCCGATATATTAGGAAATACACCTGCCGAAAGACAGATAATTGATATCATTTTCACGTCTGATGGTATGAAACTGTGGATTTCTAACCCTATACCAGAGCCAGGCTAGCTGTTTCCTTCTGTTTTCTGTATTTATGCTAAGCTACGCTAACTGGCTGCTGGTGGTATCTTCATATTTACTGTGCAGACATGACATTGGTGTCAGTCTTCTCATGATAAACACACCCTTGGAGAGTCCTGACCTGAGAGTTGCTTCTGAGAAAATTAGTGCTACAACGAGCATGGTCGATGATTCGATGTAAACTTTTTCTACATGCGTGTGTGCTGTTGCAAGACGTTGGATCCCAGCAGGTATCCCGGCCTCTTCAACCCTCCTGCTCCCCAGGCGCAGCACACTGATGACATCAGCTGGTGTGAAAGTGGCTATTAGTTCCACCTCATCACTGTGGGACAAATATAGCAACACAAGGCTTTCATCGGATGTGGAGGACAGCTGTAGTGAGGGGGCAGGAAAGAAAACCTGGCCAGATGATGATACGAATTCACCATTCCCTCCTCCTCCCCAATTCGCATTTCTCCATCTCCCTCGAGATCACACTGTCACCCCTGAGACTGATAACACCTTATGGCTGGCTGCAGCATGTAAGGCACATGTGCCAAGCACACACACACACACACACACACACACCTGTTTACCTTATTCTACAAATTTCTTGTTTTTTTTGTATGTGATTGTGGCTCAGTCTTTAAATGAGACTCAGTGGCAGTCGGATGACAAGCGCTGCTTTTGTAATACCTGGTGCTGTTTTATGAAAGCAGAGCAGTGACAGCACACAGTTTTATTGTCAGTGAAAGTCAAAACTATAAAGCACCAAGACAAAGCATGTCTCTTGCCACCGCTGTTAGTCCTGATTCTATTATCTTTGGCCCTGAACCAGTAATATTGTTGTTTTTTCTTCCAGTGACTACAGTTTCATATCTGTGGCAGATTACATTATTTATTATCGACTCACTCCACAGGTATTACCTAATAAGTTGGTGAGGGATTATTTTTGGCATTGCACAGACAAAATACACTGGGCGAGATGAAGCTATGGTCAGAGCTGATGTGATGTGGAAAAGCGACGCACTTAAAGGATCGTGTGTGCATGTGTGTGTGTGTGTGTGTGTGGTGCATCTCAGAACAGGTGGCTTGGATGTCGGATCAGACACCTGGCCTCCGCCTTTTGAATGACAGGTGGTGAAGTCACTACAGGGCACATCTGGAAGGTGGGGGGAGAGACAAAGACTTTCTATTTGTGCTCTCTCTCTCTCTCTCTCTCTCTCTCTCTCTCCTTCTCTTTCCGTTTTTGATGTATCAGACTGAGACACAGGATGCTCTGATTTGATCACAAGAGGTGGTTAGTTGTTTTCGTATGAACTTGATTGTTCTAATCTGATTTTGTGGTGGTTACAGCAGTGGTCTTTATGAAAATATGCAAATTCTCCTATGCCCAGGAACATGTAAATAAAAGCCAAACTGTGTGTCGTAAACTTGCTTGTAGTTATTTTCAGATACAAAGACACAAACACACGTAGTATACACACACATATCACAGCACTGCAGCTCTCACCTCTAATCTGGGCTGTTGTGACAACAGGGTGGTAGTTTTGAACTCTTGAACTACAGCTCAAGCAAAACTATTGACCCTGAAATGCATCCCTCCTGCTTCATGTGGAACTAAACGAGTCACAGAAACAGGCGGATTTGTGAAAAACAAAGCCGGATGAGCTATCGGTTATAGTTTTGTTGCAAAAATATGAGTGCAGCACTCTACTCTACTCTACTCTTCTCTCCACTAATGTTCCTAAATCATGGCAAGACAGTATGACGATTCACGGTGATCTCCAGCATAAATACTTCCATTAATATGTTTGTTTGAAATGTTGTTGTTTAGGAATTGATGTCTTGCACAGTGCTGTCAAAAGCCTCTAATTTGCAGTAGAAAGCCATCTGCTGCAGAACATGCATCCCTCTAATAAAAACAGACAGGTCTCTGAGAGACATGACTGCATTTATTTATCCAGCCTCAGAGACTGCAACTGGGATTGCAAATGATAGTCAGACTCACAGACAGAAAAGAAAACAACTTGAGCCCACTTGCTAGCCTTAACACATAAAGACTTATGAGGGTCTGTTTGCATTTCAGAGCCACCCAGGTGCCTTTTGTGAAGCTGTAGTGTACTTGATGCTGAGTTGAAGAGGTGTCATATTTGGAGGTACTTAAGCATGCACTGTTTTGTTGTCTGTTCAAAGCCACCCTCTTCAAACAAGCATGGCTTATTAAGTAGAGCTAAAGTTGCCAGGACACCTGTAGATTTTTGTGGAAGTGATACGTCAAAAGTCTCTTTTGTGTGCCACAAATAATTTCAAAGATGCTTGCGAGTTGTGTTGCTCTTGCATCTTGTGTGTTTTGAACAGGCACAGAGCCAACACGCATGCAAAAGATTTACACATGTCAACCCAGAAACGGAGAGAAAATTTGTGACATTTTGATTATCTATTATGCGCCTGTGTGTTTGATGTGCAAAGCAGAGCATCTGTTTGTTTCTGGTTGGCCTGTCAGTTTCATTAAGAGCATGAGGAGAAATGGACGGCTACATTTTGCCCAGGTTTGTCATACTTACACTTTCTGACTGATGTTTGTTTCAAGCTATGAAATGTCGAGCACATTGCCTGAATGCTGTGTCTGTTTAAATGTTGCAATCTACCTGAAATGTAACTGTGAGGAGGCTGGAAATCAAGAACTTTAAATATAACCTACTTAGCCCAAAAGGCTCAACAGGTGTGGAATGCAAGCCGCAGAGCAGGAGAGAGCACCTGACGACTGTATCAGCGTTCCCTGTTGGCAAGTAAAAAAACTCTCTACCAGCAAGGCTCTGAACATGAGATCAATGGAGTATATTTAAAAGACATTAGAGAGCAGTCCTCCTGTCATATGCCTGTGATAAAGTACAGGAATCTAGCCTTCTAGCATACAGTACCTTGTCTCTATGAAGGCGATTCTCCAGTGTCTCTCCTCTTGTGCTTAATCTCTATGTGGAGATGAAGGATGGAGGATGGCCAGCGGTTCCTCCGCGCTAAGCTTGACTCTGGCTCATCCTATCCGACATCGGTCCCTCCCCAGCAGCCCAGGAGATGTCAAGGGGTGAGGTCAGAGGAGAACGGATAGCTGCTGGCTCCGGAGTCCCTCATTCACTCTCTAACTTGCTCACATTAAAGAGAGCTCTAATCACTGCAGGGACTTGGCCAATGATGTGCTTATCAAACGGCATATTTCAAAAAGGCATCTTTAAAGGCCCGAGGGCGAAGAGGCAATAAGAGCACATTTGTATGTGGATGAAAGGGAAAAGTGTAGACAGACCTTGCATCAGAATACAGAGGGGGGGAGATCATTAGCATCTGCAGCAAAATATGCACAACCAGAGAGAGAGAGAGAGGTAGACACAGAGTTGGAGAGAGAGGGAGCGAGGTGGTAGTGGGATGGGGATGAAGGGTGGGGAGGGAGAAAGAATAGTTCTCTTCGCCATTCGTCCTTTTTTGTTTTACACAGTTCCCAAAAAGAATAAGAGAACAAATACATTTTTGAACAAAGGCAGGGCTCTTGAAGTGGAAGCCCGTTGGGGGCGTGAGGTGGCTCCGTTGTGGGTTACAACAGAGTGAAGCCACGACGCAACAGCACTCCCAACTCCGTTCGCACCTCCCTGAACAGAGCAGGCCCAGCACGTGAGCTTTGATTTGCGAGAAAGAGCCTTGAATCAGAGCAAGTGGATATGATGAGTTACACTCGGAGGAATATCGCCGTCTGTCTTTCCAGCTTTTTCTGTTATGGACTGTGACAAGAGTGGTTGAAATATTGTCTCCTAACATGAGAAAGGGCTGGGAGAAGCACAGTCTGTGGTTTTCAGATTGAGTAAAAGAGTTTCCTAAAAGCGTTGTAGTATGAGAAAGTTGTGATGCAAAAGCTGCTGAATTGCTCTTGATTTGCAACCAGGGACCAAAATAATCCTGTAAACAATGACAGGAAATAACAGACTCCAGGATTTTAAGCCACACAAGGAGACTTGAGATTTGCCCCAAAAAGCCGAGTGTACTTCTGAGTGGAGAACATTAAGATCATTTAACTTGGCATAGATACCAACAACAGTGCTGATTATTGTTTGTTGGATTCATTATTGTGCATCTTGTCTGTGTGCATTTAATTTTAGTAAATTGTAGCAGCATTATAGATTTTATCTAAGAAGATAGATACTTTTTATGTTCTGTAGCTTTTGCTTTAACATTTGGGAGTGTTTACATATACTCAAGCAGGCACACACACACACACACACACACACACACACAAACTGTGTCAGCAGATGTGAGGGCAGTGTGCAGGTAAATGTGTTTCATGGGGACACTGAGCTTTAACCAAGGAAAAACAGAGCGGAACAACGGCTGCTAACACGGCAAATTTCAATTACACTCTTACACATCAGCGCAGCAGCATGCAGACACACAGCAGGAAACAACTGCATTAGTCAGAGTCTATAGACTGACAGTGTGTGTATGATACACACGCACACACACAACCACAAACACACACACACACCCCGATACAAGCACACCAACTCAACAGGCCCAATTTAGAAAGTCAATTTGGGATCAGGAGACCAATTATCGTAATTATTTTCCTTTTCCCTCCATCACTCTCTTCTACTTGTTTTCCTGCTTTCTATTTTAGCTGTGTTTGCATTTGTGAGTATTTTGGTTTGTGCGTTTCACAACATGAAATTGCTCCGAAGCTCAGAGAGAAAAAACTTAGGAGGATTCTTGTCTACACTGGGTTGAAAAAAAACAAGCTGTTTTATTTTCATACTCAAACATGTAGCAAGAATTCCCTGCCTCGGGAACAGTGGCAGATAAATAATGGCCGTGTAATGATCCTGTTATTATATTCTGCTTGGAAAACCAAAAGAAACAGCGGCTGAACTGTCAGACCCAGTCCGTTCAGCTGCCCCCTGAAACCGTTCAGTAACCTACACGGATATTGCCCAGTTGTGCGTTACAGCTCATTTACTAGGAGGTGACAGCATCTCGCCAACCACATTTGAGGAAAAGAAGGTAATTATCATGTGATGGATTTCACCTCCACTCTGTGAAAATAACACTGTGCATGTAACACAGAAGCACAGTCGGCTTAAAAACATCCCTCTCCAATAAAATCTTTTCTCTTGCAGTGTACAGAAGAAAAAAGAAAAATCTATTTTGTCATTTTGCCTAAAGATCAAATTGCTGAAAATCTGTGTACTCCACAGTAAGGGCCAGTGTGTATCATACAATCTAAAATGAAATGGAAATTTAGATATGCTAATATCTTCAAGAGCATGTTGGATCTAGATAAGAATTCCTCATCTTCAGTGTTTATAGGCATGGGAGTCATGCGTTAGTGTTATCATTAATACAGGGTTTGAAACAGAGAGTTTCTATAAGATTAAGCTGTGCAAATTTTTTCTTAAATTAAAGGGTAACTCTCTGTGATGTAAATTTGTGGTATAAATCCTTTTATAATCTGCATACAATTAACACATAAGATGATGGAATATATTACGGTCATGTATGAGGAATTTATGTGATGATGAAATAAAGGGTTACATAATGAAGATGGTTTTGGGTGCTAATGAAAATATGTGAAAACCCAAAAGTCCAACAATAAAGAATGAAAACAAATATACATATATATTCATATTTTTATTTATATTTCATTTCTGGGAGGATATCTTGTACACCAAATATCCCATTGGCAGTTAAGCGCATTCAATGTGTTTAGAAGCCAGAAACAGTCACTTGTTTTAACAAACACAAATACAAAATAAAGAATAACCACAAAATAATGAACTGCATGTATATAACATACAAAAGAATCCCATGCCTACTCAGTAGGTAACTTCAACATTCCAGCTCTTGAAGATGTGGATATTTACACTTAAGTTTTACAAAAATATACTTTATTATTTTTCTCCTTTTTTGCTTACATTCTAATGAATTGAAGCGGTGCCCTCATAGCTCGTCCCTTTTTAACTCCCTCTGAGTATGACTTACATTCTGTAACAAAAATATTCCCTCTACCCTTAAGGCGAGATGCAGTGCATCCTCTCTCGCGCGCAGCCGAGTTACAACATCAGCAAGGCTTCACAAAAGGCACCAAATAACGGGAGTGTTTGTCTTGTTTAGTTTTTTTTTTTTTTTAAATGTTTTTTTCTCTCTATTTTTCCATATAACCGAGCGATATGTCACATGTGAGAAAGAGAGAAAGAGATAGTACCAGTGGATGATATTTACAAACAGAAACTAACATCACTCTTACTCATGCTTGAATACTTAAGTGCTTTTTTTTCAAACAATGTCAAAACGTATCACAGCATCATCACTACATAATAGAGAAAGTATGTAGAAAATATGGCCCTGCTCACTTCAAATAATACAATGCAAATATGCAAATAATTTTTCACATCAATGGTACCAAAGAATGATAAAAACGAAACATGGCACGTGTACAATATACATATATGGTAGCTTATGTATATCATTCAATGTCTTTTATACTGTATGAGCCTGCAAGGGCAAACGTGCCTTAGCACCACAACTGCTGGCAATCTGTTTGTCTCTTGGTTTTTGTGTACCTAATAGTAGAGCCCGTCTCTGCCTGTTTCAACTTTCTATCTGTTGAGTCCCAAATGCAGCGCTTGAAATGCTGCATTTGTTTTACAGAGACAGAAAAAAATCCCTTTTCATCCTCTATTGTCTTTGCCCAGTCCTTGACATGTGTCTTTTTCTCTCTTTCAGGTAAATCTCAAGATTCACCTAACACTGCACAGGGAGCAGACAGAAAAGTGCTTTTTGGAGGGGAAAACAAAGTCTTTTGATGCTGATTTCTTTCCCCTCAAAGAACCTTATGGAAGGAGAGTTTCAGAGACTAAAAAAAGGGTTTTTCTCTTTGCTCTTTTTCAGCAGATCTCGATTGTCCTTGGGGAGAGGGTGGTCTGCATGTCTGATAGCGGGGTGGGGATGGGGGAGCTGTAGATGTTGGAGGCGACTGAAGAGGGAAAGGTGGAGGCAACCTGGGACTGAAAGGTGCTGGACATGGACACCGATGGGTAGGTGGTGGCGACGGAAGGAGATGGATAGGAAGTGTGGACGGGAGAGGAGTAGCAGGAGGTGACGGGAGAGGGGTAAGAAGACACTGGAGAGGGGTAGGAGGTGATGGGTGAAGGATAGCTGGAGGCAGGCGAAGCGGCTGATACCGACACTGCTGTTACTGCCACTGATCCTGACTTCTCTGCTTTCTTGTCCTTCTGCCGCAGGTGAATCTTTGTGTGCCTCTTTCTCTCGTCACTGCGGGCAAACTTGCGTCCGCAGATTTCACAGGCGAAGGGCTTCTCACCAGTATGAGTGCGGATGTGTGTTGTCAGATGGTCACTGCGGCTGAAGTTGCGCATGCAGATTCGGCATTGGAAGGGTTTCTGGCCTGTGTGGATGCGAATGTGACGTGTCAACTCATCAGAGCGTGAAAAGCGGCGATCGCAGGTCTCCACGGGGCAAGCATAGGGCCTTTCATGAGGAGGTGTCTTGCTCGGCCGGGTGGGGTACTTGCGCATGCGGCTGGGCTTAATCAGTTGGGACTGGTAGACACTCTTTAGGTCCTGGGAACCAGTCTGGGTGGCGAAGGCCTTGATGGTTGACAGAGGAGTGAGGGAGGGCTGACTTGACTGACTCTGGAAGGGCTTTTGGTCGGGGGGCACCAGGCTGATCTCTCCCTGCTGCTGAGGGAAGAGGTAGTCAGGAATCATGGGCACAGGGAAGCTGGTGCCGCAGGTCTTGCCATTGGGGTAGGCTGGAGGAGGGTACTGCACTGCTCCAGCCGAGCTGGGAAAAGCCTGGCCCTGGTCTGGGAAGATGTCAGAGTTGGGGCTGGCATAGGTCGGGGCAGCTGAGTAGATAGGGTTGGGCTCGCTGTGGTGAATGGAGGAACTGAGGCTGGAGCTCTGAGACGAGGAGGAGGTAGAAGAGGAGGAAGTAGAGGAGGAAGGGACGGATGAAGAGGAGGACGAGGTGGTCTGTGAGGCAGCAGAGGAAGAGCTGGAGCTGGGGGCAATATTGCCCATCAGACCAGTAAACAGGCCCAAGATGGGCTCCGCCCAGAGGCTGTTGCTGCAGGTGGTGGCGGGCTCCAGAGTGAAGCGGCCTGTGTATGAGATGGGGGGCAGCCTCTGGGTGGGGTAGGTCTGCTCCGGCTTCTCACAGTTGAAGGGGATATCAGGTAACGTATCTGCAGAGAGAGCGGACTCATTAATCAAACTGTCAATATTCAGAGGGAGAGAGAGGGGGAATCCTGCCAGTGCAGCGGACGGTGTGTCACCCCTCTCTTCACTGACAGATCTGTCAGGCGCCCGCACAGATAACCCCTCCAAAGCTAAAGTCTTGCCCCTAAACTCTATAACTGTCGCTTCTACACCTCAACAAGTGCTGCTGTGCAAGCTTTTTATACCCGCGTTTTCCTCTGCTCACGTTCTGTCGGTCTTTCTTTTAGTCTTCCTGTCTTGCACACACACATACACACTTTCTTAAAGCCCATCACTAAGCTTGAGGCAATTGATTACTGAAACTGCAGTTCAGCTGGTTTTAGGAATGCAATTTGAATTGAGCTGTACGAGTGTCTAGAGGCAGTCTAGCAGTGTTTAGGTCCTCCAGAAATCGACAGGGATTTAAAACGATCAATAATTTGACATTAAGTTAAAATTGTCTTTTTAATTTCTCAGTTTTTTGAATTTGTAAAAAAATCATTGTATTAACATTCTGTGTTCAGGTGGCTAAAATTCTAAATTTACTTGTAGCCAGCAATTTTACATTTTAAGAATAAAATTTATCACTACAAACCACTAAAAAACAAATAAATACAGACATGTGACTAAATGTCTTTATATGTCAGCTATAACTATACAATAAATTAAAGCTGTGTATTAATGATATACACCAAAAAATACATAATAGTTAAAGTTATGCAGCTGTTATTTCTTTTAATTCTTTTCTTGGTTTAGACTAGTTCAGCAGATATGATTTCATCTTTAGTTTACTTCAAATGCAGCACAGAGACCCAAAGAAAAAAGAGGCAAATCATCAGCGCTTACCTCCAGCAAGGTGGTCATATTGTTCTCCAGGCTCCCCGGAGCCAAAGCCTGCACCTTCGGGTGCGGAGGCGGTGAGGAAGGGTGTCCCTGCAGAGCTGAGCATCATCACCTCCTCCAGTTTGGGGTAGTTATCCATGGGGGAGTGAGGGAAGCTCAGGGGCTCTGAGATCTGCAGGGCTGGAAGGACCATCTCGGTCTTGGCTGCAGCCATCCTCTGCTGGTGCTGGAGCTGCAGGGCTGAGGCTGCGCTGGTAGCTGGTGAGGAGTGCAGGGAGGCTGGATGCACGCTGGTAGAGCGGTGCCTCGCAGGTGGAGGGAATCACTTAACCCAGCTCAGGGAGCACTGCACACTTCTGCTGATGCCGAGGAAGATGCTGTTCTCTGCTCCGTGGCTCTGGTTCTCCAGCTGTCCCGTTGTTTTCCTTTTTCTCTCAGAGATGAGTAAAGATCCACTTGTCTTTTCAGAAAAAATCAAAAGTGTCCTTTATACTCATTCCCTAAGATTCATCAAAATGAATCAAGAAATTAAATCTTGATTTTTTAATCTATGTGTCAAATAACTTATCCAATCAGGTTTTGACCGTTTGGATGGATGTTGTTTTGAATTGATTTTTACTTTTGTTGTGATATTTCTCAGTGAGGGAGTTCAATGTGTTTGTCTATCTATCTCTGCTCTAACAGTTGCTCTTGTGGGCTCTCAGGGCTGTCTCTGAGCTGCGAGGTTTCCCCGCTCTTTTTATACCCTTCTGCCGTGACGTAGATGTCCATATTTGGAGCAGAGGAAGCCCATATTTAGGCACTGCAGTGGAGGACACATGACGCTGGCCTGGGGGGAAAGCAGAGAGGAGAGACTTTATATTAAGCTCTCGCAGTAAATTGCGAAGACAACGCCGCTCTTCCTCTGTCCCGAATCAATGTATCTTCATATCAGAACAGCTCCGCGAGACAGCAGCATAATTCTTGCTCTCTCCCGGTCGCCCCATAGATTTGATTTGGATTTCCCATCTGTGCAGCAGTCTGCGCTGCTGCCGGAAAGCCCGGCTCCGCCGTGCCATATAAGGTCGTGACTACATAAGGACCTATTCCGGTGGGTTTCCATTTCCCTGGCCTTATTTGGAACTTCCTGAGGCAGCGCTGATCGCTGCTTGGCAGTGAATGAGAGGCTGGAGTGCAAATCATGTCCTGCACTCACAATAACTAATGTCAGCAGCAGAATCCTGCTTCTTCTGATACAAAGCACAGCTCCAGCGGAACTGTTACCCCTCATGTGAAATACTTCATGCAACAAACAAACTGCTTTACTTGTCGTTAATTTTAATGTTAGAGCATTCGTAGCTGCTTGTGTGCTAAATAGGAATGATCCTTCATTTCTTTTTCTTTCTTTCTTTCTTTTTTTTCTACATATTCAGCAATTATACAAGGCAACATAAGTATATTTAAGTTGCATTTCCATACAATTCTGTAGCATGCCTTTATGATCATTATGAATAATTTACCGATTGATAGGCTATGTTAAATTAATTCTAACGTTTGACGTTAACGTTGTCTATATAAATGTTGTTTCTAAGGCAGTGATCTCACTTTTAAATACAAGACGGTGCAAATTCTGCTGGCTGGTAGCAAACTCTCTCTAAATTAACTTTCCATCTCTCTCGGCAGTGTCATTGATTAATGAGAACAGATAGCCGCGGATGCTGACGAGGTGCGGGCGATCTGTCTAATTGAGGGGTGTCCCCGGCTCGATACTCGGGGAATCTCTCTGCCACTCAGCGACCTTAATGGGCCGCATTAACAACGCTGCGCACAGCTGCCAGGACGCCTGCGGGATACCGATGTTCCCCTCGGCCGCTCAAGCTTTGGCTGGCGCGCCAGCACTCCTTGGTGGATGCTGACGGGAAATCAATGTGTTTCCCTTGCTGCTGACTGGATCTATATGCGAGCAACCTCATTGGGAAACATCGTGGGCAGGGCACTTTGAGGTGGCCTGAGCGCAGGAAGGAGGGACAGGGGGGAAAAATAAGGGATGGTGCTGATGGAGAGGGCAGCGCAGGTGAGACGCTCCGCTCTTCAAATATGATTAAGACTGAAATACTGATGGAATACCTCTTTTAATAATAAGTCGGCCTAGATAGATATATAGATATATAGATAGATAGATAGATAGATAGATAGATAGATCGGTGCACACAGTAGGTTTTTGGTCTTTACTCGATTCTCCCAGGCGTTTCCCATTCAGCCTCTGGCAAATCGCTCTGTTTACCACCATTAGCAAAATTCTGTCATATATTATGGATGATCTGGAGCATAGGCTCCCTCACAAAATCCAAATAAGCCTGAAGTAGAGGGCGCAGCTGGAGAATATGCAATGTTGTTTATTCATACACACATACATGTAAATGCTCAAATCCAATCACATTTGAAGGCATGTGGCTTTGCGCGGGGGTTTTGTCTTTAGGGGTGGGGGTCTAGTACTCCCACTGCACTTATATATGCTTCTAAAACTTGAGTGTACAATTTTCTTTTCAACAAGGGAGATGCCAATCCTCTGCAGGCCTGTTAGTTTGGTCACACAAAGTGACTGGCAAGGTGGTGATACAGATTCTAAACTACTGTCTGCATCCTTCTGTGCTGTCATGCATCAGTTACTAAGGTCGATGAATTTGTGGCAAAGCAAAGAAGAAAGAGCAGAGAGAGCGGATGGAAGAACTCATCATCTGATGACAATGTAATAAAATCAGGTTAGGGAAAACTGTCAGAAAAGTAATAAAGTAATAAAGATGATAAACAGTTCACAGTGGCTGTTTGGGCCTCCCTTCACTCTGATGCATGGAGGGGGTGGAAGGCAGATGCTGTAAGGGCAGGGGAAGGAGAATTAGTGTGTGTATGTGTGTGTGTGTGTGTGTGCGTGCGTGTGTGTGTGTGTGTGCGCGCGTGTGTTTGGGTCAACTGGTTCATCCTCCTCGGCGTGTTCCCCATTGCTGCCCACACAAACAAGCTAGAGGAGTCCTCGCACGATGAAACTCCAACGCTCTGCCAGCCGGTGAGAAAGAAAGGCTCTCCCATTACCTACGCAGCTACCACGCCCCTGTACACACACACACAAACACACCCTGCATGGGTGCCAGCTGATATTTCATCATGCCCTGATCTGCCGTGGAGTAAATACGAGGAACTAGATGAGGAGGCCAGATAAAGAGGGGATCGAAGAGAGGAGAAGAGTTAGACCATATAAATGAAAGGAGAGAGTAAAAAAGTAGAGAGGTATGGTGTAGATAGCGAGGAGAGGGAGGCAGGTTAAGAAAAAGATATGGAGAAAGTGGGAGGGAAGGGTGAGGGCGATAGAAAAATAGAAAATAGAGAAAGCGGAGAGAGAATCCTCACACCCACATACTGAACGTGGGAGCAAATACCAAGCTTTGTGCTGGCATTTGTCAGCAGCCCAGTGCTAGGCAGTCAGTCAGAAAGACAGAAAAGGCAGACAGACAGACAGACAGACACTCGTACTCCCCCGTCACACCTCCTCACCTACTGGGCCGCCCCCGCCAACCAGTGGTGCAATCCCACCCCATTAGCATACAGGTGTTTCAGCCTTGTGTGATCTCATGATGGGAGGACCAAGATTAGAGGGTGAACGATGACAGTTACCAAAGCCTGTGTGTTACATAATGTGGCAGAGGGGATGGGCAGAGAGGAATAATCTAATGAGAAAGAGAGGGAGGAAGAGAAAAGGCCTGGTTATTTTGGAGCACAGTGTGCAGCTATCACAGTTTTATTTTGCCATGTGGGATGGACGGGTGAGAGAAGCGGACTTTATGATGAAAAATTAAATAGGGCATTGATGTGTCGGGCCTGTATAACACAGGGTGAGTTGGTAATTAAATGGGAGAAGAGTGGAGGCCTGATTCTCTCAGGCAGAGTGACAGGCTGAATATTAGCCTATAGTCATAGAGTGACGGGGAGAGGAGCAGAGAACATGATAGGAGGGTATTTTATAAATGTCATTTTTCTCCCAGCTTTTAAAAGTGACGCCAGCAGGAGTGTGCGCCCTGACCTTTTGCATGCAGAGTGAGATGCGCCTGCGAAAAGATGAACTGGCGTGAGAGGGATAAAATCTGTCTTAAACGTCGAGGAAACTGGCAGTGAAAAGGGGTCACGGAAATTCTCTGGACTAATTGACAAGCATGAAAAGCAAAATGGATCTAATGGGATTCTGGAAACCGTCGTCCATGAAGACATCCAGAACTTTCTGTTTAAATGCTTGATACCTTAAACTGGCACTGCAGTCATCATAAACTGTGAATCACTTAGCGAAATCTAACACAACCCTTTGCAGTACAATGCAGAAGATTACAGCACACCACCTGTTGCTGTGCCGAAGCAGCCAGACATCCTTTTTTTTTTTTTTCCTGTGTTCAGAGGAGTCCAGGAATACCTCTGAGGAATGCTGGCCTTGCGTTAGCGGCACATGATTACGCTGTGGGTAAAGATCACAAGTTTTCTTTTACTGTTAGAGCCGACCCCTCGAGAGCTTTAGGCCCTGCTGACGACGTTTGAAAAACAATCTGCTAGCACTTCACAGTCAGTGCAGGCGTCCCTCCCTGTTGCACCACCCACCCACGCACACACCCTACCCAGGGCAACGCTGGTGTTAGCGTATCACACAGAAACAGGGGTCCGGCATCGAATTGCCATTCTATCTGCTTATCTCCCCTGTTGTTCCCCCCTAAAGCTGGTGGGTGACAGAGAGACAATTGCCAAACACGTCCCTGAGGATGTGTGACTCACTGAGCCCCTGGCCTGTTTATTTGATGCTTGCGACAAAAGGCCTGACCCCTGACCTTTCAGCTCGCGATGAGTCACCGGTAGCGCTCTGAAAGACGGGGCTTCCCCACACCATGCGGCAGTTACACTACAGCAACGGGTAACATTTAAAGGTTGTCACAAAACACTTTTCTGTTTGTCTGAGCTGTGCATAGCAAAATCAGTGGGAGGCAAGACCCCAACTATGTGGACAGAACTGACGTGTCATAGGTCAGCGGTGTGTACGGCATCTTCAGTGTTACGACACTTTTTGATTTATCAGTTGGGACTTGAGAAGTGTGTTAGCTTAGCAGATCGAGTGTTAGATCAATGACCACCGAGGCTGCTGCTTACAAAATGTATCCTATTTAAAAACACTGTTGAAATTTAGCTGCCTGTATGAATAAAGACACCTATTGTGCTGTCATTGATTGTGAAATGAAATTTGGCTTGTATTACCATCTTTGCACTGTACCAGACATGAAGCCTGAAGATGCATCCTCACCAGAATTAGGCTTTTATTCTCCTAGTGTGCCCTCATCCAAGACAGATTGAGTACTTTTACTTTTTATTTTTTAGAAAATGTTACTGTATTGTACTGTCACTTGTAATTCGGTATTTTTTACATTGTCTCATTGATTTTTAATTTAAAGCCCCTCAGAGGAACTTTCATTGTGTCGATTGTGGTGGTGCGTGTGGACAAAAGCGGAACTGCTGACTGTCATAAAGATCTTGTCTAGCGTGAGCATGTCTTTTGGAAGAGAATGACAGAAACATGTCACTTTTTTTGCACAATATCAGTTTGGCCATAAAAAAATAAATTGTCATCATCTAAAGAAAAATATCCTCCTGTTTACAACCACAGATAGTAGAAAAGAGAACAGCGGATCGATCATGCTCGTAAACGACAAATCTCCCCTTCTGGTCTGTGTGCCATAAAGCATTTCGTAGCATGTAAATGAAAGGAGACACATTAGGTAAGGTTGGCCCAATGTGGTGGCGTGCTCAGTCACAGCGGCTCAGTACTAACCCTTCACGATAACCT
>JAPZDX010000025.1:10546968-10558378 GCA_029783625.1 Naso annulatus
CGGCTGTATTTGACTGCCATCAAAACTGAAACCTTAAAACCTGCTACGGTTTTAGCTGAGTGGCTCACACAGCTGTGCAGCACATTATCAACACAGCGAGACTGTTAGCTGGCTCCGTGGCTCCCCTGAGAGTCTGCCAAAGGTGCCACGCGCCCCTGAGGTTCACGGCTTTTGTAAAACATCCATGATCAATTAGATACCAATTAAACAATGTGATAATGAGCTGCCTAATGAGTGAACTGCCGTATTTCCTCTGTGAGGAATAGCTCAGACTTGCTTCCTGTAGGGCAAGAGCAGGTAACAGAAGTCATGGAGTGACTGTCGGAGTACCTCGCTTGTTTCGTGTGTATAAATTCAGTACTGGCTGGTGTAGCTGTTTCCAGATCAAACCAATCTGACACAAAACTGCTGAGAGGAGACCAGTTAAAGCCAACAGCAGTGTTACATTTGAGTTGATGCTGTTGTTACCATGGCAACCTTTTGATTTCTTTCATTGCTAATAGTTGTTAAAAGTGCTTTGCTGCTTCATGGAGTGACTGAGAAACATACTGTAACCATTTTGTAGCACCACTGGAATAAAATATTGGCATTTGTTACATAATCTGGCCCACTTTGCTAAATTTGCTCAGGCATGACTTATGATATATTATGTTAGAACTCAGCATTAGTAGTTTTACTGACCAGCAATGCCCACGCGGGTTACGACAGCACACACACATACAAGTTCCAGTGACTCAGAAGTCGAATGTGTAAAAAAAAACTATAATAAAATTAAAGGTGAGTTTGAAAACCTCTAGTTCAACCCTGCTTATTCTCTCGGTCCACTCCTCCACTTTCTGAGTCAACCGCCTTCTTTTCAAGGCTTTCATCCACAGAATGCTGAGTGAATCATAACGTTTATATCATTAGATTTTTGGCCAAACTTTGTTTAAGAAGTTGAAAATGCTAATACTATGTAGGGAGAGAGAGAAGACAAGAGAGCTGAGAAGGAGATGACCCACTTAGTGTAATTATCGCTAACGAAGAGAAGGCAAAGTTGTGAGCTGGGGAAAACACACGGGCCTAAATGCGTTAAATTAATCCAGATAATTCAATAGGCGATGATGGAACGCCACAATCAAGCCCCCTCTGGCTCTGCTGTTTGACTGATAATGCACGGGGCTGTTTTATGCGGATAGTTTTCCATAACCTTATTCTCAGCGTCGGGCGGCGTGGCTGGGGTCGGTGCTGCTGGGTTGTGTTTGTCTGTGGGAAGCGACACACTAGCACACAAGCACATTTGCATTACACACACACACATACACACACACTTGGATAAACACAACACTGTATATAGTCACCCTTGGACATTTCCCGAGCCTCATGCGAGATTCATACAAAGCGTTCAACCGTGGCTTCCCTCCGGGTGTATGCAAGTGCAGCGTCTGAGGTTTAGTAACAAGATCATTAAAATAATCAAATTATGATAAGAGAGAGTCAGTCGTGCTGAAACTAGTTGTTTTGAGTCCATCAGAGGCAATGCTGTTAGTGTGCGGGAGCGTCGACCAAGGGGAGGGCATCATCAACATTAGCTGACAGCATGGGAAAAAGCCTGCGGTGGATCTGAGCAATAATAACATTACCGCCGCTTTCTCACAATAACAACATTGCAGGAATAAAAGAAAAGTTGCTTTTTTGTAAGTTGAAGTGTCCCACTTTTTAGCCTCGGAGCAAAACAATCCTCGCTCATCGGATTGTGTCTTAATATCTTGTCAGAGACGACGTCTGACTGGCTCACCTCCTGTTAGCAAGCTGCTGGTCTGTTTCTGCAGGCGATGCAAAGCAGCATCTCCTCTAATTCATCATGAAAAAAGAAAGAGAGACCTGCAAGTGTCTGCAGAATGGATGTATGCACCTTTGTCGCCTGTGCAAATATTTGTTTAATGAGAAAAATATTATTCCACCTTTAATTACAAATGTGTCTTTCCTCGCTGCTTACAAACATCTCCTTTGAGATGTCATATTATTACAATTGCAGTTTAATCTGAAAAGGAATTAAAGCAGCAGTAATTAGTTTATAGAGCAGTCTAATTGTCTTATTGTGCTTTTTAAAACATTGCTTCATCTCCTCCGGAACTTTGAAAGTAGGATAGTGTTTTCCCAGTTCAGTCCCCCCTCCTCATCAACTTCTCTCTCTGCCGCACAACAAAACTATTCATTTAAACCAATAATCTCCAAGTCATTACCACTTATCAAAAGGGCTGCAAATTAATTATGTTAACTGCAAGACTTTTCATTAGATCTTTAAATTTGTACACTTCATCAGTTCTGAGAACTCAGCAATTTGATTACAGTTGATTTCTTCCTATTTAATAAGCGTCTCATTATATTTCCTGTCCTTTTTTTGTGTGTCCGTTTCTCTTATTTTCATTAATTGGATTATGATCAATGCGAGCTTTAATGTTATGGAAAACTTAACCGAAGCCTCTATCTACTATGACACAGTTTTGCAGTGGAAGATTAGAGAATGCCATATCTTCATTCGTCAAATATCAAACTGTCTGTCCTTAACGATGTTGGAATGAAACATTGCTAATCACTGCTGACGAACGCACACTGCTGTTCTACAAAGATAATGAGTCTGCCAGAGTCAAGGGGAGAAACAAACAGCCGACGAGAGAGGAGTGAGACGGAGAGGAGAGGATGTGACAGATCAACAAAACATAAATTCTCAAAGTGCAGCTACAGACTGACAACTAATGTAAAAAAAAACAACAAAAAAACCCAGCAAGACTAGAGGAGAAAAGACAGGGGCAGCACAGGAAATGAAGGAGAGAAGATATGTAAAAGGGTGTGAGGGGGAGACCGTCACATTGTTTCAGGTTAGGGATTTGACCTAAATGGAGCTGTGAGGCAGAGCGGGAGAGACGGAGTCAGAGACATTACCGAGACACATGTCAACCACCATGGGATGTAAGGTGTGAAAGAGAGAAACAGAGTGAAAGAGGGTGAGAAAAGGGGGAAGCAGAGTGAAGAGGGAGAGGGGAGGGAGGATGGAGACAAACTCTGAACGTTTTGATGAGAAGGAAGACAGCAAAGCGATCCTCCTCTGGTGCGTCCACTTCTACAAACTTTTGTATCACGCTGAGACTAAAATTATGTGCTACCCTCCTGAAATGATGTATTTAATTACCCCTGCGCAGTTCTGCTTTGTTTGCTGCTATTTGGATGAAAGATCCTGGTGATCCACCAGAAAGAAAACCTGATGATTTATACCTTCAGCATCCGCACAACACACACACAAACTCACACACACACACATAGACATGAGAAGTGCACCTGTGCACTTCAGCCTCCTCCACTTTGGACCCAAAATGTCACACAGACGCATAAACACACACATGCAGACACACACACACACATATACATACAGGTGCTGTTGGGTGGACCGTGGGGAAGAGGTGAGAGCGCTCTCGCTCCACTGAGTGGAAAACCTGATCTTCTTACCTCAGCAACTTCAGATGGAGGGACTCAGTGGAGAGACATCTGTGTGTGTGCGCGCGCATGCATGCGTGTGTGTGTGTGTGTGTGTGTGTGTGTGCGTGTGAGGATTGAAGAGGATGTGAGAGCTAGACAGACAGAGCTGGAGACACTGGCTGTTGTCATGGCAACATATTAGCAGGCCGTAAGGTAAACAGGTGTCTCCCCTTAACTTAATCAATCCAGCTAAATGAGCTAATCAGCACTTGTGATATGATCCACGGTGCTAAGAAGGAGCTGCATGAGCCCTTTAGCATCACCCTCTCACCAGTGCGTCCTGGGTGCCCATCCCGGGGGGTCACACGGATTTACATGGCGGTGTGCTGTTCAGTCGGCTTGCTACAGAACAAGGAGAATATTCCCACCAGCTATTGCTGTTTGTGTGCATGACCACCCACTATCATCATTAGCATCTGACAGAGAGAGAGCACCGGTTGTGTGGATTATCACAGCCATGCATGCTATTATCATAACAGTTATGATAGCTACGCCTTCGTTGAATGGATAATCAGCAAGGTATTATGTGCTGGGATAATAGCACCGTGTGAAAACTGGGGATGCGCTCCCGGCTAACGTGCGTGCACAACCGTACCAATTATTATGAGCGGGGTTCATGCTGCATTTCGTTAAAGCTATGTACCTCCGCAGATCTGATTACGATAACAACAGTGCATCTTGTGATGATGATTATTAGGACGATTGCAGCGATAATGAGGGTGTTATTTCCAGGGCTGAGCTTACCTTTGTGTGATCAACAGCTGTGTGTGTGTGTGAGTGCTTGTGTGTGTGTGAGTGTCAGCTTGAAAGAGAGAAAGTGAGCAAACGTTCAAACAGAAAGTGGTCTTACCCACTGAAAATCATTTTATGTGTAAAAGAAACATCAGCTGTCACATTTCACACAAAGCATTATTACTTTAATAATACAGTTTGAATAATTTCAGTTAAAGAAACTTGTGATATCTCACTTTGCAAATTGTGTAAATGTCTTGTTTCCACGTTGACACACCTGCATCTGTGGGACTTGTAACTAATGTTAGCAGCCGTCATTAGGAGAGACTTTGCACTAATTACCTTATCACTGTCTGTCTCACCGGAGTCACATCCTGCAAAAGCAAAGGAAGCAAAGGGGAGGAATCTGATACAAGTGCATTTTCATTTGAAGTCTTTATCACCTTCAGCCTCTATCAAAATGTTGCAGACATGCTTAATGATGACAAAGACATGACAGGGAACAAAAGTGTTGAGCAGGTAAAATTGAGGACTCGTCTTTTTACAATTAAACCTGCTGAAACAGGAGATTTGCTCTGCTCCGGCATTTCCCCGTCTCATTTTAAGAGGGCAGCATTTTTGTTGCCTTATATCCCGCCGCCGCTGCGGCCATGTACACATTATTAAGCTGCTCAGGCCTCTCACCAGCACCAGGCCCCCACCCCTCCTCCCCCTGCCACCCTCCCACCCGGCTCCCCAGAGATAATCAGGGTATTACAAATGAAAAGTCAGAGCCATAAATCAGGACCCCCTCCATCCCATCCCATTCCCCCCCCTCCACAGGTTTTCTCACCCACTCTGCTCTCCACTTCTCTCACTCTCCACTCCTGTCATCGTCTAACCTGGACAAATGGTGGGACCGCCTGTCGTGCAGGTGCGACAAAGACAGACAGAACGAGAGACAGGAAAGATACGGAGAGAAGAAGGACAGATGAGATGATGAGATGGGGAGGGAAAGGGAGGGGAGGGGACTGAGTAATCCGGGATTTCCACAGGATGACGTCAGTAGTTTGGCCCATGTCATCCATCAAACTCACATCTGTGTCACAAACATTCCTGTGTGTTTGTGTGTGTGTGTGTGTGTGTGTTGCAATCCTTCATGACTCAGATGCAGCTGGTCTGCTCTGTGCTGCTGTGGACGTGCAGGAACAGCAAAGGGTGGAGGAACACAAAAATAAACCAATTTTTGGACTCGTAACTTTGATGTTCTATGTGAAAATCATCAAGGTATTCTGGAAATGTACAAAAGAAAGCAGAGCAACTTGGAGTTGTACGTGGCGAAACATTTTACACAGACCATGCGGCGAAATCTGCCAAATGAAACATCTACTCTCCCTCAGCAAGCAGCACAGCAGACAGACACTGACGAGAAACTGATGTAAAGTTTGAGAAGTCCTGAGACGTCCCTGGCGACAGATGAAAAGTTGCTGCTGTTGTGTCAAACAGAAAAGGACAGAGGGAGTGACACACAGCCTGATCCAGGTGTCAGGCTTTACACTAGAGCAGCTCATAAAACAAGGAAAGGAGAGGAAAAGAGAAGAGAAGGAGGGAGGGATGGAAAGAGGGAGGATGCCCCCCAAGCCTGTCAGTCAGACACAGAGGGGGAGAACGACAAGCCACAATAGGGCCCTTCAGCGCCTGGCTGAAAGTTGTAATTTAGCATGAAGAGCCATCGAGGGGCGAGCCTAAATATAGCTCCATATATACATTGTGTCTTGTAGAGAGAATAGCAATTAACAGCCAATTAAATGAATGACTGGGGTCAGCAGCAGCACCAAACTAATGGTGGGTGTGTTGCTGTGCTACCGGATAATCCAAAGAGACAAAGAGAGGTTGGGGAGCGAGAGGGGGCAAATTTCTCTGTGTTTTCTCTCTTTTTTGAGCAAGGCAGCATAATGAGATTTGAAGGGTTCCAATTATCTGTGTCACCTGTGCTTCACATACAGCGCGTGGCTGCCATGTAACGTACTCAGACATATAATAACTATACTGCATTCATGTCATCTTCAATGAGATGAGATGAAAAAACAGAAGATGTGGGTTTAAAGAGTGTGTTTGCATGGGAAAACGCTGCCCTGACATGTATAGGTGCACCGTGTGTGAGTAACGCAATCATTACATCATGTGTGTGTTAGTACTTCAACAGTCGCCCCTGCCCAGCATTGATTGGCCGGTGGATGACAGCTTTACCAAGTCACTGCAGTAGCCGAAGCACAACAGAACAAGTCCCCTTCTAATTGCCTTGCCTTTGAAAAGGCAACTTCTCGCTTCAAAAAACAAGGCGAGTCATTAACGCCGTTCTGGCAGTCAATCCACCTCCCCCCGCCTCCTAACTCCCTCTCTCACCCCCCCTCTTTCTGCTGCAGCTGATAACACCTTGTTCAGAGCCAGTGATCAAGGCAGAATCATCTCCTCCTCACCCCCATCTCCTCTGCAACTCCACCTGCATAATTGCCGCACCTAACCTTTTCAGTGCTGCCTCCGTTGGGAGTCAGCCAGCCAGCCCAATTGGGCTGCAGGTATTAATAGAATCTCATTTCATGCCTCCATCGGATAAAACAAAGGTTGGGTTTCAGCGAGCAAGTTTGATCTTATTACTGCGACTGTTGAGAAGGTAAAGGTGCACTGTGAATTCAGGAATGTGTGTGTATGTTTGTGTGCCAGCAGGGGCAGATCATGAAGAGGTGCTAGCCAACGGGGTGGATAATTTTAACAAATGATCAACAAGTTGTCCAAAGTAACAACCCACTCGAATGACACCTAGAAGCATTTCGGATTTGACGCCCCTATCAGTCAAGTGACTTAGTTTTTCTGTGCTGTCCAAAACCTCGAGGGTTTAATGAAAATTAGGCACTTGATGACTAGGCAGGCTTGAAAAGCTACACTGGTTTGGGTTAAAACAAATATTTAAAAATTCCCTCTACTAAAAAATTACTTGTTTGACAATGCCCCGTAAAAGTATTTATCTTGATAGTACTGAAATGTATCCGTGCAAAGTTTCATTTTCACATTTCAATACTAAAAGAGGATTTGTCTGCCCACATCCCTAAAATTGGGATTCAAAGGTATCCTTCACACGCTAGATGTAGTACTTAACAATCCTTAAATTCACCCGCAGGCAAAGAGCCCTAAAACCACCTCGCATAGAACCGCCTGTTGGTACAGACTGCGAGAGCTTGCTTTAGTATAGCTTACTTCCACCATACCTATAAATCCAAGAATCAATCAAAGATCGCTGGAACATCTTAGTAGATATTATTTTATGTTTCTCAACCACTAACGTTGCATAAGCTTTTGTGAGTTACAAGCTAACAAGCTAACCAACAACGTATGCAAACTTTGCTTACTATTTGTCTGCTTTGGTGCACAACAAAGTCCTGATCTGAGTCTGTTTCTGTCCGAGCCTCAGACATGCACAGCTGAATATCTCCATTTCCTCTTGAGGTCTGCAGGAGTCCGCCTGAACCCTTGGACCCCTGCCCCACTGGAAAACCCAACCATTATGAAGAATGTTTGTTTTTGTTTTGTTTTGTTTTTTATTTAACACACACACACACACACATAATTCATACAAACACACACACACACACACAAAAACAAGAAGACAAAGGAAGACAAGAAACCCAGAGGGGCTTACGGCGTGTCTTTCTTAGTCAAAGAGAAGAAAAAATTAAAATAATAGAACTAAATTGTCATATCAGTAAGTTAAAGAAGAATAGAGAAAAGACTGATCATGATAAGTGCACAATAGTGGTGTATCTGTCGTCATAAGGTGGTACCACATGACCCGTGTTTGTTGGTGGCCCTTCTCAGAGGATAATGAGTCAAAGAGCAGGGGTCACACTTATCTCAGAGAGAACAGATGATAGCACACTAGCAATAAGTTAGCAGCAGCAGAGAAACAAACAAGCAATTGTGATCGTCCAAAAGGGCAAACATTTGAAATTATGTTTATTATGTTACATAAACACCCATTGCTTGAAAACTCTGAATAATCTATGCATTGCTAAACGTACAGTATCAACAAAACACTTAAACATCCTGGCAAGATGTGTTTTTATGTCCAGTGCCTCCCCCCGACGTCGTGGTAAAGCCAATCTTGTCGCTCTATGACTTCATATGACTTCCTCCTTGCTCCTGTCATAATAAACTTGGCAGGCTAGTATCTCTTGAGTATAATCAGTTGTTTTCACGTTTTATTTGAAATTGATGATGCTAACAACCTCCCAAACTTTTACTGTTTTGTGCTGTCATATCTGTTGGTCGAGAGAGATGTTTCCACCATTTGTGCACTCACATGGTCTTGGACACACTGTGATCTGTGGAGGTGCAAGTGCAGGAGGTCCATCAGTGTCGTCGTCACCCTCATTAGAGAGTTCACCCTTAGCTACACACGTTTTTCTTTTCTCACCGTCTGAATTTTTTTGTTCCTCTTTGTAGTTTTGCTATCAATCCTGAATCTCCACAGTGGTAAAAAAATGAATCTGTACAGTGGACCCGAGTTGAGGTTCATGACCTTTCAGAGCTGCAGTTAAATGAAACTCGTTAGTGGCTAAATAGGCAATGAAGTATTCCCTGACTTAGCGTATCCTGCCTTTTTTTTTTTTTTTTTTGTCAGTGCAACTTCTTCATGTTGACTTCCTTTAATTAAATCCCAAATTAAAGCCTGATTGTTCAGTTTGTAACCGTGCCGCAGAAAGCTGCCCCTGCTCATGAATCATGTATGATTTTCTCAAAGATCATGACACCATAAATTAAGTTTAAAGGTGAATTGTTTCCCTATAAAGAAATTTTCAGGTTACATGGTTAAGTAATTTTTTCTTAATTGCCCTCTCTGGACACACGATGGATCTCGATTTTCAGAGCAGTGTGCTGTATGAGAGCTCTCAGGAGCTGAATATGAAACTGCCTTTCGCCATCGTGGGGCCTTTTGACATGCAGCACTTTAATAGTATTGTGCTACCATTTAAAGATCAATGCGAGCCACACCACGCACACATTTATGTGAGCTGCTCATGGATGGGATGCATCTTGGGAAATCTCTTAAATGAACGGACACAGTATGGAGCGAGCTTTCCGCTTACCAGTCAAATCACTAAAATGATGAGGAATGCATCGCCGCATTGGCATTTAAAACGTTATCCTTTTATCATTAGTCTCTCTCTCTCGCCCTCTGTCTTCCTTGTTGCTTTGTCTTCTTGTTCCTCGCTCTTCTTTGTATCTTTTAGCTCTGTAACCAAGGCTGTGGCAGACACTTTGCAGGCTGTTTTTCTAGCCTTAATAATGCATAGATGTTGTGGGTGATGTGGCAAAGGCATCTTTGTTCAGGGAATCCCTGGTGTGACACAAATTGATGGAGATCTATGAGAATCCAGCTTGTTATGAGGAAGCTGGGGCCATTTATGAGGGGGGTGTAGGTGGGGAGGGGTGTAATGGGGCAGATAGAAGGCAGGGGAGGAGGGAGGGGCGCAGCAGGTCACCGAAGACCAGCCACCAACTCTCATTTAAAAAACGATCGAGGATGACAAAGGTTCGCTTTCATCTGGGGTTGGGAAGGGAACGGAGAAGCGATCATTATAAGGCATACGTATACACCCCCACATGCACACGCACGTGCACAGACACACATTTAAACAGTTCAGTGAGTCTGCTAGCCTCAGCTCAAACCTTTGTAAATTAAAAGTCTGACTAGAAAAAGCGTTTATGTGCAATATGTACAATAAGGTGGTGTGTGGGTGGGTGGGCTGCTGTCTTAATTGGGAATTAATGATGGGGGGCAGGGGAAGGTACGAGGATTGGGAGAAGTACAGCGAGAAAAGGAGAGGGAGAGAGAGAGGGGAGAGGATTACCTTGCAACCATACGGTGAGTGGGAGGGATTCTCTCCTGTTCTCCAGTGGACTGATGGGACAGGGATCTCCCTGGAAACAGATGCCACACCCTTCCTGTGTGCACACATGGAAAGATGGACTCAAGTCTTAAAGTCTTTTAAAATAACATTAAAGACAGAAACACATTAACCTCCAGAACAAACAGAAGGTGCACTAAAATGCTTCCTTAGAGTGTCTCTAGTATGAAAAGGTTTTTTCCTCCGAGTTATGGGGATTTATTTGTAGCATTGCTGCAAGCCTGTAGGGACTGCTCCACTTTCACCCATAATCTCTCATTTTCATTCACATCAGAATACATTAATGAGAAATGAGACCCTGCCATCGACTTATACATAATACAGGTTCAGGCCTTTGAAAAAATATATTAAATGCAGTAAGCTTTTCTTCTTTCTTTCTCTTTCTTTTTTTCTTTTTCTTTCTTTCTTTCTTTCTTTCTTTCTTTCAGCTCTGTTTTTACACTATATCTGTCGTTCTCTTTCTCTCATCTATATTTATGTACTCCATATTGAAAAGTTCTTTTGCGTTCAGATCGAAGCTGTGCGTGGCTCCTCACTGCAATTACTGATTAATTACAGGGAATTAAAGCAATTAGAACTGCAGAGATATACAATTAACGAACGCACGCTTCATGACGCCACACACAGGCTGCGCAATCACTAGATTGCAATGCAAATACCTCTCTCTTTTAATCTCTCACACTGTTTTCTTTCATTTTCTCGTCCCGCTTTCAAGCACCTCCCCAACATGTACTCCACAAATACACACACACATGCACAGTGCATGTGGGGGCAGGGTTTCCAGTTCATTAGACAGTATTTAATTTGAAAACACCTCTGTGTTGAGGGAGATGTGAGTCCTCCTGGGGGATGAAAGCCGAAGCAGGAGTGGGCGATGAGGAAGGAATTCCTCCATCTGTCCCCTTCAGTCCCACAAACTGGAGGAGGCAGACACCAACAGCTCCTCTGCAACAGGGAAGAAGTGATCTTTGTGATGGGGATGTGATGAGCTGATACTATCACTATCAGTAACAATCAGATTTTTTTTAACAATAAAATTGTACCTTGAAATGTACACAATGCCCTTATTCCCACTAGTTAGTTTAGAAGAAACTAACTTTCAGAAAACATCAAAAAACAGATTTTTCTATCTTTAATATCTCTACCAAATATGTAATTTGTCATTTATATTGTGATTTGCTTTCTTTGCCAGTCATTTGACTCAGATTTTGAAGCGA
>JAPZDX010000025.1:10558478-10572795 GCA_029783625.1 Naso annulatus
AGTCATTTGATTCAGATTTTGAAGCGATGTTAACTTTTGCGGAGCTGTAACAGGACTGGCCTTTGCTGCCACAAGCGGTAATTAAAAATATTTAGTTTCATTGACATCTGATTCTAATTAGGGAAATTCAAAGAAAATATTTGAAGAGATACAGATTTCGACGCACCACCATCACAGAGAGGAAAACAGGCATATCGTCAAGAAGATTTTTCTCTATGATATCATCAGCAAAGCATATAGCTAAAATGTAGCTGATAAGAGCTCACCAACATTACTCTACAAAAGCTAGATGACCGAGGAGGTATCAGTAGGTAAGGGTCTCATCTCGCAGTCACAGACGAAACAGACGAAACAAGCCGGAAGCAGAAAAATATAATCCCAACACATAAACAGAGCATGTTACATTAACATTTCACTGAAAGACCAACATTTAAGTGGCCAAACTGTTTTCAATAACTGAGCTAGTCGTGGATAAAGTAGCAATTCTCTTCACAATTTGGCTGTTTTGGAAACTTATGGTATATGAGTAAGTGATGCTGAATGTTAAGAAGTCCAGTTCTTGAAGGCTGCAGGCCCTCAATGGATCACCTCTTCCTGGAGCTGACCCTCAACAGATCTCAGTGCAGGATCTGTGGGTAGCGTGGAGCAAGTGGATCTCTTGCTGTCCCAACAGGCGATTCGTCACTTGTTTCCTTAAGGCTCTCATGCTGGGTATACTCGATGCGATTTTTAGCTTTCACAGACAAAAGATGACTAAACGTTGTGATCGGTTGTGGCTCCAAAACTATGGTCCTACGTCACACTGTGAGAGAGGTTTAAAGACGGCTGTTATCATAGCCCTCCAACTAAAGAAAACCTGGGACAAAAGTCTGACAGTGTCAGAAATAATGTGACTGCTGCTGCAACCTGTGTCTACTTACCAACCAATAGGAATGTAGCAGGAAATCCTTCTTGGCGTCACGTTTACCTCTACCAGCGGCGTAGATTAATGATGCACATTAATGCAATGTGACGCACGCTGATGAAGTCTAATTGACTTGCGTCGCAGCCTGCGATTCAGGGGGTGGCATCGCCGTACAGTCTACATTGATGTCTTACCCAAGTTTGTTAGATCCGTGTCGCACAGCGTGACTTGCACTGAACTTATGAGATTCTAAAATCTCACAGTCTGTAGGAGGCGTTACACATGGGGCCGACAGGCAGGGGTCGGGACTTGTCAGGGCTGTCAGAGAGAGTCGCTGTCTCTGGTTGTTGTGGTGTGAACGGCAGCATCAGAACTGCTTCACACTTGTCGGAGGTTTTTTGGTTGATTCAACATGTAGAATCGGTGATGACTCGCCGCTGAGAGGAAGCACTCTGATTGGCTGTTCAGGTAAGCGGATCAGGGCACAAAAAAAGGACATGGAAACAAAGAGGGAAAGCCCCCCCGAACCCGTTGCTGTTACACGTATTTAGTGCGGTTCTTCCTTATTTTTCTCCTTTGCCTCTTCACTGGTGCCATTTGTACATTTTTTTAGACATTTCAGCAGTTACAAGCAGCTATATCAACAAGACTGGGTTGAAAAAGTGCTGTTTAATCATAACAGCAGTTTGTATAACTGTGGAGAGGGATTTTCGTCTGCGCAGGCGCTGCACGTACATGCCTGTCAGTCGCCATTTGATGAAGCAGCCAATCTTTGTCGCAGCTTGTAACTTGTTGTTATTTTGATGCATAAGAGCCTTTAAATGTTGTGCTCACAGGAGGCAATTGCTGCTAACTCCCACCATGTTCTCATCCACAATATACTGATTTCTGGGATGTAAGCTGTTCCAGTGGGCAAGGGAAAGTCATCACTGACTGAGCTGTTATCTGCTAGTAGCTGCCTTATGCCCGGTTCAGACAACAGATTTTAGCCTTATCTTGCTAAGATAGTTTTTGGCGATCGTGGGCAAAAAACCCCGGATCTGTGGCAAATCAGTGCGTGCTCTGTAACAACGGAAGTCACGTGTGAAACTGGATGCAGTCATGAGCTCGCTGACAGCATGACAGAGTTTCGCAGGATATCTAGCATGTCGAATATCTGGCCCAGTCGAAGGTGTGCAGGTACCAAGGCAAGGCCGGACTGAAAAACTCTTTGCGGCCCCTGAGTTTTTGACTTAATTGTTTGCATGCCATGTAATTGCTGACAGAGTCAGCCCCATCAAAGTCAACTAAACATTTAATTTGCCTCCGACCTTTCTAATTTGATCGAGCTAAACACTGAGTAAATGGTCTTTCAGTTGCACCATGGGAGTAGGCTACAAGTCGCACCAGCAGACAGGTTAACATTAAAAGAGACGTGGAAAATTTCAACGCTTTAACGTTTTGATGTAGAAATTGGGTGGGTGCTTACAATTTCAGAAAAAAAGGCTTCAGCGGTGAAGACAAATGTTGGTTTGGGTGTAGTGTATTATTTTCTTGCTTAGAAATCTGGCTTGATCTTTATGAAAAAATAATATATTTTTTGAATATTTAAAATACCTAAAATTTCATGATTTTCCTTTAAGCTACTGGTTTGAGACGATTAGCTTAGCTTAGCGCAAACAATGGAATCAGGGGTAAACAGCTAGCCTAGCTCTACCAAAATGTAACAAATCCACCAACTGGCATCTCTAAAGCCCATTAATAAACAAGTTATATCTTTTTTTTTTTCCATTTGTATGGTGGAGCTTTAGCTGTAGTTTTACACATTATGTGAGGGATTTCTTGAGTGGTTAAAAAGAAATCTTGTGTAATCAAATGTTACAGAGAACAGCATTAAAAGTTTTAAAGTGCTGTTAAGATGTGCTGTTAACAAGTCCTGCTGTGATGTCATGAAACTGTAATGCTGCCAACAAATCAACAGCTTTATTAAAATGCCACTAAATCAAAAACATCCCGCAGTTAACAGCAACAAAATAACATTAGCGAGCAGACTATTTTGCTGGAGTGTTCTGATTTAAAACCATCATATATTTGTTAAATGATTATGTAAAAAATATATATTCACTCCTAAAGGTGTCATTGTGGCTCAGCTGCTTCACAGTGCTCGACTCTCAGCCTGTGCGAAGTTTGCATGGGTTTCCTCATGATGCTCCGTTTCCCTCCCACACTCAGAAGGAGTCGTTAGGCAAGAATCTGAATGTGAATCTGACTGTGAGAGAGCGTCTATGTTCTATGTGTGATGGCCGTGACTGACTGACTGGTGATCCTTTCAGAGTCCCCGGTGACTGTGGAAAGGACTGAGTGGGTTGAGACTATAAATGAATTCTGACTTTCTCACCTAGTTCGACAGAAATGGGATTGTGCAAGTGTTTTGCCGAGGCTGCGGTTAGCGTGAATCACTGAGAGTTAGGGCTGCAAAATCTGATTTCCATCATCTGTTCTGTCGGGATACAACAAATCATTTCAAACGCAGGGCAAAATGGTGGCAGAAGCACAGACGCGCTTGAAAAACAGCACACAGGCGTAAGCACACATTTCACTGAACTATTACAAGCATAAACTGTACGGTTATTGTACAGTAAGTGAAAACTGACAGCGATAACTTTGACAGCCCGAAGACAAAAAGAGAGATGTGGAGTTTGGAGGCCTCTTTGTCCCCTCTCTCGGGTTTCTACAACAATAATATGCATTCACACTGAGCAATGCATAATTTGAAAAGCAGGGAGGTTGAAGGAAAAACAATTTGTGTAGACAGGTGAAGGAAAAAACAGGAGAATAAATAAAACCTGAAGAGGAAAGATTGATAGGTGACAGGATGCTCCTCTCTCTGGCACTCAGAGTGTGATGCCCTGAAGCAATGCCCACGGATACACTCTCCTTTCTTCCCCCCACCCTCTTTGCCTTTATTTAACAAAAAAGCACACCATCTCAGTGATGCGTATGAACTTTGAGCTCTCTCTTTGCGTTTAAAAACTTTTCTCACCTGCACAAATACATCCTATACATCCACATCCAATCAAAACTATGCACCATGATAAATCTGTTTTTTTTTCTTTTTCCTGCAATGATTCCACCACAGACCTTCAACGTCTCTCCATGCTTATGTAAATGCTGAAATATTCATATACATAAATATATTTTCTCTTCATTCTTTTGCCCATTTTCAAAAAGGAACATTTTTCTGCACTTTAAGGTTTGCTATATTTATGAGGAGGGCAGGAAGTGTCCCCACGGCAACACAGTGACTCATCTCAGGGTCCTGCTGCAGTGAGGAGACAGACCTAAGATCACACACTCACACCTGCTGCAACACACACGTATAAACACACAGAGGAGGACATAAAACATTATGTTGGGGAGAAGAGGTCAGTGTTCCTAGAAAGAGAAAAGAGCAGTAATTGTTACAGTCAGCAACACAGAAGAGGTAAAAGGTTTTATACAAAACAGAAACTGTTTTTTTGCTGGTTAGCCTGGTGTCCTTGTGAGTCTAGTGGATTCAAAACCAAAAAAGGGATACAAGTAATAACATAACATTAGCTCTTAGAAATCTGCTCAGGTTAGTATTGTACAAGTGGAAAATACAACTCATCTCATATTGATGCATTTAGTAACATGACTAAGAGGTTATAGTCACGCTAGTAGTTCTGTAAGGTTGCACTTCATGCAATTTTGCCATTTCTCAGAGGCTGAAAGCAATCCTTTTCCTCTTCAGCTCCACCCTCTTGTCCAAATATGGTCACTTCTGGCTCAAAAAAACATGAAGGGAAAGGCCAGAATGTCAACTTGAGGCTTCAAACTGGTCATTTACAAACCATTTTTTCCGTTTACTGTTTAATAAATGGTGCATGGTTAGAGTTAGTGTGATGTCAGCATGACCCTGCTTCTCTTAGCCAGACCAATCACATCTACCTCAACAAGACATCATCATGACAAACTGATTTATGGACCTGAGAGGCATAAGTAAAGGAGCACAACTTTTTAACACAGTTGAATTCTTAATAAAACATGTTTTAAATGTGAATTTGAGTGCCTCAAAAAGGCAGTAATTTCAGATTTTTCAAAGTTTGTCTTGTAATCCGACCGGATATGTATTCTTGGCCCAGGGTTCAAAGCTGACATTGAGGGTACTGAGGATGATAAAGTTACAGCATCTGGTTTGGCGATTGCTGGTTGTAAGAAAACATGAATGTGTAACCAGCTTCCATTTGCAATCCATCTTATGTGGACCAAAGTGGTGAACTGACCGACAGAAAAGCTAAAGCGGGGCTAAAAATGAGAGCGCAGACATTTTAGGGAGAAAGTATATAAATATGTCCTTTACATTTTTACTGTGTCCACTAACATCTGTCACTATCATGAACAGATTTACATGAAGGTGGAGCCATAACACGCAGACCAGACTTAGCCAGTTCAGTGGCTAAACATGTCAGGGTTGTGCTGCAATGAATACTGTATATATGCAAAAAATAATGACAAGAGGCCATTTTCATTCTCTATTCTCATCTCCCTGTTCATCCTCACTCCTCTTTGCACGCAAGATGCAGAAAAAAAAATCAGCTGTACAGTACATTGAATATATTTTACCATCCCTCCCTCCGTCATTCTCTCCTCCTGTTTCTCACAAAACTGTTTAACACATAATGACCGTACAGCCGTCGACATCTAATGCATTCAGCTCTGATAATGTGCGCTGTGGCATGTTGCATTTCCATACTGCTGCTGCTTAGTACATCATCGTCACAAGAATCCATTATGGTAATATGGCACCTGAGGGAAGACAGACGGAAAGAAGGAAGGAGTTGCCTGAGAAATAAAGAGAAGGAGAAGTATGAGAGGAAGAGGTAGATGTATGCACAGATAGGGGAAGAGTAAATGGGAACTTCCTTGTGAAAATACTGTACAAGGAAAAGGCAGTGTTAGGCAAGTTACTCAGAAAATGCACAGAGCTAAGCTACCAGTTACTCTACATCAAGATAAAGCATCACTACTTTAAAGCTAAGCTTCGAGAAAATGGCAAAAGTAGCTTGAAACTTGCAAAGATACTTTTTTATTTTTTTGTTTTTTAGCTTCAACTCTTCAAAACTGTCTGGCTGTGTCAGTCATTCAAAATCAGAATTCCAAAATATATTTTTCAGCCAATAAAACCACAATTAATAAAAGTAATATAAACAGTGAAAACAACAGACCTCATTTTAAAGTTTTCTTTTTGGGGGACTTTAGAAATTAACATGTCCTGTAAATATTTTGTGACATCAGGATGTCATTCTCTGTCTCCTCTCTACATAAGCTACCTGTTTTTTTTGTCCCTCTCGCTGCTTTCTTGGCCCTTAACAAGCACGGCTAGACACGTGAGAGATGAGTCAAGAAGCGCAGTGAAGCCAGTCACAGGGAGAGTTGGGTGGGTCTTGCCAAGAAAAGCCAATAGTGACACAATAAGCACAATAAACTGCAGGATTAGTTTGTGATGTCATATGGAAGTGCTTCCCTTGTCTATATGCCCTGTGTGGAGCTGGTGTCAGTCACATGACCTGTCTGCAGCTTTATTACCCTTTGTTTTATACAGACCTTTGCAGAAAAAGAACCTTTGGGGAAAATAGCTTGCAGCTTGTGGATGCTACCACGCGTCTTGGTCAATAAATCAACTTTGGTACTAAAAAGCTATTTGACTCAGAAAGTAGTGACGTTACCACCACGCTACTTAGAAATGAAGTTGATTTTGTAACATCGCTACTTGTCGTGACACTACTTCCCAACCCTGGGAAAAGGTAATATAATCTCTGTATTGATAAGTTTGTTATGCACTGGCACTTTCAGAGGGGTTTTTTGTTTGTTTGTTTGTTTTTTTAACTGGCTTTTCAGACAGGCCTATGTGACGTACCAAGTGTAGCTTAATTGGCTGGGATATGTTTGAATCTCTTAGTGTGGTCGAATAGTACAAAAAAGAAGAAGAAGAAGAAGAAGAAGAAGAAGAAAAAGAAGAAGAAGAAGAAACATTTTTCCTTCACCTTGATGGAAAATGTCATAGGGTCATGATGCTCCATGGCCAACAAACAGCCGCTAGACCGATAAGAGTTTTTTTTTTTACCTGATAATTCTCCACAAGACCGAAATGTTATACCAAGACTAAAGTTTTTTGCAAGTAAAGGACAGTGTGCAGGAATCTTCTATTCTCTTACCAATACTGATACTTTACCCTGTCAGTATGGGTGTTTAAAATATTTGATGTTAGAGTAAGATCCATTTTTGTCTAACTAGAAATGGTGGCTTTGTCCCACTTGTCAAATCAGCCAGACTCCTTTGATCAAAACAGACTTAATCATTTTTGGAATTGTGGAAAGACGAGTCAAGTCAATTTTTTTCCTGCAGCGTTTGAATGAAGTATTATTATGGCTGCTTGTTGTTTTTTCTTAGAGTAACAGTCTCAGCCTGCGAGTGGCAATAACAAGCACTTTCTGTCTACATACTAGCCCTGGTTTGGTCTCCAGCAACTCTCGAGGGAAGTTTCTGAGTTTTTAGCTGCTAAATGATTCGTTACATTTACCTGCTAATAGATTTGCCGTTTGGAACTTTGTCACTAAGTGCGATGAAGCTGATAGGAAAAAAACAATGCATTAAAAACTCCTCAAGTCTCTGTAGAGCTGAAGGGAACAGCAGAGCCCGTATGAATTTATGGGTTTTTCATTATGCACATCCTCTTTAAATACACAGGTAGTTATGTGATGCATCCATAAAAATGTTAATTATAGCCAGTATCCTTTCATGCATATCTTTTTTCATATCTTGAATCATATTATTTTGACTGCAGTTATTTAATGTTATCTAAACCTTTACTCTCATTTTCTCTTCAGATTTTTTTATTTCTGTGACAAGTATGTGTTATATGTTTTGTGACGTTACACGATTTTTATCTGAGGTCCCTTGCTAGTTAAATACAATTTTACAAAGTGCAAAAGGTATTATAAGGCATTATAACTTTTCTCCTCAACAAAAAGAACTACACATTTCTCATACATGCAACAATAGACCTTGTGCGTTATGAAGGACCTTTGCAATACTCGTGACAAGTTTTTTTCCCTTGAAGGACACCTTACAAGAAAATGCAACTTTATCACATCTGTTGCGACATTACTCTACATGCCAGCGACTCACTGGCGATCCTTCGCTCCCCGTCTCTCTCTCACTTGCTCTTTCTGTTCACCATTATCACGGTCTCACCTTTCCTCTCTCAATTCTTTCCATTTTCTCTCTCTCCTCCGTCCCTCTCTCCCTCTCTCAGTCAATAACACACAGTGACAGCTTATGTAACATGCCAAGTTCCAAACTGAACTCAACTCTCCTTGATCTGCAGCCTTTTCCCTCTTCTAAATGACTCACTTCTGTTATAACACTTCAGCCTGAGTGAGAGACACAGCAGAGAGGGCGGGAGGAGGGGTGGCAGACAGAGACATGACATGAGAGGAGAGGAAACGCAGGTTTAATTATTCATACCTACTGCAGCAAAAAGCAAGTGAGCGAGGGAACGAGGGACAGTGGGGGGAAAAATAGATAAAGAGAGATAGAAAGAGAGAGACTGACCCAAATGGGGAGGTATTCCTAGGGCAGTAGTGCACTCTGGGAGCCAAAGCTGTGCCACCCTGGGGCCATGGGTGTGAGGGAACTCCACCATTAGCTGCCAGTAGACCTCAGAGAGAGAATGTAGAGAGAGGGAGAGGAGAGAGATATTCATGAATTCTATGAAAACTAGCCCATTTATTCTGCTTCCCTAACGCACTTTTGCTGTTATCTATGTTGAATTCGCCTTTTACTTTCCCTTGAGTCTGCCACACCCAATGAACATGACTACTTTGGAGACTGGAAGTTTTATCCGTAATGCTCTCTCGGGACCACATCCTCCAAACTGTGTGTGTGTGTGTGTGTGCATGTCTGCGTGTAAATGTGTGTTTGCAACGCACTTACCAACAGGGGTGAGCGTGAACTAGAGGACCCAGATCCCGTTGTCCCACTCTGGAGATGATTCATCCCAGAGATGGCACACCGCTGCGGGATGAGAGCGCCGGGCCTCCTTCGTTCAACTGCTGGTGCTCCCCTGAGACCAGCTCCCTTTCATCTCCTCGTCTCCTCAGGGTGCCCAACAACAAACCACAGATGGAGGAAGAGGGGAAAGGAACATAGAAGAAGAGAAAGAGAGAAGTTTTGGCCGAGGGGGACCAACACCACAGCAAGCTTGCACATCACTGGCTAGGGGTCAGCTTGCTCTGTTTATCTTAGTTTGGCTGGTGTATCCGAGATCCGGGTGTCAACATAACCTTTTCTTTCCCTCTCTTAGGAGAGGTTATGAAAGTGAAACTGAGGAGGTTTTACGTGCACGTCACAGCACAATTCTCTCTATTTTATCACTGATCCCTCTTGCTGCAAGCAACAGCAACTGCCTGGACGAGGATGTTGAAGCTGTGACTCCTTAATATTTCAAAAGAAGAATGTGTGCGGTGGTAGCCCAGCTGATTAGCGCTGATGCCTCTTTGTTGATTGTGGGAGCGAGGGAGGATGGGAATGGCAGGAAAAAGGAGGGAGTTTTACAGAGATGAGTTGTGGCAGGTGTTGGACAATGACGGGAACTAAAGAGAGATTTGAACGTTGCACTTCAAAAAAACCTTTTCCCCTCTCTATTCTGTGTGAGCCCTGCCTCATCCACCGCTGAGTCTTTCTTCCTTTCCCTCCTTCCTCTCTTAATTGCTGCTTGCCGAATCCCTTGTTCTTTCTTCTCATCCCCCCTGTGTTCTCCTTGTCTCCCTCTCCGGCTCCCTGTGTCCCCTCCTGTCTCCCCTCTTGCGTTTTAATGTCGTCCTTTTGAAACCCCCCCCAACCCCCAACCCGCTACCCCCATCGCCTCTTTTCTAACTCTCGCTGCTCAGTCTCTCATCTCCTTCATCCCTCTCTCCTTGGCTTTGTGTTCCTCTGCGATGAGACACGCGCACATGGTTTTCTGAGGAGGCAGCAAGTCGTCACGGACGCAGTGACTAAACTTCCGATAAAATCAATGTTTAATTCAGATGACTGGAGGCCATTGACAGAAAAAGTGGAAGCCTTTCATCTATAAAAGGACTGAGAAAAAGAGGGGGGATTGAGAGAGATGGAGGGAAAGGACTGACAGGATTAATGGAATTGTCATCAGCTGTATCTTTAGCAATGAGAGAGAACCATCAGCCCTCTGTTGCCACCTCTCCATAACCTGCATGTGTTTGTGTGCGCGGGTATGTAAATGATTTCTCCTATCACCTGCTGTTCATTCTTCCTCCTGTCTTCCTGTATCCATCTGTGTCATCCTTCCCTCACATTTTTTCATGTCATTCACAACTGTCTCCCTCTTTTACATTTTACAGATTTAGATCATCAGCCTCTACACAGAGCTAATAGTGGACATAAAAATCGACACTGTAGTAAAGCTGCAGAGCTTGTCAAGCTCATTTGTCAAATATGAAACAACACAAGTAGGATGAGCCATTTGTTTAAGGTCACAGACATGCAGACATACGCAGATGCTTACACACATAATCACATACAACATGAAGAAATGGCTGCTGCCTGCATGTGTGTGTGGAAGATGTCACGTGTATGTGAACATCAACCCTGCTGGCTCTGTGTTCAAATGTCAGACCTTTAACCTTTAGAATTTGACCTGAGGTTACGTTCAGGCATGTCAGTTGCCGACTACCACGTGCAGAGAGACAGGATGTGGACATAAAAAAATAGAAATACGTAAAAAGTAAAATACCAATACTCGATCCCTCTATCTTCTGTAGAACAGATTGAAGTGTCATGCGGAGAGAGGAGAGAATCTGTTCCCGTACAGGTGGTGAACAGAAGGTGAAGGCTGAGGGGAGGACGGGGTGGAGAGAAGGAGGTGAGGAGAGAGGGAAAGAGAGAGAGAGGAGGAGGAGAGAGGAGGGCTGTTACTGCCATTACATAATGAATGAGGTGATAAGCCACATTTTTGCTGTAAAGGCTTTATTCATTTCACAGTGGGGGCCCTGAACCCATCACACACACACAGACTTGTCCTACTATACTTATGGGGAAGTATTGCAAGTTTTTATTTATTTACACTGTATAGAAGGCTAATAATAATGTACTGCCTTATCTCCACAGAGCTGTGTCAGCAGTGGAGAAAGGTCTGCCTGCACCCTTTATCCGCTGTAGGGGGTAAAATGCTTAAGCTGGCAAAACACTTTTAGACAGATTTTAGACAGAATTTTTTTATAAGATACACAATTGTGCTGAGTCCATCCCAGTCTGCACCAGTCATAACTGGTTGTGGGTAGTTGGCACAGCCAGTTGGCACAGAAATCTGTCAGTGTATGAGGGGTATAGATTTGAATCGGCAAGTGTGCGAGGAAACGGACTCCTCCCACCATGAGTCCGAGCAAATCAAACATGTTTGCTTTCTCCAAGCGGACTCTGGACGCAGTCACGTTCACTGGTCACTGACCCAACCTGGGAATGTGTACTGTCAACAGCGGATAAACACAGTGCAGGTGGGATGATGGACAGGATACAGTATGTAAGTTACCAAAAGGTTCATGATTCACTCACCCTCAACTCCCTCTGCAGTCCATAGAGTCTGTTCTCCCCTTGTCAACCCCTTGACAAACGTCATTACCAAATGTGTTTACGTCATCTTTTTTACATTTATTTTGTCTCAGTGCTAGATGATTGTGCATTTAATGTTTGTTTACTCTTCTCGTCCTCTTCTCCTTCTTTTATCGCTTAATGGCGGTTGCAAAACAACTTTTATGGTCATTTCCGCCACCCTCTGGACTGGAGTGTGGGTTTGTTTACTCACAGGTGTTTTAATTAGAGTTTGAAGCAATAAGTTGGGTGACAAGTCCTGTAGTCTGTGATCCCTCATCTGGAGCAGTCATTAAAAGTGTGATCCCCAGTTTCATGGTCAGAAAATTTTTGCTGAAGTCAGCAGGTTAGTGTATACTCCCAGTCTTTTCAGGATCTGTTAGGGTTGTGAAAGTCGTGAACTGTATCCCCAGCCTGCTTGCTTGTATTTCTTTAAATTAATTAGAGTTGTCTTGGACAGTGTTAAACCAAGATGCAACAACGGTGCTCTTACATAATAGTTACACACAGCAGAAGGGGAATGAAAATAGTTGCCCAGTGGCAGGCTTCTACCCACAGTCTGTATCCTCTAAATCAGACTCACACTGTTAACGCAATCAAAGCACTATATTTTATCAAATAAAACTATAAATCCTTAAGTAAATGGTGAGCATTGTAGAGACTGGATTTTGTTGTCTCATGTGGCAATATGAATACTTTTTCACTTCCACAACATCAGTAAAAAACACATTTGTCATGGTAGTTAAAGCTCTTCGGCATTTGTCTTGTTCACTGCATGAATGTGAAATGACTAGGTAAGAGTGGATATGTATGTGTATGTGTATGTGCATACTGCTGTCATGTATGTGTGTGTGTGTGTGTGTGTGTGTGTTCATGCCCTTATGTCAGTACAAGTGATGAGCTAACAGGCAGCTCAAAGAATGACAGGTGACCACACTACAAAGATAGAAATGTCAAGTTGAACTGGATGGGGGGGGCAGAAGAGGCAGTGGGGAAAGGCAGGAAGCCTGGAGTGATGAGTACATCGCCGCAGCCCCTGTCACTTCCTATTAGCACCCCATACAGTACACACAAACACACTGGCTGTGATTGTAATTAATTCATTGGGATGGTTTTTGAATGTGTGTTTAAATGTGTGTCTGTGTGTGTGTGTGTGTGTGTGTGTGTGTGTGTGCACATGACAGTGCGTGGACCAGCATACCGGCATATATCCATGTGTGTGCATGAACATATATGTGTTTGTGTGTGTGTGCGTGCGTTTGAAGGACATGAGCATCACTGTAAAGAATGAGAGCTGACAGAATCTGCGATGGCATGCTGTGGCTTAAACCAATGGGATGCTGCTCCACACACTGTGACACCATTACCCCTCTGTATGTTCTGTCATGGCCACTTATGAACCGTGTATTACTGACCGACCTGCTCTTCAGCATCTAATGGGCGTTTATCTAAAAGAGTATTTAGGTGGGCTAGAGGAGCTTTGATTGCCAACTTTTTTTTTTTTTTACCTCAAGCATAACCATTTTTTTTGTGTGTATTTATGTCATATACCGTGTTTCTTGGAAATGCTCAGATGGGCCCCAGTCATGTCCCTCTGTCAAAGAAGGCATGTTGTTTCAGATACCAGTGACATAAAATACAATTTAAGAAGTCCAATTTATATCACGGACCAATGAATTTGAGGGCTTATCAGTTATCCAAACACAGAGGCAAGATTTTAAAACTCTGATGGCTGGGTTAACACTATAAATCTACCAGGGAGTACCGTCGTATCTATTTGATTGGCCAAGGCAGCCAGGATGTTGTGTAGCACCAAAAGTCAAACCAGGATAAACTTTTTTACTGTAGGTCTGTGTGGTGGTGTTTTTTCACATGGTGCCGTCTGTTTGAACAAAGCTCCATTTGTGCAAAAAAAAAAAAAAAAAAAAGGGCTCAAATTGCTGAGACTGTTGTTGTGCAATTAATATCACATGAATACCAACATTGAAGCAACTCTGTAAACAAAAATTCACACATCCAAAGCTTCCTTGAGACAGTAAATAGAGAGCACATACCAATTACTGAAACTTTTCACTTACTTCTTACAGCTATTAACTACGTTTGCATTTGCAGTTCAGGAACCTCTTTGTGGTAATGTACATCTATAGGTTTGTTATTGTTGTTTTCATTGCGGTAGCTGGGGAATTGCTTTTGCTTTCCTGTTGTGCTGAATTTTTCTGCAAAGAAACATTGAAAAGAATTATCAAGGGAATTCATTGTTTTTGAGCTCTGCAGGCTCTCACAGACCCCCCAAAATAAAGTAGGCACTACATGCTAACGGCTTTTGTACTGTACAGTAATTTAAATTTATATTTACATCACCATTTTGTGCTTACGGCTGACTCTTTATACAGGAAATTTCAGGGTGAATGTTCAGAATAAAGCTTGAACAGTAACAACTAATGCAACCGTCAGGTGCACACAAAGGTGACATGCCTGTTTCAAGAGCTGGTGAAAACAATGCGATACCTCAGATGAGTGTGTCGCTCTGTAACAAAACAAAACCTCTGTGTCAGATCCAGGTCTGCCCAGAAACCTGTGGGTGGTGCTTCACGAGTGAGGCCCACTAATCTGAGAGTGGGCGCTGACCCAGATCTCACTGAGTGGGAACCACCCTGACCATCTGTGGGTCTCCACACCCTCCTGGCACCTTACACCACACACACACACACACACACACACACACACGCTTGCACAGTAACTGTAACA
>JAPZDX010000025.1:10624480-10636822 GCA_029783625.1 Naso annulatus
TTGTGGTACAACTGCCTCTCTTAGGTTAGAACTTTTATTTAATTTTTTTTACTTTGTATTGCTTTGTTTGACTCAATGTCATTGCAAATGAGGGTCACCCCTCAATGATATCTCAAGTGTAAATAAAGGTTGATTATTGACTGAATTTAGTAGCACGATTAATGGTGCACAGTGCAAGTGTCACGTAAGGTTTTTTTTTTTAAATTAAGTGTGTGTGTGTGCGTGTGTGTGTGAGAGAGAGAGAGAGACAGAGAGAGAGAGAAGAGGAGACCAAAGAGAAACAGACATACTCATCAGCTGTGTGTTTAAATCCACTGACCTTGCTCCTGGTCTCCCTCTCCTTTAGGGATGCCAACATAGACCATTACATTGACAGCATCAGAGACATCCAGATGAAGGTTAGTGGTTCCCACCTTTCTGTCTTCAGACGAGATTAAGCCTGAGGAAAAGAAGTGAAGGAGGGAGAGAGATATGATGAGGACAAAGAAATGGGCAGAGAGAGATAAGATGTCTTAGGTTTTCTTTGTTTTGTTTTTTTCTAAAAAGGCAAGAAAATTTTCTATCAGACTCAATCGATCCTTCTCACCATAGGCATTATACATCTTAGGTCCAAGGTCAGGGCGCACAAAAAAGTTGGGCAGACGAGCGGCAAGATTTAGACGACCGTCTCTTTTCGTGTACTCGGGCAAGGGGAGGTTCTCCATCAGATCCTCAAACCTGGAGAGGAACAACATAAATAACGCAAGTGCTTTGTACCTTACAAGCCATCGACAGATTCACAAAAAATCTTGTTTTTGGACTCAGATTTATACTTTTTTCATCTTTCAAAGGAAATAACTGATAATACAATATTTGTAATGGTTGGTAAGAAAATACACAAGACTCCAAAGAAAATCTTGTCTCTTGGTTCCTCACCTTGTGGGCATCATGTCCCTGAAGTCTTCCCCTGGAGGCCAATCCTTCAATTTCAACACCATGGGATTGCCTTCAGCATCTTGCAGTCGCTCTGCATTCACAGAAAACAACACGTTAGCTGCAATTTCTGAGATCAGACAGAAACTGAAGTCTAAAATATCACATTTGTATGCACATTAATCCATCAATCCAAAATACAAACAAGAGTCATTTAGGAAAAACAGGTTGGGAACTCACTGGAGATGACCTGGAAGCCGTCCCAGAAGTCTCGCACCTTCACATCAGAGATGATAGCACAGTTTCTACAGTTGACCAGGTCTACGTCCTGGTCTCCAAACTCCTTGCTGAAGGCATCAGGCTGCCACAAATGACTTTTTATGCGTTTATCTATCCCTGACACCAACACAGGCTGGACAGAGGAGAAGAGATCAGATGAGTATAAAGTTTCAACCCATGTTTCATACAAAGCCATCTTTCATGTTCTGCTTCATCATGTTTCTGCCACAGATGCTTCAGGAGTTACAAAATAAATGGCAGTTCTTACTTGTCCCTGTTTCCAGCACTCTCTGAAGATCTTCCAGTTGTTGCTGTTGCTGGGATCCTGGAGGCAGAGGAGCCGTCCATCACACAGCCAGGAGTGTGAGGTATGTGGTTCCAAAACACTAAGGCCCATTACTCCGTCTTTGCGACCCCCCAATACGCCAAGCTCGCCGCCCTCAGAGGTCCCAGTTCGTCGGCCCTCTGCCTTCTTTGTCTCCACAACCGAGGCAATGATGTGATCCAGGAAGTTGGGGAGGCTGCTCTTCAGCTTGTCACTCTATCAGACAAGAGAAATCGTGATTAACCGGTTAAGAACTTGTACTTCCATTGGAATACTTTGAGGTAAAAGCCTATTCTTTTTCTTCTTTTTTTTTCTCAAAGTTTTTTAGGATTTGCTTTGGCAATACAACATGAGACTAGTTCAGAAAATTATCCTGCCGAAAGGCTTGCTGGCATAGATGTGCACACTTAGAACACTTGATATAACTGCAAGGCATAGTACAAGCTTTATACATACGCCTGCTGAGGTAAAGACAGAGGGGAACGGCACTCCACTCTCTCCAGGCCCCTGGGGGAGTTTTCCCGGACCAGAGTTGAGCAGATCCCGCAAACTGGACCCCTCAGGTTTGGACTGGGCCATATTGGAGCCCAGTAACAGGCTGTTAAATAGCTTAGGGCTGGAAGCAGAAGGCTTTGACAGGGCACTGAGGGAATCCAGACCAAAGGGAGGCCGGCTGTCTCGACTCATCATGGACCGAAGTGAACCAGATTCTGTGAGAAGATGACATAAGGATAGTGATGTCACTTTAACTTCAATACTAATTTAGCCTTTGTTTTCATGCATTTGTATTATACTTACTTGGCATGTGTTCCTTCTTACTTACCCTTGGTGTCATCCTTGGCTTTCTGTGTTGCCAGGTCTGCCAGCCAGTGCAGAGCAGAGCTGTTGCCTTCTCCTGACGAGCGGGACTCCTTGGTAGAGGACTGGCTGTGGTTACAGGGTGAGGAAGTACCACTGGTCGAGTTACTGGTACTGCCCACGGTTTCTCCTCCCCCACTGTCAGATGGTGCTGCTGTCTGTGTGGTTTCTGTTTTGATTGCTGATGTTTCTCCCTCTGATTTTGGAGTGGAGCCAGTACCAGAAGGTGTAGCTACATGGACGCCACCACTGCTTGTTGCAGCCTGCTGAGTTAAGCAAAACTAAATTGTAGAGACTTAATAAATTTAACACTTCTTAAAATGCACTGTGTACAACTAAAAGTAAAACTATGTTGTAAAAGATTACCTGTGAAATCCCATTAGGGGCACTCGGGCGCACTAGAGGCTTGGTATGCCGACTGGCACAGGGACAATTGGCCTTAATACCCCATTTTCCTCTCGCTAAGTGCACCATGTCACCTATGTTGTAAAGAGCTTAAGAAGAAAGGTGATGAAAAAAAATCATTACAACTCTTACGGTGTCAAAATAATTATAATAACAATAATAATAGTTTAATGCTGGATGCTTGTGAGGAGGAAATAAATGTATAATTGGAGTATGATCTAATCACAGTGCACATTACCTGTCCCCGGTATAATCTGTGTAGGCATAAGGTTCTGTGGCTCATGAGGTTGACCTTTGGCGCACTTCAACCAAGCGAAAACCTCATCCTCTGGACCTTCATCTACATCTTGAGATATACAGGGAAAATCGACCTGAGTTTTTCCACAGCACTCAGCCTCATAAGATCTCATTCATTTTTCGCCTTAGCAGGGTTTTTTCTCAGTAATTGTTGAAAAAAAATATGCAATACAATTAAACCAGTTAGGTTACCACACAAACCCTGTGGTGCACTGGTCAATTTGGCTCTAAAGGTCCCTTAACAGAACCATATGACTCACCTTCCCTTGGCCTGTTCCTACGGAGCCGATAGCAGTCCAGACACACTCCAAAACCACACTTGCGACACACCCAGTGAATGTTGAACAGTGTGGTCTCACAAACGTCACACATTTCTCGGACACCTCGTACAGCACGTTTCCACGCCACTTTCTCTGAAAGACCGGTCAACAAAATAGAAGTTTATATCGACACAATAAACACCTCAGACAAAATGTAAGATGCCCCAAAGAAAGTGAGGAAAACATGGGCTCAGGTGAGAATGATGGGACTTTAATACTCACGGTGAGGCTCCACCATCATCATGGCCTCCTTCTCAGACATGACCAACTGACAGAACTGGTCTCCCACATTGGCCAGGATGTACTTGGATGTATCGAGGTCTAGACCCTCTTGGACAGCTGGTGCAGGTAGCCACAGACCCATGGCCATGGCATCGCTCTGCTGAGGGCTTAGAAAGCCTTCCACACGCAGAACACCTTTACGAGTGAAAGCCAACCTGGTCGCAAGATTAAAGAAAGGGATTTTTTTTCAGTAACTTCTTTTGTATTTGTTTTATTTGCAATAATTACTTCCTCAATTCTGATAACTTTCCTCCATGACGCAATGAAAGACACTGAACAGCACCAACATATAAACACATACCTCCTGAAATGGAAGAAACGACAGGCCACATTAGGGTCGTCATCTTCATCGCTGTCTTCGTCCGTAGTTCGATATTTACGGTAACGCTCCAAACGGCACTCGCGGCACTTGTGCAAGTGAGGGGCCACATTGATGCAGGAGCCATCCTGGAGAAAGGACTCCCCAGACTGCTTCAGACGACGCACTTTACTCTGGTCTTTTAGTACAGACTGGCCCACTGAGGAGGACAACACTGCGTCAGTTTCATTGCTCAGTTTTCCACCACGATGATACATGAGTTTTTAAAAGAAGACAGGACTTACCTTTGAAAGGTTTGCTACGTGGACGGCTCTTAGCAGCCCCTGAAACTTTAGATTTCGGCAACATGCCCCCATCCTTGTTAGGGTGTGGGGGTCCACCTAGAACTTGACCCTTCTCGGGTCCTTCCTCATTCTCACTCAGGTCTGAAAGGTCGCTGTTGCTGCTAGAGTCAGAGTCACGTTTGGACGACTGGCCTCTTTCCTCCAGGGTAAACTTCTGTGATGGGCTCTGGTCAAAGGACACAGGGACCTCCTCCATTCCACCAGGGCCAGTGCTTGCAAACATGGGGCAACCTGAAGTGGATGAAGGCATCTCCCCATCTTCATGCTCCTCCTTTGTCACAGTCCCTTCATTCTGTGACCTCTGTGATGAGGCTAGTGCTGGAGAGGAGGAAGAGCTGGGTGAAGCAGCTGCTGAGAGTGCTGGGAAAGATGACGGTAGCATCCCTTTAGGTGGCTCTGCCATAGTGAACAGGTTTGGCTTGCTGTCCGATGCATGACCAAGCGTCTGTGGCTCAGCCCCAGTAAGGCCAGCAAAGGAGGTGTGGGAGGTTTTGTCCCCATATGCCAGAAACGGATTAGCAGGCTCTTTGGGGGCTTGCAGAAAAAGGTTCTGGTGGCTATCTGGAGTATTAAAACCAGATTGCAGCCCTAAGCTCCCGACAGAGGTCCCATTATTACTGCTCTTCTTAGCTGTACTTTGAGCCCCAGTGGCTGCGGCCAGACCACCAATAGTTAGACCAGAGCCTCTTCCTCCTGCAGAGCCACCCATGCCTTGAAAGGCAGATGACGATTTGTTGAGTACACCATTTCCTGTCGGATGGGTCTCAGGCACTTTGGGCTGCTCCGGCTTTTTCAGCCCCTCAGTTGAGGTTGTGGGCTTGAACAGGCTTGGGGGCTCTTTACTTAGGCTTTCAGACACTGCGGTGAAATAATTGGTATCCTTGGACTGGGTTTGACCGGCAGCTAGGTTCGGGCTGGAGACAGAGCTCTGAGTCATGCACTGGAAGAATAAGTTTTGGTCTTGCTGGGGTTGAGTCTCATTCTTAGCTCCTCCAAAGCCGAAGCCAAAGGGCCTGGAAGCGTCCTGGGGGGTTGTGGTGGTGGCAGGACTTCCATTGGTCTGAGAGGTAACATCTCCAAACACAGAGGGAGTGGGCACAGCCAGGGGCAAACGAAAACCTGATGCAGTTTTAGATCCCTGAAAAACAAAAAAAACAAACAAAAAAAAAAAGTGGTGAAATGACAATAATAATAAACAAATATGTGATGACTTGCAAAAGCCTGATAAAAAGTTATGATTTTATGGATCATATTGATTGTCTTACCTCAGTCTGACTTCCCCAGGTGGGAGCTTTTGGACTAAACCCCACAGAAGCTGAAAGTGCCACACTAGGGCCACTGTCATGCGACCAAGAAATGGTGACAGGCCCCGGAGAAACAAGGGCAGCTGTTTTAGAATAAGCTGACTGGGAGGCCTCCTCTCGCTCTGGTTGGGGGGATGGGGAAGCCTTGGGGGCTGGAGCTCCAGGGACCAGGCTTGGCATCTGGCCTAGTGAGGGGAAAGATGTTGTGGAGAAGGGAGAGGGAGCAGGTTTGAGTGGAGGAGGGGTGGGGGTGTGAGAAGTGGCAGTGGTGGAGTCTGCTGCCCCTTGTGTGGAGAGTAAACGGCCATTTTCTTTGATGTGGGCAGGATAACGAGGAGTTGCATTTGTTTGGTCCATCTGGAGTGGGGAATTGGTGTTGGGGGATGACACTCTGCCCTGAGAAAGGGTTCCTTCTGAAGAGCTTCCATTTTTGGTTGTGCTGCTGACTCTCTCGCCAGAGTCTCCACCCCAGTTGCCAATCCCTTCTGCTGGATTTTTGTTGGAATCACCACAGTTTTGGACATCAGCTCCCGTATCCCCTGCGCCTTTAAAACGTTTCAAGTTCAGGTCATCCTCACCTTCGGAGGCAGTTCTGCGTCTGCGTCCACTGTCACCCTTCATTGTTTCACTGTCCTTCCTTCGCCGCCCATTCTTACCAAGCTAAAACACGAGGAACATGTCAGGAATAAATTAACACTCGGCAGAGCACAACCAATTACAGATTATGATTAGACCTATAATATGACAACTTTACCTCGTCCTCTGCCAGCATGACATGTATCACACGAGGATCAACCATCTGATTTTCTTCTCCCTTCAGAAGAAACATGGTTTTTAAGTGTCATTCACATCATTACCAGAATATATTGAAGAAAAACATAAGAAAGATTTTAAGAATAGTTTGTTAAAACTGATTTTCAAGGCCTGATGTTTACCATTAACTCAGATTAATCATTACTACAGTACAATGTTACTTAAAGGTGCTACAATTACAACTATGTTTATCATTGTTATTAGGAAATGCAATAAAAGAAGAAAGTTTAATAATGTTAACAACAAAACCGTCAATAATAATGGTGTTGATGTGTGGAGCTGCACGTACAATATTAAACACAAAAACAAATTTTTATAAGTATGTACATCTAAACATGTAATCACATGCATACACGCCCACACATCAACATGTACCTGTAATGTAATCTATTTTTATTTTACTTGACAGAGCACAGCTGTGCAACCCATCTCATTATGAAACCTTTGATTCTGTAAATTATTTTCATGTTAAAATTTGTTACAGTAGTGTTTTCTATTTGTCTACCCTTAAGCTTTCTGTGGTGTCTTCTGCAGATAGAGCTCAGCAGGCTTGGGCGGTATCCATTTTTTCATACCTTCATACCCTCCTGACATTTCACCCTGGGGTACAGTATATGGTCGGTTTATAAAAAAACATAAAAAAATAAACAGTGGTGGGTGAATTGATGAGCTCTGCGTACTCTGTGTATATGCATACTGTCTACACAAACACTGCATTCACAGCCCCTTTTGTCCAATTATTGACACAAAATAAACACAAGTAGGACAGTGACATAATGTTACTTGCAGCTTGCATATCTGACCTTGTATTGACATAACAGCACCGTCCCTTAGCTTCAGCCTAGCCGCTAACCGGCTTCATACTGGCTCATGTTACTGCGGTAAAGTAGGTTTTAGGTTGGATATTTGACAGACATTCGCTCCCAAGCAGCATCTGTTTACTGTCTGTGGAATATCCAACCTAAAACTAACTTCACCGCAAGCTGACAAAATTGTATTGCATTAAGTGAACGAATGCACACAGAGGTTTTTTTCTTTTTTTGGCCAGGAAACAAGAATTCTATCAACTTCTGTCTGGTGCTTGCCACTTTCGGAAAGCTCACTATCAACTTTACTTCATTCTAACACACTTTATTGGAGCCGTATTAAACAACGTGCTAACATTGTAAACAGCACGGCAGATCACAGTGGTGCAACATCCGCAGCACAACGTGGGAGGCAGGGGGGCAGGAATAACTGTGCATGGAGTGGCATGACCATATAGATAAGTCCAGCTTAGTTAGACGTCATACTAAGTTCAGACTGAAAAAAAAACAACAACTCAGAAAACACAGTGCAGAGCCAACCGAAACAGCCCACAGGTACTTAATAGTATTGAAAATCATACCATTTGGATTTCTTAATACCCTGGTTTACTGTAAAACCTTACTACCGCCTAGACCTAGAGCTCAGTCTCAGTGTTGTAAGTAAATATTTTTGGAATTTTATCCATTTCAGAGTTCATATCAACTTCCTGTACAAATGTTAATCCTCCCACTGTTTAGTGTCAACCACAATTTTAAATTCTCTCTCCATTACTCATGATAAAAAAAATATGTGTGCTGCCATACACTAACTTTAAAAGCTGGATGGTAAAAATCCTCCTCTAAATTTTCCGAATGTTAAGGTTTGGCTTTGGGCCACCCCAGAGGAATAATTTTAACACTGCAACCTGGTATTAAAATGCGGTGGAGCGACTGTTAAGAGGTAATTATTAAAATAAAAAAGAAGTGAGGTCAATATTTAATCTAAATATTCTCCTTTGTCTCCCAATTTTCCATATTATGCCATAAAGATTTTGTTTTATTTTTTTCTTGGCTATGGTGATCCATATCCATATCTAATGCAATCTGCATTCCAATTCCACTTGCAAGTTTAAAGTTGTTTACCTTGTCTAAGGTGATCTCCATAATGTGTGAGATAGGGTCATGTTGTGAGACCAGTCCTGATGCCCAGCACTCCTCAAACTCTGGCTGGTACACACGAACCCTGCGCCCTTGAATGGTGTATGACCCTGTCAGCAGGAACAGGGACAAACATATGAGTTATGTTCAAGCAGATTAGTGTAATTATATGTTGCAATTCTGGGTTACTTGAAAGGTGTAAGATTATTTTTAAAAATAGGCCATATCAAACAACACTGTAGAAGGTAAGCAGCTCAATTAGCTGTTAGTCATAAAATCATTATTTTTTTTAATTTTTATTATTTTCAATTTGAAAAGTGCACAGACTGAAAAATTATAAAGGTGTGAAAGTCTCTTAATCTGGTAGCATTTCCGGCATTTATTGACCATCCCAGCGGTTAATCTGTAAAAAAATTTTCTTGCTCTGTTGAACATTGTGTAAACGCTGTTTCATCAACAATAATTTTCGCATTAGAAACACAATGACTGAAGGTGTGTTTAGACATAAAGCCATGAACATGATTTTGTCGCGAGTTATTTTCTGTCATTAACTACTGCCAATGTAACCATTATTTCTGCACTTTGTCAGTTGTGGAAGTCCAAGAAATGTTGGAAAATTTATCAAAGTTGTGTCTGGGTTCATAACAACCACTGGAGGTGTATTAAGTCATGTTGTACAGCGCTGTGGTATTCACACACAGCAAAAGTTGTTTGGACCAACATGTCTGACTCAACGTCCAGACGTCGGGACGTTGGTGCCATCAGGACGTCAGGAGAATCTCTACGCTGACTGGCCATCGCAACTCAGTGTCATGCGAATTAGCCTGAAAAGTTCAATATTTTCAACTTCATTTACTTATTTTCAACTCCCGCAATGAAGCGATGGGCACCACACTGCGTGATTTCAATCGTGTGTATCTCAAGATTTGCGTTGCCCTGCATGAAATCACATCTAATTGCGTCTTTGCATCGACTTTGTGTGTAATCTTGTGGTGTGATTTTGCAAAATCGCTTTCTGTGTGAACACACTTTTAGAGTCTATGTTTTTAGTCCATCTCATGCTTTCTCTGCGTAACATCATCTTTAGACTACTTTTGATTATAAATGCCAGGCGTAAAAAATTTCACATAAACAGTAAATCTAAGGTTGCTAATTTGAGCTGGGGCACAAGATAAAAACATCATGTAGGGAAGGAAATGCACCGAGGGAAAAGAGGAAAGCAGCATAAAAACTAGTGCCAGTTGAGTCTTACCCTTCCTGAAGATCTCCTGCAGTTCAAAGTCAGCATGCCAGCTGGAGATGGCAGCATGCAGAGAGGGCTGCTCCAGCACCAAAGGGTGTCTTATGTCTTTATCAACCTGCACAAGGACACAAACCACAATGTCCTGACTAGCAATGGTGATGCAGGAACAACGAGAAACAAAAACATGAACTTTAAACTAGAAAAGTAGGACAGCTTTTCTGATACCGATTACAGCTCAGCAATGAAAAACACCATCCATCACTGTTTTTGTGTTATAATGACAAGGATCAGCACTGGTTCAAACCGTCTTAGTAGTGAATGGCACGTTAACACGCCGGCGGATTTGGTGTTTTTGTGTTTTAGCCAAGCTAGACCATAGAATATTTTATTTGACTGTCCACTGCCTCAAAGCTGTCAAAGCAGGGGAAGAACTACAAGGATGATCATAACAACTACTGTCAGTTCTCTGCGCATTCTCTCAGCATTTTGTTTTGTGTATTATGAGCACTGAACATTGTTCAGTTATTTGAATATGTACATTAACAACCGGTATTTCTGGTGCGGACAAGCTTAGCAGTGTTTAATCGACCCACAGGAAAGAGCACCAGCACTGCAACAAGCTTTTGCTCCTTTATTATCTCATAATAAAAGAAAAGGTATAAAAGTGATAACAAATGCCCTGTCCAAGAAACTGTTCATTCTGTCTGATAAATAGTCAAAAAGCACCGTGGTAACCAATTTACAATGATATGAAACAGAAACTAGCCAGAAAATCACATCTGAGGAGCCAGGGCAGAATGCTGATTTTGCATTTTTTAAATATATAATAAAATGTCTGTCCATTATGAACCAGTTAGTGTATGAACATATTGTTTTAGCATTTACCCAAACATAAACAATAACTTCCAAGTAACGTACACACCTCAAATCTCTGTATTGTTGTACAATCTGGCAAGAAATCAAAACTCTTGTTTCCAAAATACTCGACAGGAACCAATGATCCTAAACCCACTCTGTCCACGAGGGAGCGGAAGACCTGAGGAGAAGTAGAACACTGTGTCATTCTTTGATCTCACGGAGAACTAGTTGACTTCAATATTTCAGTTCAACAGTTCAATAGCAAAGGGGTGACAGGAAAGGGGAGAGAGGATTTGGTTACAGTAATTACGCCACAGGCTACGTTTACACAGAAGGTCTGGGTAATTATAATACCCATGAGCTGAAGGACAAATAGAGTCAAATGGCCATTTGCAACGGGCACAAAAAAACCCCAGAAACAACTATTCAAGCCTGAGGCTGAACCGGAGTAGAGACTTGGGGTTTAAGTCCAGTCTTGGTGTGAGGGGAGGGCGGCAAAAGGTCTGTACTCCATTTGAGGCTTCACTTGTATGCATGAGGCACAGTCCTGCTCACTGACACTGAGCACTCACCAGAGCAGGCCAGGTTGTGGCTGGTGCTTGGGCTCCAGTGGTCCCAGTATTATCACTCCGACCAGCCCAAACAATGCCCTCTTCCAGCAACACGGCTTTTACCCCCTCGTCATACACCTGCACCCAAGAGCACCGCTGCGAAGCGTTCTCAAACTCCACAAATACCTGCAGTTGGACAAACAAAGAGAACCAGGACATGAATATAAAATGTTGAATTATAAAGGACAGCTGTGCTAACTACACCGCACTACCAGGTAAGGAGCTCAGTCACTTTCATAAAATCTGAGTTTAAGCAACAACAACAGATCGTATTAATCAAAGTTCAGTATGATTTGTTCGTTATAGGTTAAACATTTTTAAAGTAACACGACACTTTTTGCCTAACAAAAGACTTCTGCAAATGACTTGGCAAGCTGCTATCTACTGATGGATACAGCAACAGAGAGCCTCTTCAAGGGCTCAGCAGCACTTCCCCAAAATTTGGTTAACTAGCAAAGCAATGCCTGTGTTTACTAGTATTTAATAACGACAATACTTGGCCTCATATGAGTACCACTTTTTTAAGCAAGAATACTCAAAAGCGAAAATTCTCTGTCGTCTATGTGATGACGTTTTTTAACTTTTCGTCTCATGTTATAATAGTATGAAAGAATCTGTCTACAACCCCAATTCCAAAAAGAAGGCAATGATTTACAAATCCTTTTCGAACCATTCTCAGTTGAATAGAGTACAAAGACCAGATACTTGATTTTCAAACTCTTAAGCTTTGTTCATTATGAATCTGATGACTACAACACGTTCCAGAAGGTTAGATCAGTGGCATTTTGGCCACAGTGTCACCGTCACATTCGCACTTCTCTTTTAACAACACTCTGACACTAATCAACCAGACGCACTGAAAGCTTCTGATGCCTGTGTTTGAACCAGTGTTGGTTTCTAGCCTTTGCCCTTACACTTCAGTATTACTTTGGACTGTCTGAATGTTTGAATGATTTTATGTGTTATAAATACTAGGGGTGGGAACCACCACAGGCCTCACAATATGATATTCTCATGATACCAAAGTCATGATATTGTGGTGTGTTGGGTATTGTGAAATCATATATTGTGATTTTCTCACTTTTTTCAACTGCAAATCATTTCCCCAAAGTAAAACTGTGTCAGTATCATCTGTTTCATCCAATGTGATATATTTTTCCGTCTATTCATTTCCCTTTAATAATTTTTCAGTGCATTATTATTACCTCACCAGTGAGCACTTAGCACCA
>JAPZDX010000025.1:10678117-10699830 GCA_029783625.1 Naso annulatus
AGCCTGCTCTTGGCTGGCTGGATCCCAGCTGTCATCCACGCCCAGACCCTCCCCCACGGCCAGCCTCCAATCACAGGCAGCTCCATTGAGGGCCAGCCAACCAGCACTAACCTCATTAGCATAGCCGAGGCTGAGGCCGAGGGCGGTTTGGGCTGTTGTCGTTTTTTAAAGAGACAGCTGGCCTGTTTCCCTGTAGCTGCGGCCACGACCCTTCACCTTGTCCTCTCTCTCTCACTTGTCTCCAGAGACTCTCCCAGACTGTTCCCTCCATTTTGGCGCACCAACATGTCTGATCTCCATCGTCTACACTCCACTCTACAATGACTTTTAACACTGCCTCATCAAGAAATCTGCGCCATACCATCCCTGACAGCATACATTTGTGGCAAAATTAAAAGTTTACTAATTTTCTATCATCTTCAATGTGAAAAACAGTGCAAAGCTTTCATGTGTACATTCCCTGCATAAGAATGTAAAAAATAAAACATAAAGCAAACATAAACCTTGTTCATTCCTCAACACACTGATGCCTCAGTCCAAATGTATGTGGCCGTTGTTAAAAATATATCTTTTTCTATGTGTTGGCCTTTAGTCTATACACCAACAGTTTCAGGTCAACGAAAAAATGATCTCTTGGAAAACTCAGGCCTGGGTGAAGATAATCAGAAACTGTCTGCATAGTGGACTTGTAGACTGGTAGAACTGAGTTTTTGACCTGTGAGGAAAAGCAGTTGAGCAGTTATCTCCTCTGTTTACATGAGGCAATATTGTGCTGGTGCTAACCCTGCTGTACTAACAGGGCTTCTTACATGTCCGCGCATAAATAAACTGTTACTCTTTCACTGTTTGAGGAACAGAGGCATCAGAATGTCCTACGGAGGTTACTACATAATTCAACACTCTTCACCACAGAGTCACTGCCGCCAACACTGCAGATTTTGAATGACAACCAGTCAGACCACTAGTTTCATTTAGCCTTCATGTAATAGCCTTTTTTGGACTTCTGACTGGCCAATATGGGGTTAGGTTTAGGGGTTATAGTTTTATCATTGCCTGTAAGTTTAAAGCTCTTGACAGTTCTTTAATTATTATTTTCTGTTGTCATTTCGACAGAGATTTCTTAAACACAGTGTTGGTGTGAAAAAGATTTTTTTTAAACATAGGATGGAAAACTACTGTTGTTTTATTTAAAAAACAAACAAACATAAAACTGTGTATGTGGACTAAGCCTGAGAGAGAGAAGAAAGACAAAAAGGACCAGCATTTTAAATATTTAGTTCACGTTAATGCTTCATGTAATGGGCAATACAGATAAGTTTTACAGATAAGCTTTTTCATGACCGTAAAACTAATTTAAACAAAACCAAAATATTCCCAGGGCAACATGATCATATGTTCAAAGCAACCCATAGCTGTTATTATTGTACAAACATAACATTAAACTGTCAACATCTGGTTTTAAACAATGCATAAATTGAGTTCAACATTTCTTTTTTTTAGTCTAAATAGACAAAATTTGCTCCCACCGCAATCTGCCTATAGAGTTAACACAATTTTCAGCCTACAGCTAAAACTGTGGTATCCACAGGTAGATACAGAAAAATATTGATATTTTGCAAATAGTTAAATTAAAATTATTTTTCATTAGTTCAACAATACTTAACCAAAGGGGTATGATGGCCCCGTTAAAACACAATGAAGTTACATTCAAATCCATATATACTTATGAACATAAGAAAACACAAACTTCAACATGTTAATTTTTACTTGGCGTATGAGAATTACTGAATTCTTACCCTCACAAATGCGGTCAAGTCTCTGCCGCTTGACCTGTTTGTGTTTGTCCATCAGAGCCATAGACCAAGCAGTCCGAACCTTGGACAGAGAAGAAAAGATCCAAGTTCTATGGAGCCCCTTTAGCAATGTCCACTTTCACCTGCACACAATGAGGAGAAACAGTAAGAAAACCTACATGTTCACTTGTCTATATTTCAATATCACATGTGACTACCTGAATAAAGACATGTTCGGAATGAAAAGTGATCAAAATATTTGGACAAACATAAACTAAACAAAACAAAACAAAAAAAGCTGAATAGTGTGACTAGTGTCTAAGATTTCCTGGTAAGGATACGCAGCATATTAATGTGTAACAAAACACAAACATGGTGCCAAAGAACTTGAAGAATCCAGGCAAAAAAAAAAAGAGTTATTAATTTTGAAAAAAGACTACACCTGTCAAATTAAATCCAGAGATATTGATGACAGTGTGTCATTTTGTCAGTGACAGACTGTACAGGGACACTCACCTGGAGAACTGTGTCCGTTGTGCCAGTTACCTTAGTTTACACTGTCAACACAGAAAGGGTATATAGATTTTAGATTGAAAATGTCAATGTGGCACTGCTGAGGGTGGCAATATCTCAATACCTGCAGGATTACATACACAGCTATCAATATAAAGCAGTTTTATGAGCTTCCCATGGAAACAAGGTCTTTTCATGAGAATAACCTGTGCTTTAAACTCTTAACTGGCTCATTTTAGTAAGCTGATACTTATTCGTATTGACGTTATCGTATAACCTGTTACAGTTCAAGATCATGGGTCACAACTTTGTTGGTCAACTTTACATTAACTTGAATTAATATCATCTCGCCTCCAAAATAGACTAAAACAGACCCTGCCGGCATCAATCAACGTTAGTTGGCAGTCCGGGAAGCTAATATTAACAAAGGCTTATCTTAACAAGATCTTATTATGGTGAAAACATCAGTGGTTCGGGAGCCTCTCATTAGCAGCCAAGTTACCGTTAAATAGCCAAGTAGCTTAGAGTACAGCTAACGTTAACCAGTTTCTCAGCTAACTTATTTAGAATACCACTAAATGGTAGCGTAACGTTAGACAATATCCGCGCTTTCAAAAATTTTACTTGTTTAGTTCCTCTTCTATGGCCATTCTATCAAGTAACTTTCTTCATACTGATGTAGTTCAGCTTGCCTTAACTTCTGAATCGCGATTGGAGCTAAAGCTAACTAGCACGGCAGCTAGCTAGCCGACATCGGCTAGCTACCCCAAACACAAACACTGTAGGACTTAAAAGTGGCAAATATTTTGATGAAAACTATAAATTACCATTACTCCCCGAACAAAAATAGCGAGATGTGTTTTTCTTATTTGCCATTAAGCTGAAAATGTGTGAAGAATTACATATTTAAGCTACAATGATACGGCGCTTGCAGCACTGCTAACGTTAGCTAGCTAGAGCCGTTAACTAGCGTGCCGCTGAGTGTGTGGGAGAGAAGCAAGCGGAGGGGGAGCCCATTTCGTCCGATTTGTTATCAGCGAGTGGCGCTACAATGTGAAATATCTGACCCACTAGCTAAAATGATAAACTCCATCAGAAAATGTGAATCACCCACATGACGGAATTCAAGCGGGACTACTTTGTAACCCAGTGACCGAATCTTGCAAAAAATGTCAGTTATTTACCCCAGATAAACTCTTTCAAGAGTGCTGAAACAGTGTGCGTGCGTCGCTGGTGTTCACTCTCTCCCGATAGCCATGAAATTAGACAAAAGAGGAAGTGGCTTGTTGGTGATGGGGGCGAGGGGTGGGGGTCAGGCAGTCTGTGAAAAAAGCATCAGTGGACTCGAAGGAGCGCCCTCACCTTCACGGCGGAACGGCAAATCTGACGCTGCATTCGAATTCTAACCGTAAAACGTTGAAAGCATTTTCGGTGGTCTTCAACTTTTTCTGTGGGCGAATCTTCTCAAAGATCCAACCAGTTACTCATTTTAAAGGATAAATATTTTCTACTTTGTTTTGGCGAACTAAACTTCGGATAAGTGCAGGTTGTTGTGGAACTTGAAAATTTGCCTAAGAGAAAATTTAGCATTAATTTCTCTGTGTGTGACTTAACATTTAGTATCTCTAGCCAACATTAGCTGAATACTTAAATGAGCCACTAGGTGTCACAACAATCTAATGGTCCTGGCCTCTGATATGCTCTGTCATTTTATCTAAAACAAGTGAAATATGGACAAGAATTTTTTTTTTTGAAGACAAGACACATTTCGAGAAGGAAAAAAAAAGTCATTCTCTATTAAATTTTATTTGTACATAAACTGTGCAACAGGAATATTTCTATCTGAAAACATGAAAAATCATTTCTGAAAGGCCACCAAATCATCTGCATCACTACTGCCTTTGTTACACACACTCAGGATCGGCTCAACGTGTGTACTCACTCTAACCACTGTACAGTGCATGACGTTGTGCCCCATGGAGTACAGCTGCAGCATCAATCCAGTTATTCAGTTGACTATTATTGTGCATGTGCCCCCCCTGTTCAAAAATATCTGAATCAGCGCAAATGGAGGCTGCAAAAATGCCTGGCTGTGAAAAGAAGACCAGAGCACCAATACTATGTATTTCAAGCTTAAGGCATGGTCAGTTTACAGTATCATAAATATCATTATTGACACGGTGTGTTAATGGTCAAGCGATTGAGAACACTCCGAAAATTAAAATATATTAGCAAACTGGGGAGCTGTTTTTTGTGCTATTTCAAGAAAAACTTCCTTTTGATGTTGTAAAGTTGCTTTAAATTAAGCTAAATCAATGACAGAACAGCAGTAAAGACAGATTTGTCTTTATGGTCTTTGAGGGCCTGTGAGGGACTTAAGGATCTGCAGAGAAATCCTGGAATGTATTCTGTTAAACCTCCAGGCATCATTTAAATATAGATCAGTATTCTTATGTTGTTTGTGCTACTTTAATGTTATTTGGACCTACATGGCAATATTATTTCCACCTTGACCAGCTCCATACAACCATTTTGAAATTCAGAGCCCTAAATATAAAAACTAAATGACTCCATTATCTTTTGGGGCATTGAGAAATGCTTACCTCCATCCCACCCAACTATTTACTTTTATGTGAATTCAAGTCACTTATGAGGAAATATTAAGCAAATTCTGCTTACTCCAGTTTAAAGTGTTCTCTGATGATGATGCTCAAGGATTTCAAGATATGTACCAATTCTTAAGAGTTGTATTAAAATGAAATATTAACCAAAGGTCTGTGTGCATGAATAGTGGCTAATTTGCACATGCACATTTCCCTATAACGTTGTAGTTTGATATTAGCTTCTAATTGCTTGATTGTTGATTATGAACTCTAGACTTATGCCTTAGGAGGGCGGCAGGTTCCCAAGAATTCTGCCAGAGGAGCGTACAAAGCCTACAGGTGTGCTTAACGTGGTTATGAATGCAGTAATCACACTGGGAGCACCAAGGAGTGGTCAGTTCTCTTCTATAAGGTTCAAGTCCAGTTCTGTGCAGTCTCTTTCAAAAACAATCTTTTGTCCTCCTTCTATAACAGTCCGTTGTCGTTTATCTTCCTCTTCTTCTTCTTCTTCTTCACTTTCACTTAGTGGCCCAATGCTGGCTCGTCCCAGGAACTCGGCAGGGGAGAAAGCTGAGCGCTGCTCTGCCTGTGAAGACATTTGGACTATGCAGCCAGCTGTACCACACACTGGGCTGTCGTGAGTACCAATCTACAAAGGAGACAGAAGCGACATGATTATTTTATCAAGTTGTATTGAGTCATCATTTTGCCTATGTGCAACATGCGTTTAATGAGTAACAGACTTAATGTTTCACACGAATAGATTAGAATGTACTGGTCAAGCGTCGGGAGTGCCAGTGAGCGAACATATTCAAAGTTTTCAGCGAAATGATTGTGTGCACTAATGTGATCAGATATTAGTGCAATACATGAGGTGATTTTTTTTTTTTTTTATATAAATATAAACAAGGTCCAATTGTCACAAAAAGTCTGCATTTAAGGATTTTATCTGAGGAGTCTCACATCAAGGCAAAGAGGTAAATTAGTTTTGCTCGATTAAGCAGTTACAACTAGGGAAACCTGAGACAGGAGTCTCTATGAATGGGCCAAAATCTGGCAGCAACTCGTGTTCAGTTGAGTTTTTTATAGCTGGTTTTCTGTATAAAAGGGGGGCTTGTGTAAAAGCTGGCTTCGAGTGGAGACAGAAAAACTGGAACTTGAGACACCTGTGTAGTGACTTCAAATGCCTATTAGGTAAAACTGCATGCACTACAAACATAGTTCAGAACACAGTCCTGACTGTGTGAATGAGACAGCAAAATGGAAACAGATCCGGGGGGCCTAGTTCAGCTGTGGAGAACGGGATGCTGCCAGAGACTAACCATTACCCTCCAAGTAAGAGAACAGAAAACAAGGGAACAATGGGTTGCTTCCTTATACCATTCACTGTGTCTCCATATATATGCACCGATATGACGAGACTGACAGAAACGAACTTCACAATCCACTGGACTTTTGCTTACCTGTGTCATTTTGCTGAAGTCAAGGCCTGGCCTGGGGCAGGGAAGAACATCTGGGTCATGGCGCCTCTTCAAGCGAGGTTTGCGCATGTCACAGGGCTGTGAGTGGCACCGCGGCAGTGCTGGGTGTAAGTCGCGCCTAGAAGAGGAAGGCGTGCTGCAGGCTGAAGTGGGAGAGGGAGAAAGGGCTGGGTGTTCAATGCCGGGCAAGCCATATGTAAGAGCGGAAGCAGGGGATGGACGGGGGTGCAGAAGCACCACAGAGGCGTCCTGAATGTGCACAGGGGAAAGGGAGAAGCGGCGCTGCAGCACTGAGTGAGAAACCAAGGGGGCTGGTGAAGAGGAGCAGGAGGAAGGAGTCGCAAAGGAGGCAGAGCTGGCTCCTTTCAGTTTGTCGCAGGGTTCCCATGGAAAGCTCCATGGAAGTGGGGAATCAGAGGACAGTGCCAAGCTAAAGAAGGTAGGGCTGGAGGATGAGTGTAGGGATGAAGAGGTGAAGGAGGAACTGGGACCACAGAGAGGCAATGAACTGGCTCCAGAGCCTGAACTGGATGCTCCTCCACTTTGACAGCCACGTTTGACTGTGGTCCAAACCTTGGATGCGCTAGGATGCCAGTTGGAGCTGCACCGAGACAGGTCCTCTGGAACAGAGAGGGACCTGCAGTGGCGTTTTGGAGGTGGCGGCGGGGGTGAACTTTGGAAAGCCTTGTCTGTGAAGGACACTGCTTGTCTCTGGATAGGTTCTCCAGGATGGGAGGGAGGATTTAGGGAGTTTGGTCCACAAGAATCATCCAGAAAGTTGGCTTTGGATGAGGCGTATGTAGCTGAGCTAGTGTCTGAAAATGCCAAAAGATAGACATAAGACAAGTTTCCACAACATGGGTTGCAGATGCTGTACTTAATAGAATGAACTTGCCTTGTGTTGATCTGCAAGCACTCCAGGAGACAGTGGGACTGGAGCCCACTGCAGGTAATGACTGAAACAAAGGTATAACTTCAATTAAATGGAATAAACCCATAAAACTACATGAAACAAGGAAAATAAGAGCCATCTCAAGGACAAAAATAGTTTTGTATTCAACTCACCACATTCACATTGAATGAGAACGCTTTGTAATAAGGCTCTTCCAAACTCTGCTTGCGGAGCTGCTCTGTGATAAGCGTCACCATAATTGTGGGTACAATCCAGGGACAGACATGGAGATGATGAGGAGATCTACTGAAGGCAGTGGAACTTTTATCAGTCAGAATCCTGGCGTGGTTTGTGGTGTCCCCTCCACACCTCAACCTGCCAGACTGACCAGCTCTCTCACTATGCCACCATCATCTTTATGGCACCTAGGAGGAAGGTTGAGAAGGGATCATTATGAAGAAATGTCAATGATTAACTGAAACTGATCACACAAATGGCAGAGTAAGCACATCATTGAACTGTTTGCCCAACAGATTTACTGGACCTTGGTTAGGACTAAATCCGCTAATGGAGACTTTACTCCATACTCTAAAACTGTTGTAGTTCAGAAAAGCCCCAGAGTAAAAGAATGGGTGAATAAATGTGTTCCAATTACAGACCACATATTACCACATTAGACCCAAACTGGGGTCTAAGTGCCACTGCATTCACACGTGAAAGACAGAAGTTCATGTTCACAAAGGCAGAAAGAGCACACATGGATGAGGGGAGGCACAGAACAAAGAAACACTTCACATTCCATCATGCACATGGTCATTTTTTTTTTCTTCATGAAACTACAAACAGAACCGAGTGAATTTTAAAACTAAAATAACAAAACATGTTCAATGTGAAGACCTCTGGGACAAAATCATGGCAGTCAAAGTAAGTTGGGTCCTATAAACACAACTGACAAGAGTTGTGAGTTGTGAAGTGAACTGGGGGGGGAGGGCAAGACGAAAAGGGAAAGGATGGGGGAAGTGTGTGAAAAATGAATGGGGATAGGGGTTGGAAGCATGCCACAGCATCTTTGCAAGGAGGACAAAAGAACAGTGACCAAGTCTCAAGGGCTTATATTACCAAGGCAAAGCCAAAATGGTCAGTGTACCCAGAAAGCAGGGGACCACAAGACAGCCGGCATGTCTATTTCATTAACACGCATTCCTCAGACATTTTCTTTGTACAGAAATAGCACAGAGTTAGCTTTTAAGCTCTAATGGTTACTCAGTCTACAAACATCTTTGAAGATAAGCTTGCAGCGGTTCATGTAAAAAAAATCCCCACAAAGCTTTGTTCAGTGCAATATGCATGTAAAACTGAAACTAAAACAGAAAGACAATAGGTAAATTATTCACGACATTAAAATGTAACATCGCCTTTAAGTTTTTACATTGCTCTTTTAAAGGGCAAAGTAAATTCCGAGCACCAGTACATTTCTGCTGACACAAACCAGACACTAACATATAAACTGTATTAACTCCAAATTATGTTTCCGAATCTGAATTTGCTTGAAAACTCTTGGTGATGTTACGAGTCCCGCTCATTGAAGACATTTGTTTCAGCAGTCCCTGTGAGCAGTCAGATGTGGTCTCCAGGGCCTTCCTCCTTGTGGCAGATACAGTGCTATGTTGCTAGCTTAGTTTCACATGCCAGAAGACAAGCTGCTTCACCGGCACAGCCTGCCTCATCTGAGGCAGGAGCTTCTGTTTAAGGCTCTACACTTGACAGAGTGTATCCATTTGCTCAGAAACAGACAAAACAGAGCTTGTAACCACCAGCAAATTTAAAACTTTATCACTTTCTGGTCTTGCCAGCAAACTTTGACGTCAAAGTGATTTCAATGAATCATGCTATACTCTGAAAACTAACCATCAAGTCACCATCAAGACACTTATAGCACAAACTGCTATTGATAAAGGCCATCCTTGAGATTTATTAATGAGGTATGACATATGACACTTTACGTCTTTACTAACGTGCAATCCAGCAATTGAGTTAAAGGCAGTGTTGCGCACCTTGCCCTGATAAACGTTTTTATAACCACTTGAAAATTGAAACATTAACGTTACCCCAAACGTTAAAGCTAGCAGGACTATGTTCAGCCATATAACAACATACGACCCATTACCGTTGGGCTAGATCAATTGGTTGAATCGGACGCTGACTTTAGCTGCTGACACAAAGTAACGTAACTTCACCGTTATAGTAAGCTAGCTCAGCCACACGATGCAGCCCATGGAGCAGCAGGTTATTAGCCGGTTGTTAGCTATATTAGCTGACAGAATAACAAGTGTCTTAACTGACGTTACTAGCGTTGGCTTGCTCATATTCGCTCTGTTTACTACCGATTAATAGCTTGTCATAGTACCAGATTGTAGTTATTATTCCTTAGACTATAATGTTAACAGAGGGGTTAATAAATTTACGGCTGGACTGATAATGCAACCTATATCTAAATTAGTTGTAGCGTTAGCCTGGTTACGCAGCCTGTTTGCAAGCTAACATGCTACAGCTGTCCTGATGTATTACCTGCATTCGGCGGTTCCTTAGCAACCGAAGCTGCACACAGTGCACCAGAAAGAGGGCAGTTTAGCGCTGTATTTATAGACTTTGGACGATACCAATACAGAGGTTGTTTAAGCATTCTACCTTACAAAATCGTGTTTATGGAAACGAAGCAATACTTATAAAAGGTAAAAATTTTAATTACGAGCTTTATTCGTGTGTTTCCACACGATGAAATGTTTTAGCAACGTATATTAAACTCATTCTGGGCGTATGTTTCACTTTATCATCCCTACAGTTAGGCCCTTCTAAATAAAGCTACAGCCTGAACACATGCGACCGGATGACTTAACGTTAGCGACAAGAAAATGTTGATTTTTTTGTTTCTGATATTAACGCTATAGAATAACATAATACCTCTCAAATTTCATCAGCTTACTGAAATCTTTGAGAGAACAACTCTAGCAGAATGTTGAGTGAACTCAAGTTGACGCATGCGTGGTGGATGTAAAGCCTCGGCAAAACAATCTAATAAAACGTTGTGCTACTTTGCAGAATTTGCGTACGTTTGCACTTCGTTCATAGTCTCGGCAGTTTTTGGTAAACAAAGAGAGCATCCAAAGAGAACATGACACTAAATAAACTTAAGAAAGAAGAAACTCTCGCGATGAGGACGAGACTGATCGGGTGAGAAAAGGCGAAACTGGCTGTTAAGTAATGTGACCATTTTTCTATAATGAAAACAGGACTCCAGTGTTGCATTTCCGGTTGTGTAAAAATGCCAATTGTTTTCTTCTAGCCTACGAGATAATAAAATAAGGGGGGTTTCGATTTCTGTGTATTTTGACTAGGGTAACAGTTGCACTGCAATAAACCACAGAGCAGGCTGTCCAGGAAAACCTGGTACTATCAGTAACTTGAAAACTTTGCCAGTCTAAGATTTATTACCATGTTGAGTGAAGTTAAGGCAACGAACGGAACACTTGCGGTCAAAGTGCATTAGTTTCTAGGACAGAACAGTCGTAGGCCTGTTTCTTGTCTGCTTCACTTGTCTTCCGCAGTCTGTCTTTTTGCATTTCCTTCTCTTTACTTCAGGTCTTTTACCAATACCACACTGTAAAAAAATACTGTCTTACAAGAAGTACTTTGGCATTGAAAATATAACTTGAAGTAAAAGTATGCTATGTAATCAGGAAAACGTAGGCTGCCAAAGGTAGCCCTGTTAAAAGAATGCATTATTCTATTGCATTGCATGTCATTAGGTTATTATTAATCATGCATTAGCCTATGTAAAAACCTGCTTTTATTGTTGAAGTTGATTGAGAAAGAGCTCAAAGTCAGATATTCTGTATTATTATTTTTTGTGTGGATTATCTGAGTACTTTTCTCATTATTTGATTGTTTGTTTTGAAAAAAAAAAGCAAAAACACTGAGAAATGGCTGTCACAATCACTCAGAGTTTAAAGTGACACCTTCAGAATGCTTATTTGCACAAGCCTCAGTGCTATGACAGAATTTGAAAAATTAGGCCAAAGGAACAGCAGAAAAATCGTCAATAAATTTTCTCTCGATTTACTACTCGATTATTCGGCTAATCGTTCCAGCTTAAGCTGAATAGACTATTAGGGAGTGTAATTTAAAACAAACCGTAATGTTCTCCAAATTCCTCATTTATGAAAAAAAATCATTTTATAAGATAACTTGTACCTAAAACCATAATAAATGTAAATTTTCATACAGTGTTGCTCTCTAAAATGTCACATGGTGGATGCAATAAAGAAAAAAGGCAAAGACTCAAGAACCACTAGGCCTAATTAAACGTGTACTTGAGTAAATTTAGACTTAGTTATATTCCACTACTGCTTAATATTGCTTTTTGTCTCTCTTCTCCTTTATCTCCAGTCTTAATAACAGTAGCCAACACTATTAAATCATAAAGGCAGGTTCTGTTATATCATTATCTTTCCCTCCCTCTCTCCTTCCTCTTCACCCTACCTGGCTTGAAGAGACGTTTTTGTGGTAATATTGTAAATTAAAATGACACTTGCAAGCCTCTGACTGGGTTTTCCATTGCGTTTATTACTCAAGCTAGCACAACTAAGTGGTTAGTAGAGGAGAAAAATTGATGGAAAGCTGCTAGTGAAGTTATCCACTAGGCTCTGCTGTCTGGTCTTTTTGCCAAGCACAAAGTTATTTCAATTTGTGATCTTGTTGAGAACAAGTCTACAAAAACAAGGACCAGAACAAGATATCTAGTATCCCTAATTTGTGATGTTTTCGTGTTGCTGGCTTTGTACTTACTTGTATCATCCACATTGTTCAAATAAGCAGGGTGTTGGCGAAAGTTATTGACTGTGTATTCCTTTTGATATAGGCAATCATGTAGACTCTTCTACTCAGATTCCCCTGTGAAAATCATAAGAGCCAGAGGACAATACCTGTTTGATGAAAATGGCAGGCGCTACCTGGACTGCATCAGTAACGTTCACCATGGTAAGACATTAATCACCCAGTGCCTAGTGCATACTTTTTGAGTTTTGATGCATTTATAATGTTCACTATGTTTTCCCTTGTAGTGGGCCATTGTCATCCAAGCATCACAAAAGCTGCCACAGCCCAAATGGAACTCCTGAACACAAATTCACGATTCCTGCATGACAACATAGTCCTGTACGCTGACCGCCTGGCTGCCACCCTGCCCGAGAAGCTGTGTCGCTTTTACTTTGTTAACTCTGGGTAAATTGTTCTGGATAATACATCCACAGCCCAACATAACGGTGTTTGTAAAGTGCCGTTTCATAACAGTCATATAACATCTGTTTTTCTGATAGTTCAGAGGCCAATGATCTCGCCCTCCGCTTGGCACAGCAGTACACCCAACATGAGGACGTCATTGTGCTTGACCAGTAAGTATTCTGTTCCAATGCAGCCCATGTACCCTCTGACAGTAAACCTGCCAATAAATTACAATGAACTTTCCTTTTATACTAGTGCATACCATGGGCATCTAATGTCGCTCATCGACATTAGTCCGTACAAATTCCGGAAACTGGCAGGACAGAAAGAATGGGTTCATGTGGTGTGTAAATTCATACGCCCATCATTGCACAAGCTGCTGAACAACAGTGGACTTCCGGCCTATCTGACAGAATGAGTTTTATCCTCCTAGGCACCTTTACCAGACGTCTACAGAGGCATATACAGAGAGAATCACCCCAACCCAGCCCAGGCATATGTGGACTCAGTAAAAGACCTTATAGAGGAGGTGCACAAGAAAGGTCGCAAGGTACAATTTAACATGGTTGCATGCAGCCAGAATGAAATCAAGAACGCTCAAAACACCAAAAAAGAAGCATTACCGATGCTTAACATTTAAATGATTTTTTTTCTTACTACCTTTTCCCATAGATCTGTGCCTTCTTTGCCGAATCCCTGCCAAGTGTTGGAGGGCAAATCATCTTGCCCGAAGGATACTCGTCTAAAGTTGCAGAGTGAGTCGTGACTCATCCTTAAGGATCTGTTTTTTTTTCTTAACCACATGAACAACAGTAATGGTGAAAAGGTGTGTCTCCTTTACACTTTCCACAGATATGTGCACTCAGCTGGTGGAGTGTTCGTGGCAGACGAGGTGCAGACAGGCTTCGGACGCTTGGGGAGTCATTTCTGGGGCTTTCAGCAGCAAGGGGAGGCTTTCTGTCCTGACATAGTGACCATGGGCAAACCGATGGGCAATGGGCATCCTGTGGCCTGTGTGGCAACCACTGCAGAAATAGCTGATGCTTTCACAGCCAACAGAGTGGAATACTTCAACACGGTGACTATACAGTAGTTGTAATGCAAAATTAATGACTGCTCCTTTGATTAGGCCTCTATAGACTTTCCCTGCTGTAGAGGGAACCAGAATAGTAACTGAAGGATCATAATATTCACAACATATTGGACTATCATAGCTATTATCAATAAAATGCTGTCAGCTTGTGAGGGTATGGCCTTTTAAGATAATAGGCAAAAATTAAAATTCCCATGTGTAAATTATGACGATCATTTTGATTAGACATCTGTTGCCAAACCTAAAATACCACAAGTGCAATGCAAGTAAAAGTGTAGACAGAAAAAAGGCACAAATACTCCTTTCAAGCAAAACAAAACATCAGTATTTCCATGGAAATCTGTTTGAGCCAACCCTCTTTAAGAAGCATGTATTGGGATATAATTTTGCTATTTGTTTAGTTCGGAGGGAATCCAGTGTCCTGTGCCATTGGTCTAGCAGTCCTTGATGTGATAGAAGAGGAGGACCTCAGAGGAAATGCCACAAGGGTGGGAGCACATCTCAAAGATTTGCTCACAAAGCTACAAGCACGACATCAAATAATTGGCGATGTCAGGTAAGAAGCCTTCTATTTTTAGCGTCCAGCTGCGTTAAACGAGTTTTTTTAAAAAAATAATAATAATCAAAGTGAATACTTATGCACACCCAGGCTGACAGGTGCATAGGAGGAGACCCAAGCTTGACAAGAATAGAATAAAATACTCGCACACACTGTTTGCCTTGCTTGCGATCAGGAACTTTATTAACAAGGTTTCAGTACAAAGACCTTCATCAGGTTAACTAAATTTTAAAGGTTACAGATAACCGGATGAAAGTCTTTGCACCGAAACTTGTCAATAAGGATCCTGATTGCAAGTGAGGCAAACAGTGTGCGGGAGTTTTTTGTTCTAAAAAAAAAAAAATACTCTGACGATCGTGAAGATGTCACCCAAATTTCCTATTTAACTGCTAGTACTAATTTGAGCTCCATTCATTTTAGATGTTGGGTACCAGAAAATTGTGCATCTTAATAAAACACTTGCAGTAGGCATATGTTACGGTTCTGCAAGCAGCGGCAGAACGTCTGTTGTGCCTATACAATTAAAAACAGTCCTTCTTTACGCTGTAACACAAAACATTATCTTCATATAATTGTCTTTAACTTTTTTTGGTCATAAACTAGCCTCTTACGGCTCAACTCTTAAGTCTGTATTGTCTGTACGAGCGGGTGGTGAACACTGTCATGTACCTTGTGTTGTTACTGAGTGCTGACACGCTTGCCTGGGTGATTTTGACATAAGCTGACTGAAATCGAAAATTTAACCTTTATTGCAAGTTTACCCACATTTAAACAAGGACGCTGACCTTACTCGCAGCAGCAAACTGTCAGCATGGCCTCTCTTTTCGACCTGAAACACTGTCTCATTCAGAGTGATTGAAAACACCTGTGTGGATGTGCGGGGCCTCTGAAAGAGGTGACATGTTACTTAGCTGACCAGTGGTGGAATGACACAGCACATTTATTGAGTACTGTGCTTGAGTTCAAACTCTGGGTACTTGTACTTAAATAGTTTCCAAAAGATGCAACTTCACACTTCTACTCCACTACATTTCAGAATGAATATGACTGTTTACTCCAATAAATATGTCTCACAGATAAAGTCATTATCCAGTATTAATAAAGGCATAAAAAAGGCTATATAAGTGGTGATTTTTATTTTTTTTATATATTTTTTTTATACCCGTCCTATCCATCATTTGAATTCATAAGTTTATAGTATAAATGTAAATTTTCCTTTGCGGTTTGATTATGGTGTTTTGGTTTACGAGATGCCACAGTTTGAAAAAAACAATGGTGAGACGTTGATACATGTATATGCCACGTGACTGTAGGTTTATTTTGATTACCGTTAACTAGCAAGGTGGTTCGAGAAGAACTTCCATTATGTGTTCAATTGTGTCAGTCTAACATCCCTCTTATTTTATCGTTTACAGAGGTCTTGGACTGTTTGTGGGTGTTGAGCTCGTTACAGACAGGGAGAAGAGGACTCCTGCCACAAAAACAGCAGCATTGGTGGTGAAGAGGTACAGGACTGATGTTCTATGTAGTCAGTGGTCAAAGATTTATTTTTTTTTGAACCAGTCTCCAAAAAAAAAACATACTCCCTGAAAATTTGCACTCTGCCAAGTGAATCTGTGGATTTAACTTAGTGTTGTATTTACATTAGGTTGAAAGAGGAGGATCAAATCTGTGTCAGTACAGATGGCCCTTGGGAAAGCGTCTTAAAGTTCAAACCTCCTATGTGCTTCAGTATGGAGGATGCAGAACTGGTGGCACAATGTATTGACCGAATACTCACAGGTTAGTTGCACAAATGCCCCCCTGGGTTAAAGCCATTACAAGATGGTGTGTAGGTCAGCATCTACTTTTTCCTCTTAATTTATTAAAAGTCTGAACACTTTGAAGACTCCCATGAAGAGTTCATATCACACATTCATACTTTGTGTAGAATGACTCATTAAAATGTTCTTGTTTTCAGATATTGAAGCCAGTGACCTTAAACTGGAAAAGGAAGACATCTAAGGTTTGTCAAACCTGTAGAAAAACTTTTAATTGCATCAGACATTGTCAGGTGGTCACAATCATAAAATTCAGAGGTAGAGAATATGAACGCCTATACTTGAGATTCCAGTAGACCAAACAACTTCATTTGACTTAGAACGTGTTGCTGCCCACCATTCAACCTGTCTACTGTGGATACCGGGGCGCTGTTTTTGAAATGGACTAACCAAGTGTCTTAGTACATTTTGACATCAGAGCTTCTTTTCATTTGTCTAGAACTGTGCAACCTAAAAGAACAATATCACTGTAATTCTGTTTCCTCCCCCAGGTTATCACTCGAGTGAAATAAGAAGATGTAAGCAGTCACCTTGATCTCTGATAAAACCCAGCCAATTGGATGTTACCATTTAAAGTGATGCAAGCAAAAACACATTCTGACTACCTGGGAGAGGATTTATATACACCAAGATGCTAAAGCAACACTAAATGAACTTTTTTTTTAAACTGTTAAACTAATAAAAGTTTACACTTTTAATCCTGACTCTTGCCTTAATTTACCCACAGTGGCAATATATAAAATATTTTACTTTTGTATAAATACTTAAAAGTCACAACTTACAACACTGATAAGCAACATGTTCTAAATACACATTACGCTTGAGATTAGCACTTACCAGTTCACTACTTAAACTCCTGGACACATTCATAAATATGCTCTCAAGTATTGCTGTTTCACATCTAGTGGGGTGGGTATTAAAAACTCAGCCAGTTTTTTCTGCAGATAGCGTTGCTCTCTCCCACTGCTTCCCATAGAGGCATCTGTAGTTTTGTTAACATTACTTGTGACAAAACAAGCAAGCCATTTAGCAGTACAAAACATTTAACATTACCTTTACAAATAATAACAAAAAGATCCATGTGTAATATAAACCAAAAGTTTATTTCTACCAATTTGCCCAAGACACTAGAGGAATGAGTTTCCAGTGAGTGAGGGAGTACCCTCGTACATTAACAGGCTTGCGTTCAGTTGAATAACACTAGTAAAGCCACTTAAAATTGCAAACATGATGGGGAAGAATCTCCTTAAAAGCCAAAAGAAAGAAAGGAAAAAAAAAAAAAAAAGATGCTGGTTGTCTTCGTCTACTAGACCATCTGCAAACATTCACTTGACACACTTACAATGAACCCTTTGATTAGTTTAAATCCCTTATTTAGCCTCACCCCACATCTGAAGCCATGCAACTCGCATCCAACACTCAGCACGGGAGAAAATAACTAAAGATCTAGAAACACCAAAAGGAAAAACAAAAAGCAAAATTGTTTTATTTGTGAGCTTTAAAAGCTCTTGCTCCTGCTCATCTGTAAATCCAGTAGACATGTAAAAATACAACCATACAATACATTAGATTCAAAAAGGTACCAAAAAGTACAGTAAAAATAACACTTCCATCACTGGAAATGTAAATGGACACAAAACAATATAAAATAAAAAGTGGAAAAGTGACATTTGCTTCCCCAGTTCCTCACTTGATCTGTACAAATGGAGCATGAGTCCAAATTTCTGCCAACTCCAAAGGAAAAGCCAGAGCCCATGTTCGCTGTGGTCAGACCATGGATCTCTTTCTTATTTACTTTAGACCTTAAGAGAAAAACATGGTGCTTAACGTTACTGAGATTAAACCAAATGTGGCATGCAGTTACACAAAGACAGACAGGTGCATGAATGAGTTTGACAGGTCAGTGAATGGACAGACACACTTTGGAGGGGAGGGGGCACGACTGCTAGCTATTACACACCTAGCACCTAGGTGAAGGGTGAAACGGTCCTTACTCCTGTTTTCAACCACCACCAACTCAACCCTTATTGATCAAGTAGTGTTTGTAGAGATGCATCTTAAGATGGCTGACAGGTGGAATGAATCCATCTTTCATGGTCACAGACCCCACAACACGGCCTACCCTAACCCCACCACAATGCTTGAATGGATTTAGAGTAGATGGGACATCTTTGGGGTCAAAAAGGCACCAATGGTTACAGCTATGTTCTCATACTACCACGGATGATGCAAAAATGCATACCTGCACTACGTGTGATCAGTATGGCTTGTAGCTACCCTGGTGGCCTCCACGTCTTGGAGTTTTCCCATAGCTTGTATTGCCCTGGTCTGGAGGACAAGAGAAAAAGGGACTGAGTTCTTCTGTACAACAAGGAGGACCAAGAAAATAAAGTTTCTCTCATTCTTTTTTCTTTCCCTGGGGGCACTTATCGCTTACTGTAATCGTAGCCACCCCCATAGCCGTAATAACCAGCAGAGTAGTCATAGTTGCCATAGCCGCCGTATCCATAGCCTTGCTGTCCGTAGCCGTAGTTCTGGTTGTATCCCTGGTTCCAGTAGTTGTTGTAACCTTGATTCCAGTTCTGGCCCTGGCCTAGAAACAGGAGGTGCGATTTTAATCCAAACTCTCTGACACACAGGACCCAGGTAGTAACAATGCACAAATTTGAGGCTACAATTCAGAGTAGTTTAACGCCAGAATGTTGCAGTCATCCATCTGGTTAAGTGCTTACCTCCACGCCCCCTGCCGCGTCCGCCATATCCACGTGCGCCATACTGCTGCTGCTGATAGACCTCTTTGGGCTGGGCTATTTTAATTTCACACTGGAATACCACACAAGACCAAATCCAAATCAAAATTGCAGCACGAGCTCACGTTAGAAGAATACATATGAGAATGACATTACGTTGAACTTCATGTCACCAGATTGTGTGATGTTCCATTACCTTGCTTCCACCGACGTTGTGGTATTTCTTCTCCATAACCTTCTTGACGGGAGTCTCTTCTTTATATGTGATAAATACGAATCCCCTCCTCTTCTCCGTCTTTGGATCTTGAGGAAGCTCAATGGTCTCGATCTACAAGCGAAGAGAACAAAGTATTAATTGAGGCGGAATCACGAGCATTAAGTTTTAATGAACTGACGAAATCAACTGGATCATACCTCTCCAAAGGTCCCGAAGTACTCCTGAATTACTTCCTTCGAGGTGTCGGGGTTAAGGCCTCCCACAAAGATTTTTTTGACTGGATCCTTCTTCATGGCCATGGCCTTCTTGGGGTCGATCACTCTGCCATCAAGTTTGTGCTCCTTCTGTTCAAGAACCTTTTAAAAAAAAAAACCAAAACACACAAACACGTGAAAACGCTAATCATTGTCTATCTTATAAAACAAAAAGTTCCTCCTGGAGTTTCTGATTTCATGGCTTTCTAAATTACCTTGTCTACACTGGCTGCATCTTTGAAGAGAATGAAGCCGAAACCTCTTGACCGGCCCGTCTGCTGGTCCATCTTTATGGTGCAGTCTGTTACCTCGCCGAATTTAGAGAAGTAATCCTTAAGATCCTTCTTGCTTGTGTCCCAGCTGAGACCACCGACAAACATTTTCCTAAATGCAAAAAATGTGAAGGGGACATGTTTTGTATTGTATGCGGCGCTAGTAGTGCAACTTTATTTGTGGCTGTGGGGTGGGGGTGGTGTTTAGCAGGAGGGGGTGTAAATGTACACACTGTTCTAGAACATCTGTTGACCCAATGACATATGGAGGCAGGCTAAAGTTGCTGTGCTCCCAGGCAATTTTTTAACATTGACTCGATATGCAAAAAAAACACACTGGTACGATCACACCAGATTCCTCGTTTTACATTGTTTCTCATTAGTCGATACATGTTAGATTTGATCTCAGTGCAAGCGCCCATCCCCCCTCCACTCTGCATATGGCGCCAACAAAGGCCGGTTGAACAAAGAAACATGGCAAACCACGAGTGCTTATTTAAAGTGCCGGCTTCTCACAAGCTCAATATTATGCGATTTAGACTCACCCCGCATCCTCTTCGCCTTTGCTGGCGTCGATCTGACCACCCTCCGTGCCGCCGTTCTGCGAATTCCCATCCGCTTCGGGCCCTTCGCCCTCTCCGCAGTCATTCACGGCGCTCTCGCCGATTCCTTCTTCGGTGTCGGCTCCATTATAATCATCGTCGACTTCGTGGCCGTTTTCTGATGTTTCCATATACTGCTGCTCTGCCTCAGACATTTTGCACTATTATACCTAAGATCAAAGGAGGGAAACTGAATCAAAAAACCACGGTGGTTATATAATCCGTCATGCCGTGCATGCTTCGCCATTTACATGGTGCCAATGCATGCATTTCCCACCATTTTGGCCGGCACGGTCGCGTTCCATACGTTATAGAATGCTGTATTTGCTGCCGAGCTCTACCAATCGGCAACAGGCACTTTTGTCTACAACACAGTAAACACCCTCATCGTAACGTAAATTCCTGTTGCAACCAAAGATTAGAAAAAGCGTAGCCATCTGTGCCACACTGATTACCGAACTGTGGACTGTACAACTCAAAATCGCAATTACCGTTACGTAATGCAGAGGCCGTGCTAGTCGCACTGTAGGCCTGCATTTTGTAGTAATTACAAATACTTAGTTTCCACGTATGAGAAAACACCAAAAACTACTACAACAAGAATACTTACGTGACGATACAATGAAAAACACAAGACTAATGAAGTAGGAAAAGCCGCTTACTGGTCACACAACCGGAGAGCTCTCTTCAAGATGGATTCTCCCACACGACGACAACTCGTGGTTGGTTTTCTAGAATCGGCAGAAAAAAACGACATTTCTGCGGAGACGCCATCTGATTGGACGACTACTGCTGTCACTCATACCACTGACCAATGACATGTCCGCCGCTCTCATTTCACAGAAGATGTTCACGCCCCTCATACACAGGAAGAAACTCTGTACCCTTTCGGCCCGGTGTAGAGAAAGACTTGTTCACTGCTCGATGAATAAAACGGTGTCGGTCGCCACGGCGAAATTATGATGAATAGCTTCTTTTACGTGTAATAATGTCTCAAAGCGTTAAAAGCTAGTCCTACAATTGTAACTGGCTCGCAGTGTTATTCACAACATGACAAAGCTGCAGGCAATGCGACAGCACACTTGAGTCGTAAAAATTACGGACGGCACGTGAAAAATGTCTTTTTCACGACATTGTCTGGACATTGAAGATGAATAAACGCAAAGAGTTAGATCAAAGCCCTGTATCTGTGCGCACTGACATTCCTAAGTGACTGTACAAGTTTTTTGGACTAAACAACACCCACAATTAATCAAATACTTACGGTACAATAGGTTCGAATAAACATCTTTCTTAAAACAGTAAAAAAAAAAAAAGAAAGAAAAAAGTGTTAGTTTATCTGTGCTAGTTAATGAGGGATGCATTTCACAGTTGCACTGCAATATTATGAGTTATTGTAGTTGTTTTTTTTCTGAATCCTGCAGTTGGGACAATTTGATGTTAACTGACGTGTTGGTCCGTAGGATAAAAGAAAATTCAGTTGCCTTTGTCCACGTAACGTGTTGTCAAGTGAATTATAGCACAGATTTAAGTGTGCGGAAATCCTCTCTCTGTTTTTGCACTTTGACATTTCCAGCACCTTGA
>JAPZDX010000025.1:10753938-10765473 GCA_029783625.1 Naso annulatus
TGTGTGTGTGTGTGTGTGTGTGTGTGTGTGTGTGTGTGTGTGTGTGTGTGTGTGTGTGTGTGTGTGTGTGTGCATAAGTTTGCATGCATACCCTCACAGCTGCAGGGTTGTTTATGTGTTTATGTCTGCTGCATTATTCATTTGGTCCTAATGAGCACCGTCTATGAAAAGCACATCAAGCCTGCATTTATTTGGGTTTCTATGATCTCTGACACTTCATTTGTGTTGGTGTGATGGAGTTTGCACTTGACACAAATGTTAATTATATGTTCCTATTTTCTTGCAAGCATGCAAAGATATTGAGGGAGACCCTGGCACTCTGCATCAAGCATGCTGTCATGGTGTCCTGCAGGTGGCTGGCCTGTATTCAAAGGCTGCGTGGGTAGTCACTGTGTGTCATGGTTAATGAGAGGCGAAGGCAAAGATGGGCCCACCCCACACAGAGAGACAGACACAGTCAAAACAATGAGAGTGCCCAAGTAAAACACAGCCAGCATCAGCCGAGCACAGCAAGTAAGAGCAGATCATAACAAAATTGACCAGAGCACCAAATTTAAGTACCCGAAAGACAAAAGCTTTGTCTTTATGCCCTACCAGCTGTATTTCAGAGCTCAGTGTGAAGCAGAAACTGATGACTAATGAGTGAAAACAGGGTTTCCCCCTAAAACTTGTGAATAATAATGATAAACTTTACATAAGCTAAAACCAAGCTACAAACCTACGCTACTTTAACATGCTTATGGATAAACAATAATGCTAAATTGCTAATATTAGTAGAAGAAGAGAGAAGTCACCAAACTGACCTGTGCTGTACTGCACTTTAAGTTACATTTGTCAAGTCTTTGAGTTGCAAAACCCTGCAGGAGACCCTTGAAAAATGCTGAGTGTTGTTATGAGCACATGTTGCTAGTGCGTCTGCGGGTCTATGCTCCTTTTTTCTAAAGACAGCCCTCGCGTGACGATGTCTTAAGCGGGCTGACTCCAGATAAACAAACCCTCTGCGACTGCAAGTGAATCACATGCGTGCGCATTCACATACATTCACATGTGTGTTTGTTGACGCTGGACGTGGTGGGGTGTATGAGGGGCTTGATTACTCGGGGCCGTTCATGCAGGCTCCTGGGTGGTACTTCCATTAGTAGGGAGTGTAACCACACACACTGGTATTTGGGTACTCAAGAGGATTTTAACTGACAAATACACGCAAATGAGTAATCCCAACACCCCTACACCCACACACACACACACACACACCTCAATGGCTTCAGCTCGGACATAGAAATACCTGCGTGTTTTTCCGTGTTACTCTCTAGGAAAAAGCTGAACCATGTGAGATCTAAGTTGCACAGGTTACTGACAAACATCAGTGTTTTCACAGGACTTTGAGAGACTGTCAGAGGTGAATTCCGGACATTCTAGTGCAGTCTGGGGGCATTTACATTTTAAAGTTAAGTGCACCAATCTGGTGCACTTTGAGAGCAAAGATAAAAAGGTTAAGTCTGTTTTGAACTTTGTGCTCAAATAGACAATTTTTGTTTTTATTTAAATCATTGGGTATAAGTTGCCAAACATCTCATAATGAACATGAATAATTACATTTATTCTATTTTTTTCAAGGAAAAATGTCAAACATTTGCTGGTTCCAGCTTCTTTACTGCAAAGATTTGCTGCTTTTCTTCATCATTTATGACATTAAATGACTCTTTGAGTTTAGAACTGTTGGATGGACAAAGAAAGCATCTTGAAGATGCTACTTTGGGCTCTGGGCAGTAGTGATGAACATTTTTCATAATTTTTTTATGTTGGATAGACTAAAAGATTATTAGCCACTCCATTCCATAATCACTTTACAGCATTCTTGTCTGATTTTGACCTTGCAACTTTGCAGCGATTATAACTACATGAAAAAATACATCATAAAAACTTTACGCTGCATCCATGTCCTTACTTATTACCTCAGACTCGGGGTCGTCAGGTGTAACGTTGCTGGCGCTCCTTAAATATGATGCAGCAGTGTCCTCCTGTTTTAACCAGTAGACAGGCTGGTGCCACAGGAACAGTAGGCCCTGGCCTACGTGCACACAGCAAGGGGGAGGGGCTGATCAACTGGGACTGAACGGAGATTGAGGAGATGTGCTTTGGTGGGCAGCCGCGCAAAATACATTACAGTTGTAGTGAAAAAAAAATTTTTTAGATCATGGCGGGACAAATGAAACAGTGGCGGTCCGACACAGTCCAACATATTAGTGGGAAACACAGAACATAACTAAGCCTCAGAGGTGGGAAACAGGGTGCTCCATAACAAATAGCTGTCATGCCTGAAGGCAGGGGACAGCAGCCATTGGTTGAGGTGAGAATGAGGGTTGTGTTTGTAGATCAGATCAGATTAGAACCATGGTTGCTGCAAGAACTTCCAAGAAATCCAGAGAGGTTAAATCCAATCCTGAGGGAGAATAAACACGAGGGTTAACGCCTACTGATGGACATAAAGGAGCAGGGATTAAGAAAATGCATGGGTCACCTGAAGGAACATGGTCTCAGGACTGTGTCTTGACTGTTCGAAATGACTCTCTTTCATGCATTAGCGTAGATAAGCGTATCAGACTCTTTAATGTGGCAAACGTTAGCGACATCTATGTGCGCAGTGGTAATTTGACAAGGATATTTATAAAGTATAGGTTTCGTCCAATGCCAGTCTATGTCGAATGGTGGTCTGTAACAGGATAAAATGCTCTTTTATCTTTGTAGCCCTTTTTCATTCATAAAATGTGGTTCTAGTTTGACGTTCTGGAACATGTTAGAGCCAAACCCAAGAGCCGGACACGGAGGGAGCGGGGGTGGGTATTTGAGTGTAAAGGAATAAAGAGAAAAGTGCACTAATCACCACGACTTTAAATGAAAACTGCAGTATTTGTGTGTGTGTGGCTGTAACAGAAGACAATGTGTGGGGCAATGTGCAGGCCACAGCTGAGGAAACATGGTGGGAATTTTCAAAAGGGAGTTTTCTTCTAGTTAGCCTCCTTCTTTAACCCTAACAGATTTGCTTGAAAGAATTCCACCCACTGCTTTTCTTTGGCTTCCTTAAAAAACAAATTCCAGCCCTGCGTCTTTAAGTAATTTTTGCCACCCGAAGTCAAATTCAAACCTCCACAGCTATTTCTAGACCCTGTCTTTTTAACAGGTGTCTCACCCGTCATGCCTTTAGCCCTTACGCTAAGCTGACTCCTTGCTCTGTTTTCTTTCTCCTCATCTCTCACACCTGAAACTGACAGGCTAATGGCAGCCTGTGTGGGAGCCAAGGTGAGAGCATGCAGTCTAAAAGCTGCCAGCCATGCACCCCGTGGTTCGTGAGTCATGGACAACATGGTGCAGGTGGTCCAGAGGCTGAACACACAGTCGTGACTTGGCATGGCACAATGCACAAGAGTAGAGCCATAAAACACAAATGAAACAGGGCCTTTAGCGAGTTACAATTACCCATAGTGCACCTCTGCAGACACGAATTCCTTTTTGACATGACATAGCTTTTCTCTCAGAAAATGTGCACATAAAATAAATGGATGAGTAAAAATTCACGGGTTTTCGAATGTGTTTCCTCTTCCTGCTCATAAATACAACCTGCCACATCATTCACAACTTTCCTTTATTTGCTTTCACAGCGTAGCAGCCTTTCTCAAAACACGTTTTATATGATGAAGGGCTCAGACACACTCCGGGAATGATTGCCCTTTCCTCTCTTACTCATCTTCCTGCCAAACAAGTTCCCTTTCTTTCTCCTCATTGTTATCACCTCCCTTACTTTTCATCTGTTTCATTGCCCCTATTAGTTCACTAGTTCTGCATAATGATCCATCCACTATGCACCAAAACTCTACTATGTTCTGGCACTAATCATGTCTGAGTGAATGGTCCTATCCTCGCTAAAGTGAATGTCCTCCATTGCCATGTGATACATGTGGATCAAGAGTCACGAAAGGATTTAACTGACGATGTGAGCAGCATCAAACTAGGTGAACAAGCTTTAAAATCTGCAACATCCATGTTAAAGAGCCAGCCTTTAACAGACGGATGCTGTTTTCTAAGACAAATTGTACATAATTATTTTCTGGATGATTCAGATAGAGTGTTTGGAATGAAGCTGACAATCTACACTTTAGGATTTTGAGCCACCTTGATGTTTGAAAGGATTCCTAAGAAAAATCAAATGTCATTTAATGCAGAACAACTGAAAAAAAGTGATCTCGTCTCATTGCAAACACACGTGGAGGACAAACTGGTGCACATTGTATCTTTGAGATGTCGGATCAAATACCAGCTACGTGGTATTATTGCAGTGAGTGGGCTCACTTCTTTTCCAAACACTGTGATTGTTGCCAGATCTGCTAACATATTCTGACCTTTCTGGTTGAATTATGATACTAGAATACAAATCAGAAACCAAAACAGGAAGAAAAACAAATAAGGGCAGAAAAGACTGTTGCTTGAGACATTTGCAGTTAAAATGAAAATGTATGATTAAACAGAGCTCCAGCAAAAGTTCACACAGGAAATCAACTTCTTTGCATGTTTAGTTATTTATCTAACCATCAGCCGTTCACTCATATTTTTCCGCTTTCATCCTCTGACAGCTGGTCACATCTGTCCAGTGACACACCTCCACCATAAGCCTATCATCTGGCTGCTCTCTGTTTTAAAAATCATTCTCTCTACCTCTTGTTAATTCATGCTGCAGTTGTGTGTGCGTTCTTGCTGCTATTTTGTTGTTAATTTACTGCTAGTCACCAATGTTCACATTACCTTTAATTCATTTATAATGTAGCAACAAGGAGATGTCCAACTGTAGTCAAAGGGGATAAGCGTCCTTCCTCTACCTGTGTTCCTGCTCACCAACAGCTTCATCTGCTATTCCAACTAATGACTGCTATCATGCAGTCTCTGGCTTACTCTGTCAAAGTTTCCACGCACACATAAATTTCTGTAAAATGTTTCAGCCCATGCTGCATCTGTGTCCCTCATCTCTGCTGGCCTCAAGTGCAGGCCTAACAGCGTTTTTCATCCAAACCACACATCACTCTCTGGCCTGTCCTCAGCCTCTGACAAGTCAGCACTCTCATACAGCAAGTACTGGCGACTCTCAGGTCAAAAATTTACAAAGATTATCCAAAGTGCAACAAAAGTTCTTGAGTTGAGTGAGACTATCACTGTGAATCTCCAGTAGCTCTCTTTATCTGTTGCGACTGCTTCCATCTATCTAGAGAGGAGGCAAAGGATTATTTCCTATTCTGGTTTCACTCACTATGTGATCAACGTCATGTATCACATCTCAAAAAATCACCACCAACCATTTTCTCTGTTTACACAATTAAAAAAACACTGAACTGGTCTTCTTCGGACACCCATTTTAAAGCCGTTTCAAGCACTAACGCAGGTACGGGCAAAACTGCATGCCTTATCAGCTGCCATCTTCTGGGCCTTCATGCCAGTTCAACGCTGCTTAGCTTATTTTCTTCTCCAATTCTCTATGAAACCCTTTCAGAGTAATGACTTCCAAAAATGTCTACTTAAAAGATTAGATTTTTTAAATTCATATTTTAGTTTCAACATCCAGCCCTAATTGAAATATAAAATTCTGGCAGAAATTCAACTTGACTATCTCACTGTCACACAGATAACAGCATCGTGTCATCTGAGTGGCTGCTGCGGCCTGTTGGGACATGTACTCACTGTGACGCTTACGTCAGTGCCTGTGTGCCCACTCATAAACTCTCAGAGGTTTTTAAACGAGAGTGATCAACTGCTTCTTTTAAAGATGACCATGTGTTTATTTCAAAGACTTACACAGGCAGGTGTGCGTAAGAAGGAATTAATTTCACAGTATCTCAGTGCCATCAGGGCATGTTTCTGACTGCCCCTCGCTCGCTCTCTGCAGGGATGGTACCAGTGTAACATAACCCTTGTCCCCTTCCAATGCTGCGTGATCTGACAGACAGTTTTTAGCGTGTCTGTGTGTGTGTTGTTGTGAAGCTGCTTCTGTGGCAGGTGCAGACTTGCCCCAGTGTGAACTTTATGGGAGGAGGTCTCGTGTCACTTGATGGGATTGGTGGCTTCCATATTTGGTCCAATCAGCTGTTCAGGTTCTGGGGTCAGAACATGGCTGGAATGACTGTCGCGCCTTTAACACAGTCGGTGATAGACTGGGATCAGTCTGATGTTACAGCCTGATGTGAGTTTACATTCAAATACTCTTGTACCTGCAATATATAATGTCAACTTCAATAAATATCCATCATGGTATCTGGAGTTTTGCATTGCCCTAGGCAGACGGCCTTGCCTGAGAGACCTCTGCTGCATGAGTTTGTGCCTGAAGGTATTTACAGTTGTGCGCAGCGTGTATGTGTCTCAATCTGACAGTGTTTGTGGGCCTGACAGCAGCTGCCACTATGATAGATGGCTGACAAAGCTGATCTGTCTGAAAGGCCTCATGAGCAGTAATGAAAGTTAAACACAGCCGGGAGTGTATGACTGAGGTATGTGCCATTCACTGCTGGTGTCCAATCATATCTCTGTATCAGCACTCATAATGTAGTGACCTTGCATGTGGGTCAAGGTGGAGCATGCAGGCAAAAGATAGTGTACCACAGCTGCAGAGGAGAGCAATTCACGAGCAATTATTCAGCTCGTTTCACTCAACACACGCTCATCTCACGCCTCATCCAAAGTCAGTCATGTCACATACGGATTACAATGTGATGTAATGGGATTTATTCTTCACACCCAAAATGAACACTGGCCAGCTTCCAGCTCTCCTGCTGTACCTGGTTGCTGCCAAGCCACCTCAGCTGCTGCTGGCCCAAAATCCAAACTCCCTCATTTTAAAGTCAGACATTAGTGAGAGCACTACGTCTGAATTTGACTGTCCAGTAATGAAGACACGCCTTAAGATAAGATATCAGGCTGAACACATTTTATGACCCTTCTCGCTGAGCCACGACCAAAAAATGAAGTGCTGACCCATCTTTAGCCGTACCCAAAAACTTGTTAAGCCATGGAGCCACCCTAATGTGCCATACTAGAACTACTGGCTTCATGTTTCACCGCTTGTCTGCCAGACCAAGTGAAAGAAAGCCACTTGCGGTCGTAACGCCCTTCTGACCAGCGGACAGGTTCTTGGACTGAGCAGAATCCCACATCAACAGCTTTTGTGAGTCAAATTATACATCTGTACAAGAACTACATTTTGCGATCACTTCGAAGGCTATTTAGGGATCCTATCTGCTCCAAATGGTAGCTCCTCCAAAATGTTTCGTGTTTTCGTTCACAGGATGGGGACTGTGTCATAAATTACTCAGTAGAGGTTTATGGTAAAACTGACTATCTGAGGTTTTCCAACAATGAAGCCTTTGTCTGCGTGCACCTGATTGTAGCTAAGCCAATATAGCCTTAAACTAAACCAAATATGGTCAAATGGCTCTTACAGCTCGTACCCTCTTAATCAGCCGTCTGTTAAAGCCATTTCTAAAAGCTTTTTTTTTAAGAGATCCATTGATGTAGAAAATTTAAGTGCAACAAGGGAACAACTGTTTCAGATGACAAATTCTAATTCATTCTGCTTGTTTAAGTAAATGCAAGACCGAGACTCAGAGCAGGACCTAATTATCTGTTCTGGCTGTCCGAGATTACTGCTGAGGAGGAGCACATTAAACCTAAAACACCTGTTTATGATACAGGAGCGCAGATTAAAACCAGACATTTTAAACTCAAATACACGCCTGGTAGAATGTGAGTGACTGGCAGTAATTTCCAGACATAAAGTCCACTAATCAAGATACCAAGGTGATTTATTTTCCTTGTACAGCACAAGGTTGCACAGCAAAATTAAAGCTGTAGTTCTTCATGCTACCCACATTAAATACATAGGCCCACAGATAATTAAATGAAATCAAAATAGGATAGGAGAAAACTAAATTCAAGTAAAACAGTTACTATTATGCATATACACATATACATCCAGAAATAATTCAGCAATGCATTTTTTTGAATTAGCATCTAATGGAATGTAAAAACAAATTCGATACAGGGAAAGTATTTATATTTAACTGACTCAACAAGCTTCGTCATTGTCTGTCATTTTTCAAGCTGCTATCATTTAAAAATCACTAATAGGGGTCTTCTTTGTTAGCAAAAGATGGCCAAGCTAACCGTCTCCTGAGCCATGCTTAGCACACACCAGTGGTAGGCTACCAGCCTTTTCATCTGACTCTCAGCAAATAAACGAATAAGTGTATTTACAGAAACAGTAAACTATTTCTTTCTTTACGGTTTCAACAGTCAAACATTTAGAGCAATCAGGTAAGATAAACCTCTGAAAAAAAAAAAAACACATCAAAAGTGAGTGAGGAGGTAGCAAGTAGTAGAAACATGCACTAAAGGGTTTACATCAGAATAAATAGCTAAACACTGAACTAATGTAAGCTCTAATGGTTTGGATTTCACAACCAAAGTGCTCCACAGGAGATAAAAGCACTCTTTGAGACAGCAGAGGGGAGGGAGATAACAAATGAATAAACTGAGGAAGAGAGGAGCAACAGAAAATGACCCTGAGAAACTTTTCCCACTTTTCTCTTTCTCAGCCTCTCATCCTCTCATCCATCCATGTCTGGCTGTTTTAAGTCTCCTATTGCTCCTGATAGATATTAATGATACAGAGCAACACAATCCGACTTTGTTCTTTCATCCACGGTCCAGAGCTTGTTTCTTTACTGATCAATGTCCCGTGTCCTCCATCTTAATCAGACTTTATATGGTTTACCCCTGAGTCCAGATGGGAAGCTTATACACACACACTCTCACACACACTCACCAGTCAGGCCTCATTCCCTACTTTATCTATTACTTGGACCTTAAACATATGACCTGGCACCAGCAGGTTGGTATTTAGTGTGTGCCACCACTCTGTGTGTGTGTGTTGCCTGAGGCGTGTAACAAGGACAGCATGTGACCTCCAGCCTTCAGGTTGGTGGAGCCCATAAATCTGCCACTGTACTCCAACACAGGTCACCTCTGACCTGCATACATACCCATTCACATTTTCTTGCGGATACGCCTGCCCAGCACACTTTCAGCCAATAAAAGACAGACAATTCACATGAAAACACATGCTGTCACTTAGGAGATGGCTCCCTCTGAGGTTGTGTCATACTATATTCTCCCTCATCTCTACACACCTCTCTCCCTCTCTCTGACCTCGGGGTTAAGAGCTGCTGATAGTCTGAGAGGGATCCTCATGTCGCTGTCACGTCTTCCCGCCTGTATCTCAACTTCCGTCTTCCTGTCACTTTCCCTCGTACACATCTATGTCTCTGTCACCCTCCTCCTCTTCGCTCTCCTTCTATCTCATATTCAAGACGGCCCACAGTTGTCCTTTGGTATTCTCTCTCATAATCACCACTTGCCAGAGTGTCACCTTTCACCCACCCTCCGGCACAGACCTCACCCCTCAACATATGGTACATACCCACCTCAGCCTAACACGCACCCCTCTTTACACATGAGTGTATCACTTAACTCAGATAGGAAATATCCCAAAGAGACTCTTTCAAATAATAATTCCATTATTTTCTTTCATTATCTGTTCACCTCAACAAACATTTTCAGCTAGTTTGCTTTCATCATGATTGGGAAATCATCAAAGCTTGCACTGACTTACACTTTGCTGTGTGTGCCTTCTCAAAGTTAGAAAAAGATATGCTAATAAATTGCCCCCGACACATTGGACAACAAGATCAATGGGCGATTCTAGGGGCCTGTTCGAATTATCAGTTTGATAGTATGGGCTGATACTGTCCAGTTGCAGATGTATTGGTATCGGTGTATATGTTCTCCAGTATGCGCCGATATTAAGTGCCATGCTTGGACTTGTGATTTGTGATGGTGTAATTACATAGTTTATGCGGCAGAGGGCGGTCCATCATCTAATAACTAATAAGTGAGGGTTTACTGTTCAGTGTGCTGATGTTTGGAATAAAGTTTGTTAGAATGAAAGATATTCTGCCTCCATCACATATCTTTGTCAAAAATATTTGATAAGCACATTCTGTCACAGTGTGCACCTTGCATGCAGCTCTGCTCCCTCACTCAGCGTCCTGCCAATCACACACACCTGCTGCTCTGCTTCGTAATCAGGTCAATTACCTACACCTGGTCACACCACTCTTTAGCCTCAGTTCTCCAGCCAGTCTTTGCCAGATTGTTCTTATGCATGATTTTTTTTTAAAACCTTTATTTATTCAGGGAGGGTTCCAATGAGAGCAAACCCTCTTTTTGCCCTGATCTCACTCACAGTTACACAAACACACCTGGAAGCTGCCCAGTACAGCGACAGGCTTATCTGCGGCCACTGAGCAGCTCCGCTGGAGTGGTTGGGGTTAGGAGCCTTGCTCAAGGGCCCTCAGCGGTGGAATGCGAGTGGGGCAAGCAGTTCCCTTCACTTTCACCACCCACATAAGAGAGCTCCGTTTTCGCCAGATCACCGGATTTGGTCTGAATACAGCCTAAATCTGATACAAGACTCTTCAGCACTTCACCTCGGATTGATTACCTGTTGCCAGTCTTTTCTGCTCCTGACTCACACTTCCTGTCGTCTCCCTGGTAAACGCTGCTGCCTCTTGTCTTCAACTACAAGTTTAGTCTCTACCCCTGGTAGTTCCTGTTTTCTCGGTGGCTACTTGGCATTCCACTGCTTTGACGCTATTGTTCAAGTTTTTGGCTCTTTAGATTTCCTGTTTGTTTTCTTGCTGTTGGATCACTGTCAGTCATCTTCTCTGTGAGGTACCCTGATTTGTTGTTAAGAGGATTCAAGGAAGGTTTCCCCTCTGTCAGTAGCTTTCTCACAGAGAGTGAGTTAAACTGTTTAGAGGACCTTGTTATATTTACCTGCCCTGTCATGAAAAAACTTGGAGTGAGTCAGCTTTTGGGGATAGGCAACCTGGTGCGACACAGTAAGGTGATTGGCTGATTAGATTGAGTAAACCTGAATAATCCTGCAACTAAACTTTTATTTTTTATTTTGCCTTTGAAAGCAGACAGACACTCCCACTCCTCTGCAAAAACTTGCAGTGATCTAAAATGACGAGTCTCAAGGCATGCTAGCAGCTTGGTGAGACTGGACCTGGCCCTAACAGTGCTTTGAGTTAAATGGGAATGTCAGCAAACTAACGGTATACTTCCTTAAGACGACGACTGTGCTCAAGCTTGAAATATGCGTATTTACACTAAGCACAAGGTAGGTGACTTCTGAGGCCGGTGGGAATGTCATTAGTTTTGCAGTTCATAAATCAAATGTATTACAAAAAAGTTAATAAATAATCCATCCAATCATTGAAATGTGTCAGTCTGAACAAAAGTGATGACTAATGTTATTGACAGAGCCACACCTGCAAAATGGCAAAACATTTATTTCTATTTTTTAATAATTCAAACAACTTGTTAAACTAATTGATACAAATCTGGGAACTCAACAACAATACAAAGCAAAAC